>OY992886.1:99614097-99634097 GCA_963921405.1 Cepaea hortensis | reverse complement strand
ACTTATTGGCATGGTACTTGCTGATGAGGATACCGTTTCTATGTGAATTTGTTGTGGTCATCACTTATTGGCATGGTACTTGATGACCAGGATACCGTTTTTATGTGAATTTGTTGTGGTCATCACTTATTGGCCTGGTACTTGCTGATGAGGAAACCGTTTCTATGTGAATTTGTTGTGGTCATCACTTATTGGCCAGGTACTTGATGATGAGGTCACCGTTTCTATGTGAATCTGTTGTGATCATCGCTCAGATCCTCATTCTTAAAGTTCCATGTCCTTTTATGGGATCTTGCAATCACACCCAGCCTGTTTGTCTGTAATTTACTGGACAGTTTTACGTTCACTCTTCTGCCATTAGCGGTTGACCTGGCCGGGAGAAAAAGAACGCCCTAGCTCTTCAACTTCCAGTGCGCTATTCACGTGGTAGCGGGTTCACCCTCAACTCCGGTCAGATGGACTTTAATGTTGACTTCTTGTTCAGAAAGCAATGGCAAACTACTGAACGTAAAATTGGCTAGAAAATCAACCTCGAGTCTTAAGAACGCCCTGAAAAGAAATGCAATGTTTAGTTTGTCATTGCTCTCTGAAAGTAAACATTTATATTCAGCTGGCCGGCTTGTTGACCATCCCACTATGCCACAGTCAAAAGAGACATTTTAAACACACTCATTTAGCTATGATGAAGTGGCCGTTTTCATAAATGGTATAAGTACCAGTCGTTCAGAAAGAGATGGCAAACTACTGAACGTAAGCTTGCAAACAAAAATCACAAACAGCTCGAGACGACTGACGCCCTGTAAAAGATATGTAATTAAGTAATTAGAACTCACGGCTCCAAACTTTCAACCCGACTGGATGAAATGAATGGTCATCATCATTCTTGATGGACAAACAACATGTAATTAATAAAGAAGTGGCTCAACAATAGTACAAATTTACCATAATTCACTTTTAGTGACCCCAATTACCGAGTTCTGTAACTCCAGATTAAATGAAATGATTCGTATTCCAATCCTGTATTTCTATAAGTCTTCTTCTTCTTCTTCAGCGTTCCGAGCCATTGAGGTTCTTTGCTGCAAATACAATCCGTCTCCATTCGTCTCTCTGGTGGACCTTCTCTTGCCAGTCGTTGATTCCAAGTGCTTGTAGGTCTGTACATGTATTATCTCTCCACCGCCTTCTTGGTCTACCTCGGGGTCTACGGTCATTTATTTCCTGAGTGTAAGCGAGTTTTGTTTCCCTATTATCTTCCATTCTTTCTATATGCCCCAGCCATTGTAGTCTATTAGCCTTCATGATACCAGTGATTAGCGGGGACTTAAACAGATCATAAATGTCTTTGTTACTTCTTCTTTTCCATTCTCCACTTTGTGTATCCCTAATGGGTCCAAAGATGCGTCTTAAAATTTTGTTCTCAAAGGTTTGTAACAAGGCTTCGTCTCCTTTCGTTGTACTCCAGGTTTCAGAGCCATACAGCACAACTGGTCTGATCAGTGTTTTGTATATTGTGATTTTGGTGTTACGAGATAGCGCCTTTGATTTTAGTAGATGTTGTAGTGCATAGTATATCTTATTTCCAGAGTTGATTCTAGTTTGTATTTCTTCCCTTATGATGTTGGAGCAGTTGAAGATCGTACCCAGGTATTTGTATGTTTCCGTTCTTTTAATGGTCATATTATCTATTTGTAGGTGGCCAGAGTTTCTAGCCATTCCGTCTCTTGAAATTACCATATATTCTGTCTTATCTTGGTTGATAACCAGCCCCATCTGTTGGGCTTTTTCCTTTAAGTGAGTCAATATTTCCAATGTCTTTTGTTCACTTTGCCCTATAATATCTATATCATCTGCATAACCTAGCAGCTTGGATGTTCCTCCAATATCACATTCCTCCTTTACCTTCCTTACAACTTTCTCTAGAGCCAGATTGAAGAGTAGCGGCGATAGTGCATCACCCTGTTTCAAGCCAGATGTTATTTGGAAGGGGTCTGATTTCCTGCCTTTATATGTTACTATATTATAAGTATCTTCCATGCATAGTCTGGTCATGTTGATTAACTTCCTTGGTATTCCAAATTCCTGCATAGCATTCCATAGACTATTCCTATGGACACTATCATAAGCCTTTTTAAAATCCACAAAAATGTTATGGAGATCTCTTTTATATTCCCAATGTTTCTCGGCTATTTGTCGTAAGATAAATATCTGATCTATTGTTGATCTGTTTTGTCTAAAACCCGCCTGGTAGTCACCTAATATGTCTTCTGAATATGGTTTTAGTCTATTTAGTAATACTGCGGATAGTATCTTATAGCTTGTGGACAGTAGTGATATTCCTCTATAATTTCCACATTGGAACTTGTCTCCTTTCTTAAAGATAGGTATCAATAATGACTCTTTCCAGTCATGGGGTAATTCTTCTGTCCTCCAGATTTTTATTATTAGTTCGTATAGCTTTAGATGTAATGCATGGCCACCTGCCTTTATAAATTCAGCAGCAATTCCATCAGTCCCAGTTGCCTTATTGTTTTTAAGTCGTGTGATTACATATAGGATTTCTTCAAATGTAGGTTCTTCAATTTGTGGTTCGCATGTTAGAACCTCTTCTTGTGAGAAAATGTTACTTGGAGCTTCACAATTTAGTAATTCAATAAAATATTCTTTCCATGTGTTGCACATTTCCTCATTGGTATTTATCATATTCCCATTTTTGTCTTTTAAACCATATGTGTTTTGTTGGTGCCCTCGTTTCATTGACTTCAGTTCTTTAAAAAATTTTCTGGATTCATTTTTCTGGTGATTAGTTTCCATATCTTTGATTATATTACTCATATATTCTCGCTTCTGCTGTCTGACTATTTTTGTAGTCTCTTTACATAAGTCACTTACAGTTATATAAAGACAATACAATATAAATACCCAACACCGAAATAATGTAGGTTGTCAGATCGCCTGATCCATTACACGTACAGATAAATAGTACACCTCTGAAACAAGTTAAAGAATTTTAATACCTAGGAAATATAATCATATAGGATGACAGAATAGACAGAGAAATCACAATCAGATGTCAAAAGGCAAGTGCACTTACACACACACACACACACACACACACACACACACACACACACACACACATATATATATATATATAAAACAGAGTGTATGTTTGTTTGTGGGTTTGTGGGTCTTGGATGCGTTCGATAACGGTACATCCGATTGAGATGAAATTTTCTACACGTCTTCCTTTCATTCCTGTGCAACCGACTATAATAATTTCTTAATGTAAAATCTTCTACTTATTTAATAACATTTACTTTTCCATTTTCATTATATAATGTCTATATAGCAGGGGGACTTCACTCTAGAAAAGTTATTTCAAGGGGCATAACTTTTAATAACATTGCTATATACTTTATAGTCATATTGTTGGACTTACCTGCACTATTGTTAAACTCTTTGTCTATAGTTATTTTTTGGCATATGAGTTATATTAAATAATGATATAATCTTTAAGGTATTTCTAAAGTTTGCATAAAAATAATGCATTATGCATAACATTTTAGCCCATCTTTTTCTGCTTACAAAACTTATCAACTGTCATGTCGGTGATTAAAAACAGTTTTCATTAAAAATAATGAATGGTGTGTGGAAGGACATTCTTTTAAGTTACTGTGCGCCAGGAGCTGGGCGAAACCACGCCGGGTCAGATAGATAGACAGATAGTCGGGAACGGAAGCTTATTTGACTACTTATATGAATGAATTAAATGACATGCTCCCCACCAGGGACTGGGTGAAGCCGGGCCGGGACAGACAGACAGACAGATAGACAGACAAACAGATAGTCGGGAACGGGAGAGCTTATATGACTACGTATATGAATAAAATGAGATGCTCCCCACCAGGGACTGGGTGAAGCCGGGTCAGACAGACAGACAGACAGATAGTGGGGAACGGGAGAGCTTATATGACTACTTATATTAATTAAATGAGATGCTCCCCACCAGGGACTGGGTGAAGCCGGGCCGGGTCAGCCAGACAGACAGACAGACAGACAAACAAGCAGACAGACAGACTGATAGATAGATAGATCCCCTCCAGGGCCTGGGCGAAGCCGGGCCGGGTCAGCTAGTATATATATATATATAAACTAGTGGTCGAGCTGGCGGGGTTGATAGGGAACTGCGCTGGGAATGTCATGAGCAGACAGTCGGAAACGGTTTCGAGGCCTGGGCTCTCGTCTGCGAAAGTGAGGGCAAATCTGGCCTTCTATTCCTCCGTGCACCCAGGTCCACAAAATGTTATGATCACATCACATCACATCACATCACATCACATCACATCATATCACATCACATCACATAACATCACATCACATAACATCATATCACATCATATCACATCACATCACATCATATCACAGACACATATCTATAAACTGCTTCGGGATAATTTTATATATCAAGTATCACCCATGAAATCCACATCACAGAAGTGTCTAGAAATACTAATAACCTCAACTCAAAAGAATATTCAAAATCACAACGTATATCTTAACATAGCAAAAGCAAAGAAAATGCAAACAGTTAACACTAATATGAAGAAAAAAAATATATGTTAATGAGAAACAATAGGAGGTGGTGGGAAATTTCGAATATCTTGGGTCATTACTTACCAACAATGGCGACACAATGAAAGAAATTAAAAGACGAAAACTATTGCTCTTCAAAGACTAAAACAAATGAGTAAATTATGGAGTGGGACAGACAGAACTATAAACATTTGATTTTTAGGAGCATGCATCTTTCCCATTGCAACATAAGCCTGTGATATCTGGACATTTACTAAACAAGCTGAACGGTCTCGGCTAGCAAAGAATAGTTTCATCTTCGTGCCAGCGGGTGTATACGGGAATGAGCAGGCTGACAGGCTTGTAGGTAGGGCTACCGTGGAAGGCGGACGAGCCTTGGACCAGGCAGACATTCTGAATGTTCTACGAGATGTAAGTCGTTTACGAGAACCTAGCGATGACTGGGAATCTACAACCATAGTCAGGCTGCGAAAACAGCAAATCAAGAGAGGGGTGGCCAAACAAGAACACTACGCAGGAAGCCAAAGAAGAGTAATAAACCAACACAGAACTGGTGTTGTGATCCGCTACACGCTGTGGGATTTGCTGAGGAGGGGATCCGAGCACTTATGGACTGAATGGTTCGATGTGCAATGAGGATAGTCTGTCGACTAACTAACTAACTACCTAACTAACTAGCTAACTAACTAACTAACTAACTAACTAACTAACTAACTAGTTAGCTAACTAAATAACTAACTAACGAAGTAGCTAGCTAGCTACCTAACTAACTAACTAACTAACACTAACTAACTAACTAACTAACCGAACATGCCTTTGAATATAAATGTGATAGACGAGTTCTAAGAATATATTGGATACATAAAAGGACAAATGCACCCATACGACAAGAGCTAAATATTGAAGAAGGTTGGCTACCAAAGACGATCTAACAAAGAAAAGTGAAATATTTTGGTCACCTGAAACGTCATGAAAGTTTGGAGAGAACAATAATGGAGGGGTATATGCTCGGGAAGAGAAGAAGGGGAAGGCCAAAGAGAAGATGGGTGCAGGATGTGGCAGATGACCTCAAGATGAGTGTATCTTGCTTATGACCGAGACATTTTCTGGAAGGTTGTTATGGGAGCGAGGTTCTGCAAAAGACATGCTGCTGAATAAATGAATATCACCCATACATAAACACCCATACAAACCTGTGTCCACCAAACAACAGATAATAAATAACATATTCATGTCAACACTAGGTTACCAAATCATTATCCAAATCGCACTTACACAAAATCAGTACCTGCGAGATGCGGTTCTTGAACAAAGCTGCCAACTTAACCATCCGAGAACCAGTAAGAAATGATGTTCTCAGACAGACAATGGAATCAACACCTGGTGTCATACATTGAAAGGTTGACGATCAAATGTCAGATGAACACAGACTGGACAGTAATGGACGACAACTGGACACTTTACATGCTGACAAAAATTGATACCAGACACGAAATTTCAGCAGCTGATTCTTTAATCTGAAAAACAAAAATGAAGCAACGATACAATCACATTAAAATGTTGGCGCAGCCATGGCCAAGCTTTCTGGCTGAAGGTCACATAGAAAATGCACGTTGAGAGAAGGGAAACACCACGCATCTGATCCCTGACCACGCCAATGGAGTAACGCCACTCGTGCGCATTGACTACCATCATCTTCTGCCATTCAGACTAGCCTAGGCGAGCGCAATACGCCATCTCATAGTCACCAGAGTTTCGGGTCAGGTCTAATTTAGTGTCCCGATTGAACCATATCGCCTAGTCATCTGGTTATTTATCTCTTTACATTTCTTTTGCACTTTACCCTTCAGGTGTGCCGCTTGTTACTATGTATTAACGTCTTGCCTTTTTATTATATGCACAAAGTTCTGTTGGTGCTGGAATCAGAACTAGGTTAGTGCTGGAATCAGAACTAGGTTAGTGCTGGAATCAGAACTAGGTTAGTGCTGGAATCAGAACTAGATCGGTGCAGTAATCAGAACTATGTTGGTGCTCTAATCAGAACTAGGTTAGTGCAGTAATCAGAACTAGACTGGTGCTCTAATCAGAACTAGGTTGATGCTAGAATCAGAACTAGACTAGTGCTGGAAACAGATATAGGCTAGTACTGGAGTCAGAAATCAGGAATCAGAGCTAGGCTTGTGCTGGAGTCTGAACTAGGTTGGTAATGCTACCTCGACAAGTTGCAGTTCCCACCAGCTACTGTTGATTGTCACAGTGTGCATTTTCTAGTGTAGAGCTGCTTACCAGTGGAAGTTGATGTTATGTCCAAAGATATAATAGGAGTGAGTTGACGTACTATGATTGGATGTTCATCCGTGAGTAAGGGCGTGGACACAGAAAAATTAGATGGAAATGGAAGTGGAAATCAGGCGACATTCTAGATAACAGAAAAACTTAAATCCCTGAAAACCTGCCGCTTTAGAATGATTCGCCGAAGGTTCAACTGTAGTTCAACTCAGGCAGAGTAAAAGTAAGTAACATACCTCTTTTAACGCCATAGGACATACTGAGGATATTGTGCAAATAGCTCCATGTTTTTAGACCAATTGGTATCACGGGTTATCATCATTATGTGTCATGCAGATAGACGTAGGCGGTTATATTTAGCCAACTCACACAATCACCAGAGTCGTGGATCAACTCTGTGTTCCTTTCTCGATCATGCCACGTGGACAAACCATTCTGACATTTACTTCTCTGCCTTCCTCGTGTTCTTTTTTCCTCTGTCGTGCCAGTTGTCACCAAGTTCTGTAGTTTATTTCTTCTCAAAACATTCTCCACAATTGTTGACTGTCCACGTCTAATTACTCTCTTCAGTTTACTGTTTTCATTTGTTTGTTTGTTTGTTTGTTTGTTTGTTTGTTTGTTGGTCACAATCACGCCGGTTATCTTTACTTACATTTCATGTCCAAGTACGTAGTTTATCCTGGATCCACCTGGGAGTCCAGTCACGGGAAAATAAAGCCCTGCCTCAAAGAAAACGATTCGATCAAATAACCTTCTAAACCTGCGACTGGCCTAGCAAGCCGGCAATGGATTTTTGTACTGCTCGTAGAAAAACTAAGAAGTATAATCGGACCACGTAAATGATGGACAGAGGGAATAGCATAGTCCATGGGAATCTCGATACATGAAGCCCATAAACGGGCACTCTCCAGCTGTTTATACTTCACCCCGACACCGCAAGGTAAAAGAGGAACCAGATGAGATTAGATTATATTAGATTAGATGATCAAATGACCGGTTGGCAAGCTCGAAAGTTACCACGCTACCACTACACCACACCTAGACGACACTGATAACAAACTGGACAGAAAATGGAAACTCGCTTCTGTATTGGCCCGGTGGTAGACGGTACGGTACGGGTGGTCGAAATGACGGACAAGAGTTACTAAAACGGTTATATTTGTCGCTAGAGGTGAATGTAGCCAGGCAACTGTGTCCAGGTTATAGGTCACAAAGGAATTGACTTCCCCAGGCATATCAAATTCATGAGTTGTCCCTTCCAGTTTCTGTCCTTCAAACTGGTTAAATGGTTCTTCTCCAGATCCAGACTTATTGAGAATATCGTGTTTGTCTTCATCATGTAAACAACATGGGACATGGTTGGTGATGAGTGAAATATCAGGCCGGTGGACTTTACTTTCCATCACGATGCATGGGATCTAATTTAGGCCGGTTTGAGCTGGGAGTTCAGATCAGTGACAAGTAATCCTCGTTTTGACGTGGACTTGAACACACGAATATCGTGACGAGAGACAATCGTGTCATCGGCTGAGACACAGCAGGTTCATATCACAAGATTTCAGAAGGTGTCTATCTATCTATCTATCTATCTGTCTATCTATCTATCTATCTATCTATCTATCTATCTATCTATCTATCTATCTATCTATCTATCTATCTGTCTGTCTGTCTGTCCTGTCTATCTATCTATCTATCTATCTATCTATCTATCTATCTATCTATCTATCTATCTATCTGTCTGTCTGTCTGTCTGTCTGTCTGTCTGTCTGTCTGTCTGTCTGTCTGTCTGTCTGTCTGTCTGTCTGTCTGTCTGTCTGTCTGTCTGTCTGTCTGTCTGTCTATCTGTCTGTCTGTCTGTCTGTCTGTCTGTCTGTCTGTCTATCTATCTATCTATCTGTCTGTCCGTCCGTCCGTCCGTCCATCCGTCTGTCTGTCTGTCAGTCTGTCTGTCTGTCTGCATTCACGCACGCACGCACGCACGCACGCACAAACACACATGCTCGCACACACACACACACACACACACACACACACACACACACACACACACACCATCTTTTTATGTTCTTGCGCTCACTCTCTTTGAACCCAAGCGAAGTCCATACATACTGTTTATTGCAATGATGGATTGAATTTTGCGTGTGGATTAGCTTTCCCTATTAACAATGTCCCTCGCAATCAGGCGAATCCACTCCCACTTCAGAGGTACTTGTAATTTACGTGCCCACGTCAAGGACGACAGGTCAACATTTTAGTCCAGCTGTCTGGTGTAGGGCTTGAACCGTTTACCTCGGCATCAGCACACCGGATGTTTAAGAACACGCGTTCTTACCCAATCGGCCATGCTGACCTGCACACACACCATATATGAGCCGCCGTAGTGTAGTGACCAGGCGCCCGCATGCCTGTTAGGTGGTTATAGATTCAAATCATCGCCAGGGAACATTTTAACAATGGACCCAGGGTCCCACATGGACCCAACCTGATATGGTTGCGATGATATGTTTTGGGAAGTAATGGAGGCCAAGATGATACATACCACATCAAATACCGATTACCGACCTGTCTTTACAACGATGGTTCTAGCAAAATGTGTCAAATGCGCTTTAGGATGTGAAAAAGAATAAGGGCCCTTCACATACTATACTATACTATACTATACTATACTATACTATACTATACTATACTATACTTACATTGGCACCTTGCCGTCTTGACAGACGATAGTTTGTGCTTTAAAAAGGCATAATAACTTTTAACTATGGCGGTAGCGAGTGTGACTGATAAGGCCAATTTGCGCTGTAAATGTCCGTTCACAGTGGGTGCATGTGAACACGTGGTCATTTCCACCATCATGCACCATCTTACGTCTCAAACGCTTGGTGTGTGACTTTTCTGCAATAATTTTCTCCTTTGACTTTATTCCATTTCTGATATTTGCCCTCCATGCAACACGTTCAGCTGCGACTTGCTCCCAATGTGCATTATCAATGCCTGTATCAATCATGTCCCGCTTACACACATTACAGATGGGTAAGAGATCTCAGGGTCGTAACATCTGTAACAGATGGGTATACTATACTATACTATACTATACTATACTATACTATACTATACTATACTATACTATACTATACTATACTATACTATACTATACTATACTACAAAAACCCTATAGATACGTATATATACACGACAAAGTATGCTGATTCCTGAGCAAATAAGAAACCCAGCGACAGAAACATGTTGTGAAAATCAACTAGCCAGAAAGTAAGTGGCTTCATGCATGCGCCACCACCTCTAGTTTACAATCGGAGAAGCGCAGAATACTGATTGGCATCGCATTTCAAAAAACAAATAGACGAACAAACCGACGGGCAATTAGGATAATCCAGGCAAGTCGGCAAACACGCGAACCCACGGTTCTGCTTTTCTGGTCTAGCCTGCTCTAAAGACTTTACCTGACGTGAAAGAAGAATAGACATGTCATCTATGTAAAGCCATTAACTCTGGTCTTTTCAGATGTCAAGCCCGGGGAACTGAGCTCAGTTTTCATTCTGCACCTCGGCTCAGGGACGTGTGGGTGAGGGCCAGCAGGACTTTGTGTGCTCTGTCCTCCGGAAAGTGTTGATAGACCTTAAGAAAACTCACCGTGTATTATGACGCAAAGCAAACAAATCCCGTGTGTGCCACTTGTGTCCCCCTGGATGCAAGATGCCACCAAACTTAATAGTGTATTCTGTGTATGAATACAATTGTAGGTCTATTATTACAGAGAACGGAGCCGTTGTGGAGCCATGGGTAGACCGTTTGCCTGCAGGCCGGGTGGTCGGATGGTCGAATTATTTCTTTTATAAACCTGGCTGCTAGATCGATAAATCCTAAAATGGGTGCCGGGTAAAGTTGTGGGAAACAAAGGTAGTCGTTGTGATATTGACCACTTCATTAATTGAGTCTCGTTTGGTCTGTTTACAAATGTGGCACCAACACCACATACACAACGCCAAGAAATCAAAAAAGCCTCAAGGCCAAGAAAACACAAAGCCTCAACGCCAAGAAATGAGACTTTAACTTGTCTTTTGGTTTATTTAAAAAAAAGAAAGGGAGGGCAGCATGGCCGAATGGTTAAGAGCCCTCGTTAGTAAATTTCCGGTGCGCTGATGCCGGTTCAACCTCTACACTGGTCAGTTGGATTTACTTCTCGCCCTTGACTTGATAGCGTAAACTAATGGTACCTCAAGTTGGAGTTGATTCGCCTGATTACGAGGACACCGGTAATGAAGAAAGCTAACCCACAAGCAAAAAATCAGTCCAGTGCACTAGAAGTAGTTACAGGTGTAAGGACTAAGGTTGGGTTCAAAGCGAGCCACAGAACCCCCCCCCCCCCCCCCCCCCCAAACAAAAAAATTAAATAAATGTAGAAAAGAAAGTTTAGTGTTTTGACATGTCAGCTACTTTTGTTTTCTTTCGCTCTTTTCAGTGTGTTTTAATGTCTATTGTCCGACATTAATTAAAGTTAAGCCAGACTTTACTACTATCGTCTCACTGAAATAGTACGAGAAACAAATTCTCCTCACAGAAGTAGAAGAGAGAAGTGGAAAGTATAGAGCACACCAGAGAATGTAAACATAGCATTGACCGCTGTAATGACCAAACCGAAATTCTAACATGCAACTTCCAGATGTCGACAGTGAAATTTTGGAATTAGAACAAATAAAACTACATTTCTTTTGAACAAAAATACTAGTTGTATGTTGTTTACAGGATGGTGCAATCAACTCCAGCATTTATCGACTGTTTAGTTTAGTTTAGTTTAGTCGACGGATCATCACGGCACACGGGTGTAACCCATAAGTGCTCCGTTATACGCCTAACTCAAGCTGAGTCCGGAGAATTTCAGCTCAGTGCAGGAACTCCGAAGCACCGGCGAGAATCCTGAAATACTTTGGGTACAAAATGTTTCCCGGGCAGCGCCTTTAGGCTACTCTTTTTCGATTTCCAACTGCCAAGGATCGACTGTTTGTGATTTACAAAGCAACTTTATTTTAATATTTTGTCATTGTTTTCTGAACACGTTTCTTGTATTTCCCAGGGTACTGGTTTCCGGTTTCAAGATGGCGACGGACGGTCGTGTTGTTTTGTGTTCGTTAACTTTTTCGCGTAGGGGATGGATTTATTCATCTCTTGCGTGTAATTGGTGTGCCAGAATGTAAAACCAGGAGTTTATACTCAAGATCTGCGCGGGTGCTACGGAGTTCGTGCATCGAGTGAAGCCATCCTTGAGTGAATTTTCAGCAGCGTGTGTGGTTTTCAAAGTCTGTGTTTACGTTTTTGAAGATTGATAAACCAACACAGAACTGGCGTCGTTAGCCGCTACACGCTGCGGGATTTGCTGAGGAGGGGATCCGAGCACTTATGGACTGAATGGTTCGATGTGCAATGAGGATGATCTGTCGACTAACTAACTAACTAACTAACTAATTCCGAGGTAGTGAATCAGATGTCAGAACTTCTCGGATATAGGCGAAAACTAATTGACCACCATGCTTTCAAAATTTAGAAAGCCTGTATGTGTATGGTTATTTATAATGCGGAGATCTCTTGTACGAACGTGGAAGCAAGAGGAAATCCTACACATTAATAACCTCTTCCTCCCGAGTATTATTAGTTCACGGGCAGTCGGAATGCTAGATTTACGGGGTAGAGACATAATCAGTAAACATCGTGCCAGCCTTCAGATATGCTATGGTCACCAATATCACCATCGAGTTGTTTCTCCCCCGTTTCTTATTGTTTTTGAACACAGAAGCTACAAAAATAGGTTGCATGATTTATTGCCTGGTATATTTCGCTGCTTTTCGTCAAGTGCATACTACATAGTTATAATTCATAAAAAAAGTGATAAATAAATTATACTTTGGCTGATATACTTAGAAGACAGAGTCGCTGATACTGTTAGAACTTGGAGCATTTGTTATCCACGCTGTAATCACAAATTTACAATGAATTTTTATTTCTGCGAAAAATTGTTTGGAACAGCCTAATGTCTGCAGCCTCATCATGATTGAGCAAGCGTTTATTGTGAAAGGTTTCATTTTAAATCTTTGTACGCATGCCTCATTTACAAATAACAGGTTACAGCTACGCCAATAACAAAAAAAATATGTCGATGTGACATTCTGTATCCTGATATGAGATAGCGAGAGAGAGAGAGAGAGAGAGAGAGAGAGAGGGAGAGAGAGAGAGAAAGAGAGAGAGAGAGAGAGAGAGAGAGATTCGCAGCCCATCACAGACTAATGACGTAATATATTACAACCCGCACGCACTTGAAATTGTCAACATATGTTTCATATTTTCTCTAAGCGAAGATAAAAGATAAAAGTACAGCAGGCGAACGCTCAAACTGTGGCAACTATCACAGTGGTGCAACCTCCCACTTCCCCAACCCACAACCTGCGAACTGACGGATGAGATTTCACCGTGTCATCTGAACGTGGTCCGCGTGGCTCAAGTCCAATGGGCTGTCACGTCGTTAAATCAACATTATTATATTATACAAGCTACGATCATCAATAAAGCGGCTGGCGTGACATTTGGTAAGGTGTATTTATAATTGCGGTTCCAGGTGTATGATCACCGGAAAAGTGGGTAGTGGTAACCAGGAAGCTGGGCGGGAGAAGTTCAAAGCTGTGTGGAAGAACAAATGAGTAGGCAGTCATTTTGGATGGTTCTAGAGATGCAAACAGGCGTCATTAGGGCGCAAGGACAAATAGGGAAACAGACCGCGGCAAACATTCGTGGTTTTCCGGCATGTCATTAGTGACTGAATATAAATACAGGAACAGTCATTGACGTTAGCGGCACTAGAGGAGATCTTGACAAACACTGCCTTGCTAAGTACATATTTTCTTATACACTAATGTAGAATATGATCTCCCCAAGAGCTGTTGCCATCATCATATTTCTATCCGACGTGTTAACACTTTTTTTTTTGATTTAAGCCACTTGTCTCTTTAACTCCTGTATGTGTTCTAGGAGACTGTCTCTATCTAAGCACATCGTTGAATGTTTTACCTAATGGGTGGTATTCTCTGCGAGTTAACTTTGCTAATCTAGGTAATGAAAAGAGTTCTAAATTGCCAGAGCACACTAATGCAAGCCATGGAGAAATAGACGCCCGATGGATGCTAAAAGATAGAGTGAGGCAGTGAGAGAAAGAGTGAGAAAGAGAAGGATAGAATGTTTGTGGGAGAGTGTGTGACAGTGAGAGAGTGAGAGAAAAAACGAGAATGAGAGACAATGAGACGATGAGATAGTGAGAGCGTTTGAGATTGAGAGGAGAGAGGAGAGAACAATAGTTTTCAAGGGTAATTAAGTGTGATAAAGAGAATGAGATAATGAGCGAGTGAGATAGAGAGAGCCATTGTGAGAGGGAAAAAGGAGAGTTAGCGATGATGAGGTGAAAGCTAGAGAATAAGGGTGTGAGATAGAATGAGAGACGTATATAGAATTTTATTTATTTTTTTTATTATTGGTCCCTAAAAGTATATGAGAAAGAAACAGATAGTAAATTAGAATCAGAAAGAGCCAAGGAGAGAGAGAGAGAGAGAGAGAGAGAGAGAGAGGGAGAGAGAGAGAGAGAGAGAGAGAGAGAGAGAGAGAGAGAGAGAGAGAGAGAGAGAGAGAGAGAGAGAGATTTGCAGCCGATCACAGACTAATGATGTAATATATCACAACCAGCACACACTTGAAATTAGCAACATATGTTTCATATTTTCTCTAAGCGAAGATAAAAGCACACTAGCGAACCATCGAACTCTGGCAACTCTCAAAGTGGTGGCAGCTGCCATTTCTCCCCCTCCCCTCCCCCCTTCCACCCATAACCTGCAAACTGACGGATGAGATTTCACCATGTCGTCTGAACGTGGTCCGCGTGGCGCAAGTCCAATGGGCTGTCACGTCGTTAAATCAACATTATTATATTATACAGCTACGTTCATCAATAAAGAGGCTGGCGTGACATTTGGTAAGGTGTATTTATAATTGCGGTTCCAGGTGTATGATCACCGGAAAAGTGGGTCGGTTGCAACCAGGAGCTGGGCGGGAGAAGTTCAAAGTTGTGTGGAAGAACAATTGAGTAGTAGACAGCCATTTTGGATCAGTCTAAAAATGCAAACAGGCATCATTAGCGCGCAAGGACAAATAGGAAAGCAGACCGCGGCAAATATTCATGGTTTTCTGGCATGTCATTAGAAACTGAATATAAATACAGGAACAGTCATTGACGCCTTGCTAAGTACATATTTTTGTTATATACTAATGTAGAACATGATCTCCCCAAGAGCTGCTGCCTTCATCATATTTCTGCTAGACCAGTTAACTCCTTATCTCATTGAACCCACTATCCATGAAAGGCGTGCCTAGGATGTTCTGGTGGCCTCTCTAGGCTCAAAAGATACCAATTTCAATACATGCATTGGACTTGAAATCTTTCCTACAACCATTGATATCTGATAATATCGCATGATTTCATTTCCTGTTCGGTATTGCAAATTTTCCGGTTAGCCAGGCAGGGTATCTCCTACCAAAGGAGATGTAAGTCGCCTCCTTTCCTCTGTTAGTCTAAGGGACACCCCTAGGCAAGGTGGAGTACCCGTTTACCCTCCCCCTTCCCCCATTGAAGCAGGTTGTGGATGGAGTGTGAGAGCAGCCGACAGATTGTTCTTGGTTATGGTCTGCACTCTGCGGCGATATTCAGATGGTCTCATCTGTTGAGACCATGGCTATGGCCACCGACTAGAACAGTCACTGCCCAGAAGGAAGGCAATGGCAAACTACCTTCTGCAAAACTTGCCAAGAAACCTTAACAACCATGATAGAAAACCTAATAAGAAAGATATCTGGTGGTTAGACCCCCAGGCCAGGCAAATCAGATAACACTGGGGAAGAGTGTAACATAGGGGCCAGTACTAGTAATCGTGATTATTCCTGACGGTGTTACCAAGGAAATCCTACGTCTTATACTAAGAAGAAGAGAGAGATTAGGAACGTGGAATTTGTGAAGTCTCTGTGAGGGAAAGTTTAAGATAGTATGTGATGAGCTTGAGAGGTTAAATATTAACATTTTAGGAATTAGTGAACATCGCTGGAGATTCAATGGACATTTTGCAACTGGAAATTGAATCTGTTCCTATATTCTGGTAGAGATGTCAGAGAGCAGAGCGGAGTAGCATTATAGTTAGTTAGTTAGTTAGTCGAGGTTCCAACTTCACGGCAACGGGTCGTCCCCATTATGCTCCATTCCTGTGCCAGTGAATATCACACAAAATGCTCCCCACTGTCCAATGTGAAAAGTGAAATAGACACGAGTCTCGGCAATTAAACAGCCCGCACAGGTACATTGTGCATAATGCCCCCGCCAGAATGCCAAAACAAAATTCATTCACGAAAACCACAGTTCATCGTCGATGGACTCGGCAATCTCGAGAAAGATCTCATTGACCTGGGTTTTCTCACATGGCTCGGTCTTTTACCGCAGGGCAACCCGCCGAAAGTGTCGCATAAAGCACGAACTTCGCAGCTTCAGCGCCAACTACCAGAAGTCTCCTGAAAAATGCACTCGTGAACCAAAAAGTAGCATTTTGTTTAGATAAAATAACTGCAAAAGCTTTAATTGGATATAACCCGGTTAGTGATAGAATCTTCACTGTCAGACTTAAAGCCATCCAGAAAACACAACTCTAATACAGATTTATGCACCTACTTCAACCTCAGAGGTAGACGAAATTGACGATTTTTACAGCATACTGCAAGACACATTACATAAGATTTGTCATAATGACATAACAATAATAATGGGAGATTTTAATGCAAAAGTGGGTACAGGAAGAGCTGAACATGAGAGACATGTTTTAGGAAAATTTGGATTGGGAAATAGAAATGATGCAGGTGACAAATTAATTGAATTTTGCACAGCAAATGAATTAACGATAGCCAACACACTTTTTAAACAACACACAAGAAGACTCTTCACGTGGAAGTCCCCGGACAGTACTACCAAGAACAAGATAGATTATATTTTAATACAAAGAAGATGGGGATCAAGCATAACATCGGCAAAAACCTTCAGATCATCCGTTATTAGAAGCAGATGTGAAAGTAAAACTCAAGAAGCTTACCCGAGGAACAAGGCCACTTCGTTTTGATCTCACAAAAATATCAGATGCATACAACGTAGAAGTGAAGAATCATTTTGTGGTCTTGATGTCTATACAGGAGGAATTGACACCTAATGAATTGGCAGAACAAACTAGAAATATCTTGATAACTGCAGCCAAAGATGTAATTCCAACCAAGAAAAAGCAACATTAGCCATGGATTACACCAGACACGTTAAAATTAATGAAACAACGAAGGGAACTGAAACATAAAGGAGGTGAATCCGATAGCAGCGGGATGAAGTATAAATCTGTAATTCGAGAAATTAGAAAGAGCACAAGAAAGGACAAAAACCAATATACACAAGATTGCTGTACCAGAATAGAGCAATGTCAAAAGACTGGAAGAGATTACGAAATGTTCAAAGACATGAAGTTATTGACAATAAATGTTCAACTTTAATTAAATATTATCTGTGACAAGTTGGGAAATGCCTTAACAGAATCTAGACAAATTCTAGAAAGATGGCAGGAATACTGCAGTGGATGTATGATATGAATGACAGTGAGGATATGAATGAGATACATGAACCAATGACAGTAGAGACAGAACCTGAACCCTCATTAGATGAAATTGCATGGGCAATAATGAACCTGAAGAATGGTAAATCACATGGATGTGATGAGATACCAGCTGAACTAATCACAGTGGGAGAAGAAGAAAGCATACAAATCTATTTATTGCGCATTATGTAAAAATATATGACCAAAAGATTGGAAGAGAACTATCTTCATTCCAATACCAAAAAAGGGCAACTGAAATTATGCACAAACTCTAGAACTGTTGCCCTGATCAGTGATGCAAATAAAATTCTACTAAACATCATTGTGGGAAGACTTCATAAGAAAATGTAAGAAGAAATTAACGTGGTTCAAGCTGGATTTAGACAAGGAAGAGGAACAAGAGATCACATACGCAACATTTTTTTTTCCGCGTTTCCATCCTGTTTCAGGATATTGCGGTCAACATCAGCATCTTTCTGCTGTATGTTGATTCCTAGGCTAGATTACGCTCATCAGCACGCCACGACTTTCTGAGCGACCGGCTCCATACTCTCATAAGTCACTGGCGCGACTCGAACCACTTCTACTTCTCGTGCGCTCACGTCAACCACGAGAATAATCGGGATTAACGGAGAAAGCTGCTAACGCATCGGCCAGGGAGCCATATACGCAACATGCATTTAATAATTTTTAAAAAAGTCAAGAGAATTTAATGTAAACCTATTCTCAAGTTCTGTGGATTATGCAAAGGTATTTTACTGTGTACAACATCAGAAACTTTGGGAAATCATGAGGAATATGGATTTACCAATGCATGTAATGTAACTCATAAAAATGCTCTATCTAGACCAGGGGTCACCAAACTTTTTTCACTGCGGGCCGGATAACTGACAAAATATTCAACGCTGGCGGAATACTCTTTCTGTACAATACTTGCGCCGGTCTCCGTGGCGAAGGTTTTACGGACGAGGTTCGTAATCCCGTATGCCCGTGTTAGAAACACAGCTGCGCGCAAATTGGCAGCAGACCGAGTTGCGCTAGTTTTTTACGCTATGGTATGGATGCCGGTCGTTCAGAAAGCAATGGTAAACTACTTAACAACAAATAGTGGGTGTGTATTGGGGTTTGTATTTTGGTGGCATATCACTTTAATTTTGTCTTCTAACAGAGATGTTTTAGGAGACCTTTTTTTTCCCCCCGATGTTCGACTAATATACGTTGAGGGCCCGGGCTGTTTGATTAATAGCTCTAACCCTATCCTTCTGTGTATTTACTCAAATGAACAGGGAAAGAACTCGAACGTGGACCCCTTTGAGGTGAGGGTCGGGTATAGTTATCGCATTCATTGTCACATGAGAAGAAACGTAAGTATTGCTTTTACAGTGAAATGAGAAGAAAAATGAATATTGCATTCATAGTCACACGAAGAGACAAGTAAGTACTGCATTCATTTTCCCATGGGAACAGAAGACGTGGGTATCCGATGCATTCATTCTGACATGGGGACAGATGAAGTGAGTATATGATGCACTCATTCCCACGTGGGGACAGAAGAAGTGAGTGTATGATGCATTCATCCTCACATTGGGGCAGATGTAATGGGTACCAGATGAATTCTTTCTCACGCGAGGACAGAAGAAGTGGGTACCCGATGCACTCATTGTGTCAGAGGGTATACGATTTTAAAGGACGTCACAATCAACTCCCGCATTAGTGGCAGTTTGATATTTTCTAGAAAATTATACGTTCAGTAGTTTGACATTGCTTTTCTGAACAACCGAAGCTGACGCGATTAACGCAAAACTATCTGTTCCCAAATCGCGTGCGGTTAACTTCGAACCGGTTATGTTGGGATTGTGGGACTGCGTTAATTATCCATAGGCGACTGAAGCCGACAGGGGGATATAAGTAAAGAAAATACACTCAGTGACAAGAGGACAAAAGTAAATATGTAGAAAACCTTTAGCGATAAGGGGGACAGAAATATATCTATGACGATGTATTATAGTGTCTTTAAAAACTTTCTATTACATTCTCTCTAACCAACTGAAATAAAAAATGCATTTTGATGCCATAACACACCGAATTATAAATGGATAAGTAATTGTGCTATAATTAGAAAAATAAAACAGGATGCAATCAGAACACGCCATGAAAAGATAAAAATAATGAAATTCTTTTAATTTCCCTGCCAGAGAACTGTATCACTGAACTGTGATAGTAGGTAGAACATTATAGAGATCAAGGTTCAGCACACAATTTATGGCGGGATTTTGGTTTTCTTACTGAATGGTTAAATAAACGGTTGTTTCCCTTGCTGTACCGGAATTATTATTATTATTAGTAGTAGTAGTAGTAGTAGTAGTAGTAGTAGTAGTAGTAGTAGTAGTAGTAGTA
>OY992886.1:99579097-99609097 GCA_963921405.1 Cepaea hortensis | reverse complement strand
GCTCACATACCCCCGTAAGTTACCAGAGCGGCGCGACCCGCTACCGAATCTCACGCAGCTGCGTTACTCACGGGAATATACGGGATTACGGAGAAAGACGTTAACACCTACGCCAGGGAGAACGGCATAGTATAATATACAGAAGAATATATCACACGGATGAGAGAAAGACTGTAAAATAGTGAGCAAGAAGAACGGAATAGACAATATTATTGTCAGAAAGGTTTTTAAACATACGAAAAGGAGTGAGGATATAGAGAAAATGTGAGAGACTACATGGCGAACTGGTCACACCGCCCGCCTCTTGTTTCTACGTTCGTTGGTTCGATTTGGGACTCTGTCGCTCGGTTCTCGAGTGCAACTGCTTCAGAAACCCCTGGGGAGTCGTTGAAGAAGTACGTGCTCCGTGCCACGCTTTCATCTGGCCCTCTTCAGAAAGAGGCCGATTTATGTGGGGTAAACCCAGGTGAAATGAAGTTGGGCCACTTCCTTTAACACCTCCGCCCCCACCCCAACCCTCTCCTCCATTTTTTCTTGGGGTGGGGGGGGGGGGGGGGTAAACAGATTATCGTGACAATTAATGACAAAACAGCTGTAAAAGAACAACATTTTTAAAAACAAATAGGGATAGACTAGAGAAAATAAAGACGAGTTTTGCTTTGGTCTGATTCGTGATTTTAAAAAAAAAAAAAACCTTTGAAGAATGGAACTGGGCACTCACTTCATGAAACCCTTAAAACTTCATTTCAAATAACATTTAACAACCCTACTGCAGTGGCTATCTGCTGTGGCAGTGTGTTTACCTTTAGCTTTGGTGGCGTTTAGGACAGGTGACCAAAAAAACTGACCAGGGGCTAAAGCGCATTTTAAAATGAGAGGAACAACAAGGTTAGGATTCTGGACACCGGTGGGGAAAAAAAAATTATTAAAGGGAAAGTGGCGGATCGACACGTCGAGGCTGATCCCAGAATAGTTGGTCGTTAACGAACTCGACCAGGATAGTCCCCCTTGTTGGCTCGCGGTCCACAAGACCAGGTGCGCGATCAGGAAAAGCTGCTAGACAAGTTTACCTTCAGTACAAGCGTGGTTCAACCCGGTTTACTCTGGTAATCCTTGTAACACCCGCCACAAAGCAACACAGCTAAGAGGCATGCCTCCCTTACACATGGGCTGCACGACAAGGCACCCGCCCCTTCTAGTGATGAGCCCACTGGTTTGTGTTTTTGTTTGTACTTGGGTGGAAGATGTGCTGGACTTTGATGAGTAGGAGGCGGTGGGAACAAAGTTGAAAAACCGTGAAGTTTTGTGAGAAAAATAAACCGGTAGGTAAGTGATAACAGAGAGATATATAAATGACAATATAAATAGGCCATGGGAGATACGGCTGTGAATTCCGGACAATTAGTAAACAGACACCCCCCTTCCCCCCCAAAAAAAAATCTCTAGAAGCTTTGGAGATTTGGTGTTATAGAAGAATGCTGCAAATTAATTGAACAGCCAAAATGAGCAATCTGGATATTTTGAGAGATGCTAAGTAGCAAAGACAACTTATCATAAACATCAGAAAGAAGCAATTATCGTTTTCGGCCACATTATGAGAAGACAAAAATTGGAACATGTGATAATTGGAAGCCGGTCTCCCTAGCCGAGGCGTTAGCAGCTTTCTCCGTAACCCCGAATACTCTCGTGGTTGACGTGAGCGCACGAGAATTGGAAGCAGTTCGAGTCGCGCCAGTGACTTATGAGAGTATGGAGCCGGTCGCTCAGAAAGCAACGGCAAACTACTGAGTGTAATCTTACCAAGAAATCAACAATCAGCTTAAAGATGCTGATGTTGACAGCGATGTCCTGTAAAGGATATGCAAAACATTTTTATTTTTTTTTTGATAATTGGAAATATTTGTGGAAAGAGATAGAGGAAGACAGCGTGAAAAAATTCTTGACAGTCTTGTGTCATGGCACGAAATGGAGCCTACACACGAAGTGATCCATACCGTCGGAGATCGCAATTTGTGGAGAAGCATCGTCATCCACGTCAGCCGACAAAGCACTGGATGATGATGATGATGATGATGATGATGATGATGATGATGATGCTGATGATGATGATGATGATGATGATGATGATGATGTATATAATGATATCACACACACACACACACACACACACACACACACACACACACACACACACATGTGTAGCCATAAAGCAAACGATTAACATACTCTTGTAAATTCATCGTGATTATGTTTATAATGAAACAACACACAATAACAAAGGTTTTCCGTCCACGGAAACAAAATGCAGGGGGAATTCGACAACAATCATGTAATAATATAATAAGAACTAGGAAAAATTATCAATGAAATAAGTAATATTAAAACACAACACAATTATCCAAGGTTTCCGTTTCAATACGTTTCTATAGGCGAATGAGTGCAAAAGAGAATCAACATTGAAAGTAGGAACTTGGAATGTAAGAACTATGAGTGGGAATGGAAAATTTGATAACGTTAAGAATGAAATGAGAAGATTAAATATCAACCTGTTAGGTTTATGTGAGACCAGGTGGACAGGAATGGGCATTATAACATCTGAGGAATATAGAATAATCTATTCTGGTGGGGAGAAACAACAGAGAGGAATAGCTATTATAATGGATACAGAGAGACCAAATTCGATCAAAGGATACTTGTACAATGGGCAAAAGAACATGATGAGATTATTGGAAACACCTGGTATCAACAGCACCCAAGGAGATTATGGACATGGAGGAGTCATGATCATAAGATAATGAATCGGATTGATTACTTTCTCACCAACAGAAAATTTCGAAATGCCTTAAAAGTCGCAAACACTATACCAAGCGCAGACTGTTACAGCGACCATAGATATAAAATTAAATAAAGTCAAATATACACCAAGAAACACAAAATTTGATCTACGGGCACTGAAGAGTCGGGAGATAAAAGATAAATTCAACGTAGAGTTAAAGAGCAGATTCGATGCATTGTCCGATATGGAAATATTAATTCAAGACGTCAGTGTCCAATGGGAAATATTAAAGAAATCAGTCAACCAAGCTGCAGAAACAACCATCCCGAAAATAAAGATAATAAGACGCAAGAAATGGATGACGGAAGACATCTTAAACCTCATGGAAATAAGAAGAAATAACAAAAATAACAAGGAAAAATATGAAGAAATTCACAGGAAAATTAGGAAGCTATAGATACAGGCAAAAGAAACATGGCTTGAGGAAAATTGCAAGGAAATTGAAAACTAACACAACAGCCGGAATACCAAATTAATGCACAAAAGAATTAATGGCATCACTATCAAAAGAACACACACATCAACGGGTTGCCTAAAAACCAAAGATGGCAAAATCATAATATAAAAAGATGAGATTTTACATGCGTGGTCAGATTATCTGAAAGACCTTTATGATGATACAAGAGAAGAACAATATGATCATCGGAATAATATTGAAAGACCATCACTTTTGAAGATGGAAGTTCAGAATGCTCTTAACCATATGAAAACTGGCAAGACCCCGGCTACAGATAACATCACAATAGAAATGATCAAAGCCTTAGAAGAATATGGAATAGACCGAGTCACCAGACTGCTGAACGCAATATACGATACTGGAGATATACCTCCTGCATTATGTAATTCTATATTTATTGCAATCCCGAAGAAATCAGGAGCCTTGAAATGTGATCAACATCGAACAATTAGTATAATGAGCCACATCACGAAGATTTTGCTGAGAATTATCATGCAAAGGGTTAGAAAGACAGTACAACCCGAAATAGGAGATGAACAATGTGAGTTTGTAGAAGGCAAGGGTACAGTAAATGCTGTGTATATACTGAGAACAGTAATTGAACATTCTATAGAAGTAAACAAAGATCTATATCCTTGCTTTATTGACTATACAAAGGCTTTCGATAAAGTGAGACAAGTCGACATGGTAAGGATGCTTGAAGATCTACAAATTGATGGAAAATCCTTAGACTTGTAAAACACATATATTGGAAACAACAAGCTGCCATCAGAATTGATGATGACGTAGGTCAATATCAACCTATTAAAAGAGGTGTGAGATAGGAATGTGTAATGTCTCCAGATCGTTTTTCCCTGGACAGTGAAAATATTTTCAGAAATATAGAAGATATGGAAGGGATCAACATTGGGCGACGATTCATTAATAACATTAGATATGCAGATGATACAGTCTTGATTGCAGACAATGAACAGGACCTGAAAATTTAGTAGATGCGGTTGTTGCACATCGTGAACAACTAGAGTTAGAATTAAATTTTAAGAAGACACAGATTATGGTCTTCACTGGGAAGAAGGAAATACCACAATGTGATATATGAGTAAATGGGTATATTCTTAAGCAAGTGAATCGGTACAGTTATCTCGGAGCAGTCATAACATCTGATTGGAGATGCCTTGAAGAGATTAGAACAAGAATTACCATTGCGAAGATAGCCTTTTGCAAGATCAAAAACATACTGACCAATAAAAAGATATAAATTGAAACGAGAAAAAGAGTGTTGAAGTGCTACATAGAACCTGTACTTTTATATGGATGTGAAGCGTGGACAATGAGCAGTCAAGCTGAAAAACATCTGATGGTTGTGGAAATGTGGTTTCTGAGGAAAATGCAAAGAATACCTTGGAAAGACAGAAAAACCAATGAATAAGTCCTTCAATAAACAAATGAAGATCGTTAACTGATTAGAGACATTAGACGTAGACAGTCAAAATTTTCTGGGCTTGTTTTATGAAGAAATGACTTGGAGAACTTGGTGACAACTGGTAAAATCGAAGGGAAGAGACCAAGGGGAAGACCGAGAAATAATTACCAGAATGGCTTGGCCACTTGTCATGGTCGAGACAGAAACACGGAGCTGATCCTCGACTCTGGTAATCGAGTGAGATGGCAAAACATGACCGCCCACGCTTATCGGCATGGCACATGATGGATGGATGGTAAGAAACATAATTTGAAATTAAAACACACAAATTAATAAGAATATTTACAAAGGGGAATGTAAAGGACAAAAGCGTTTCAACTGTGGATAACAATAATGCTGAGAGATGTTATTGTAAAATCTGAAATAAAAAGAACTAACCATGGGGAATGCCGAGCTGATGAAGAAATTAAAGATTAACAACTGAATGGACATGACATGACATGACATGAAGAGAGAGTTGCCAAAGGTAACAGAAAACAAGATGACCTAAGTTAAACCGTGGCATCCACAACAGAATTGATTCTGGTTAGTTGAACACACCCCTAATAGACATTAATTGACTCTCAATCTTCATTCTGAGAAAAGTGTCCGAGTAACATGGTCTTATAGCAGTGACACACACATCACAGACCCCTTATGATCCGGAGGATTAAAATGTTTAGAAACAGGTTTATATGAATACTCTGTGATGTCCCTCGGGTGTTCCCTAAGCGTGTTCGCTAAATATCATAGTCTGTCCAATATACTTCACGTCTCTTACAAATAATTGTTTATATGACGGTGCGAGATGTACAGGAACACGAGTTTTTAAAGTCAAAGGTATCCTTTGGAAATATCATCGACTGTGTCTGGGTGACATACTTGCAAGTAAGACACAGTGTCTGATTACATGTGGATGTTCCCAAAACTGAGACAACCGAAGGTAGACCACTGTAAACAAGTAAGTCTGTGACATTATTGCTATTGTAAATATCTCAACGTTTATTGTCGACTACGTCATCGATATCCATTGTTGTGCTTTGTCATGAACTCAAGCAGACATCTTGCACTTACAAGCACTATGTAAGAGTTACCGCATCACAGCCCATAACCATACGTGTTGATTAAAACAATCTGACCGTCCTAGGCGGAGGTGCACCGTAACTGTGTAACTTGCCATTTCGTATATGGTGAAAAGAGACACAAGGAAGCCTCTTACATTGTCTTGCATCGTTATGTCTTAGGAGCAGTACATCCCATCTCGATAAACATTTCTCCCGAATTTTACTTCCCTAGGCTTTGTCTCTCCCCATTTGTAACTTCAAGACAACAAGTTGTTTTTGTTTCTCGTTTCGAAAAATCCCTGTACTAGACCTGACAACTTGGTAGACCCTTCCAGTAGCTACGCTCCCGTAGACATTGCTTTTGAGGTCACTGAGACACGCAAATCCAGTTACCACTGCTAGAGGCACGGAAGCAAGGGGCAAACAGAGACTAGACAAACAAGCAGAGGACTACCAGACTCGTCCGCGTGAGCTCCAAACTGTGCGTCTGGGACTTCCTGCTCTAGGAAAGCATCAAACAACATGTAAGCTTTCGTGGACATGTTGCTTCGGACATACGATGGTCCGAAGACATCAGGAAATGGTTTGTCAGCTTCTAGAACACCTTTATTCAACAATTTTCAAATCAAACTGTATTTATCAGTTCCATTGTGAGAGCTAAGCAGCTCACATTGGTAAAAGTGGACGACAATTAGCAAATCGAATTATCAAACCAATATGGGTGGAAACGAAAGTTAATCCGTTTTCAGGAATCCCCGTGCAGTCGACAGGTCATAAAATTCCGAGTTAATGAGACTCCTTTTAAATTTGGGGATAACATGCTTAGCATTCGAAAATATCAGTGCCTATGTATTTTATGAATCCCAGCCAAATTATAATTCATATATTTACTTCATGCGTTCACATATGCGTTCATATATTTACTTCAAGTTTTCTCCGTGGCCACAGACTTGGGAACGCGGTTCGTGAGCCGGGTACCAGGCGTTCGAAACTCAGCTGCGACCAATTTGTGCAGCAGACCGTGTCGCGTTGTGTTATAACGTGCTGGTATGGGAGCCGGTCGTTCAGAAAGCAATGGCAAACTACTGAACGTAACAATTGCCTAGTACATCAACAACAGCTGAAAAATGCTGGTGTTGACTGCAACGTCCCGTAAGGGGTACACAACAATTTGTTTTTAGTATGCACTTGCCGAGATGCAGCGAAATGTGCCAGACCATAAATCGTGCAACCAGTTGTTTGTGACTTCTGTGTTTAAATGTTTACATGGACACATATTATTGTGTATATTCTGAAGATATATTTATATATAGCTCCCTCGTCTAGGGGTTACACGACTTTCTCAGTAATCTCGCATACTCTCGTGAGTAACGTGACGTGCGCGAGAATTTGTAGCTGTTCTCTCCGCGTCGGTAACTACGGGGTATGCGAGCCGCTCACTGAGAATGCAGTGGCAAACTACTGAGCGTAATCTTGCAAAGAAATCAACAATCAGCTTAAAGATACTGATGTTGACAGCGATGTTCTGTAAAGGATATGCGAACAAACAAACAAACAAAAAACAACCTAGTTTAAGTGTTTAGAGCTTCAAAAGGCCTCACTCGGGCACTGCTGAGCTTCCACACACTGCAATGTTTCACACACTACAATGTTTCACACACTACAATGTTTCACACACTGCGATGTCCCACACACTTTAATGTTCCACCCACTTCAATCACTTCAATGCTCCACACACTGTAATGTCAGCGGAGGGCGATGTAGCACCAGTAAGCGAATTTCTCGTTGCTATGACGTCACTTCTGTTAAAAGGGGTTATCGGCAAGAGGGTCGACTTCATTGCGCCAGGTTCTATCCTATACGGCACGGTCATCTTTCCCCGGGGTGGCCCTTTGAACCCGTCCCACAGAGCACGAACTCAGTAGCTCCAACAACAACCACTGAAGGCTCCGGGGAAAGAAAAAAAAAGTATATTTGCGAAACGAATGCGAATTGGGATACTAACCGACGACATTCACTGCGCGAAACAAGCGGCTTGACCATTTCGGTATGGACTTTCCCCTCCCCTCCCAATTGATAGTTAGAAATACGTGAAAATGAGAAGAAAAGTCATGTCCTGCATTGGGGATCGGCGCTGCATACCGGAAGTGTTGGTCAAAATTCTAATGACAACACCGCGGTAGTGACTTCCCTTGTCAAAAGTTACCGAGCTGTCTTCCATTTTCCTTGAATATTTTCCTACCCTGTCCAAATACATCAACACTTTTCCCCCCTTGGCCAACAATATCATCTTCGTCAGTCTTCTTTCTGTACAGCAAATAGAGTAAACGATTCAAAAATTGTCCTTCTGTGAAAAAAGATGAGGAGAGGGGGGTTACAAACATTAACCTTCACCTTTGTCCAAGTCATTCTTTTTCCCGCGCTCATGCACTTTTCCAGTGACAGGGGGGTTGTGCTTGTGTGTTTAGATTACCGCGGCTGTGTTTGTCCGTTAGCAGATCGCGGAATCCGAGTGCTAAACAGTATCAATACAACGGTGTGTGACGCCTGTTTGCCTCGTCACACCTGTACAAACTGCCCTCGTCCAAGCCTCAGCCTGCTCCCATAGCTCTCGGGGAATGGATAATCGGGGGTAGGAAAGGTTAGGGAAGGTCGGTCGTCGCTGCAGCCAAATTTCACCCCCTGACACTAGAGGGTTGACATTTTCCACTTGACGGTACGGGGGGGGGGGGGGGGAAGGAGCCTGGCTGGTGGAGTGGATAGGGCAGTGATCTTGAGGGGTGGGCTTCTGGATTTGTCTCGACAAAGTGAGGATTTTCTTTCTGAATATATCTACCTACCAACCTACTACCTACTTACCTATCTACCTACCGATCTGTCTACATGCTCATCTATCTATCTATCTATCTATCTATCTATCTATCTATCTATCTATCTATCTATCTATCTATCTATCTATCTGTCTGTCTGTCTGTTTGTCTGTCCGTCTGTCTGTCTGACTGTCTGTCTGTCTGTCTGTCAGTCTGTCCATGCATCGAGCATTAGTCTGACTAGAATGTTTAGTGTAACTAGAATGTTTGCTGTGTCTGGAAGTCATATGAAATCGCATTTATAATTCTTCACCAATATCCCTACTACTACTACTACTACTACTACTACTACTACTACTACTACTACTACTACTACTACTACTACTACTACTACTACTACTACTACTACTACTACTACTATTACTACTACTACTACTACTACTACTACTACTACTACTACTACTACTACTGCTGCTGCTGCTGCTGCTGCTGCTGCTGCTACTATTACTACTGCTATTAATAATAATAATAATAATAATAATTAAAATACTACTACTACTACTACTACTACTACTACTACTACTACTACTACTACTACTATTACTATTACTACTACTACTACTACTACTACTACTACTACTACTACTACTACTACTACTACTGCTGCTGCTGCTGCTGCTGCTACTACTACTACTGCTATTAATAATAATAATAATAATAATTAAAATACTACTACTACTACTACTACTACTACTACTACTACTACTACTACTACTACTACTACTACTACCACTACTACTACTACTACTACTACTACTACTACTACTACTACTACTACTACTACTACTACTACCACAACTACTACTACTATGACTCACTATCAATTATGTCACCACTATTACTACTACACAATAACAGCAATAACTATTACGACTGCAAATGATAGTAGTAGCAGTAGCAGCAGCATCAGCCGCAGTAGTAGTAGTAGTAGTAGTAGTAGTAGTAGTAGTAGTAGTAGTAGTAGTAGTAGTAGTAGTAGTAGTAGTAGTAGTAGTAGTAGTTGTTGTTGTTTGTTGTTATTGTTGTTGTTGTTGTAGCAGTAGTAGTTGTTGTTGTTGTTGTCGTTTATGCAGCATTATTAATAGCATTAGTAGTAGTAGTAGCAGCAGCAGCAGCAGTAGCAGCTGTAGTAAGGGTCATGCTGTTGCTGTCCCCACCACTACCATTATACTACATTTACCATTGCCACAACAAGAGAATCAGTCACCAGCATGACTAGAACAAGTAACACCATTACTACAAATACTGCTGCTGTAGACATTGCTGCTGCCCCTAGTGCAGTTGGTAACACTAAAGCTGCAACTACACCTACTCGTAGTACAACTGGTACAACACAACATCATCAACTCCACTACACACGATCACCAGAGACTTGGATCAACCAGCTCCGTATTCTTGTCCCGACCATGCCATGTGGTTAAGCCATCCCCGATATTTCATTCTTTGCCTTCCACTTTTTTTTTTCCTCTCAATCTTTCCAGTTGTCACCAAGTTCTCTAGTTTATTTCTTTTTATAACATGCTCAAATATATTGTGGCTGTCTACGTCTAATTTCTCTAATCAGTTTACCGTTTTCATTTCCTTCTTGTAGGACTTGCTCATTGCTTTTTCTGTCTGTCAATGATATACTTTGCATTTTCATCAGAAACTATTTCCACTGCCATTAGATGCTGTTCAGTTTATCTGCTCATTGTCCATGTTTCACATACATACACAAGTACAGGTTCTATGTAACATTCTAACGCTTAGAGGGGGCTGAGTGGTCTCGAGGTATGGTGTCCGCCTCGAGTGATGGAGGTCCCGGGTTCAAGCCCCGGTGAGGGCCGGGATTTTTTCACGTGGACTTCTAGTAACAAAATTTCCCCTGATCTCAGGGTAGTGAGATTGGATACCCGTGTGTATTGTTGCGCACGTAAATAATCTCGTGGCAGCTCAAAATCGAAAAAGAGTAGTCTGCCCGGGCACAATTTCGAGTTTAAAATCTACCCAAAGTATTTCAGGCTCCTCGCCGATGCCACAGAGTTCGTGCACTGAACTGAGATTCTCCGGACTCAGGCTTGAGATAGGAGTAGAACGGAGTACTTATGAGTTACACCTGTGTGCCGTGATGTTGATCCGTCCACTAAACTAAAAAAAAAAAAATAACTAAACTTTTACGCTCCTTTTCTCGTTGCAATTTAGACGTACACATGCTTTATAAGTATTCGACGCACATGTATAAAGACTTCAAAACAAATGCCAAATTTGAGATAAAGTAAATATGGGGTCTGTTAAAATAATTACCTTATCTTTGGCCTGGAAAAATGCAATCACTCAGTTTGAGGCCTGAAATCCTATTCCACTTCGAAATACTCATGGTGAGACTTTACACACTTCTCGTAGTGCTCCTGCCATTGTATGAAGCGTTTCAGGAAGGCCTTTTTGGTAGTGGGTTATAGCGTGTAATCATCACTCAAATCGCATCCTTCGTGCAGCATTTTCAGCTTGAGGGAAAAGCTAAAGATCGCCAGGAGTCATGTTGTGAGAGCAAGGAGCCTGACGAAACAGACAAATATTGTTTGGCTAAGAAAGTCTGAATCAGATTCGAAGAATGGGCGTTGTCGTGACAGAGCTGCCAAGTTCCGATTACCTACAAGTCAGTTCGTTTGTGTTGCATAGCATCATGAAGGTGATGGATGGTCTCCTGTAGTACTCTTTGGTAATGTTTTGACCTTGTGGTGAGTACTCGTTATGTACCATCCCACAAGAGTCAAAGAAACCGGTTAACGTAACTTTGACGACGCTGAACACATGAATTACTGTTTTTGGCCTCGGAAGTTATCAATGTCCACATTACAACGTCTGCACATTGGTTTCCGGAGCGTACCCACAATCCCACAACTCATCAACGATGATCACTCTGATCAGAAATCACAGGTCGCCATTTGCATAATCCAGTAGGTCTTGTGAGGATTTCAACTCCCAGACGCAATTGCTTATGCTCCATCCTGAACGGCTTCGGCACAAATTTCGCAGATATTTCCGCTTGACCTAATTATCCCTCAAAGTGGAGTTTATAGACTCCATGCTTAATCTCACCTAGTCATCAAGATCTCGGATGGAAACACAACGGTTCTGTGTGACTAAAGTCGGTACTTGGTCAATAACATGGTCAGTTCGGCCAGCTGAAGGTCGACCACTAAGTGATTTGTGTCCACCGATGTGCTGTTATCATGGAAGCCATTGTGTCACTCTTTAATTCGTGCGATGCTCGTTGCATCGTCTCTGAACGCCTGTTGAATTTGCCCAATGCGTTCCACGTGGCTATTACCAAGTTTGTAACGAACTTTAATGCAGTAGCTCTGTTCATTTGGTCTGTCATCTTGACGCAAATCTGACAGGAGTTCGCTACACTCACAGGCCACTGTTAGTTAGCTCTTTGTAGGCGGTAACATATCTCCGCAATATCAGCAGGCCCTCAACTCATTTGTTCAGGAGGATATCTCAACAACAAAAAATACCTCTCTTGCTTTATTTATTTCTTTGCGAAAAAATTGTGGCCCTGTATTTGATAACAGTCCTATGCAGGCCACCAGGAACGGCTTTATTCAATGGTGAAACATCGAAAGGTTGTTTAATTTTGTATTAGCATTTTATATGATACTCACTTAAAGGTAATCTTCCACAGAACAATTGAAGGTAAACGGAGAAGAGGAAGGCGGAGAAAACCATGGCCTGATAACATTAAGAAAAGAAAAGATGCAGTATTTCCACATGTATCCTCCTTGCTGAGGACAGAGATGAATGCGGGACAATGACTGCTGATTCTTTCATAACGCTCGAGCAACCCACGCTTTGGGTAGTGATGATGATGATGATGATGATGATGATGATGATGATGATGATGGTGATGGTAATGATGATGATGATGATGACGAGGATGATGATGATGACGAGGATAACGATGATGATGATGATGATGATGATGATGATGATGATGATGATGAGGAGGAGGAGGAGGAGGAGGATGATGATGACTAGGATGATGAGGATGATGATGATGATGATGATGATGATGATGATGATGATGATGATGATGATGATGATGATGATGATGATGATGAAGATGATGATGGAGATGATGATGGTGATGATGATGGTGATGATGATGGTGATGGTGATGATGATGATGATGATGATGATGATGATGATGATGATGATGATGATGATGATGATGATGATGATGATGATGATGAGGGGGAGGAGGAGGATGACGAGGATGATGATGATGATGATGATGATGATGATGATGATGATGATGATGATGATGATGATGATGAGGGGGAGGAGGAGGATGATGACGAGGATGATGATGATGATGATGATGATGATGATGATGCTGCTGCTGCTGATGATGATGATGATGATGATGATGATGATGATGATGATGATGATGATGATGATGATGATGATGATGATGATGATGATGATGATGATGCATGTGACAAGATTTTGATGTATAAGTCTGTAGAGAAACGGGGCAGGTCTCTTAGATTGGGAAAAACATGAATTAAACAGGAGTTCTCGAAAAATCTATTAAGTAAAATTACTAGCAATAAGTCGTAGAACAACTCATTGTTACACGGAATTACTAAAGAAATCTTAGAACATCTCATTACAAAATGGACCAGTAAATAAATATGAAAGCAACTCATTAATAAAAAGAATTACTGAAGAAGTCTTAGAAATGCTCATTAACAAGAGGGGCTAACATGGAAACTTACAACAATCAGTTATAGAAGGAACTAAACAAAATCTTAGAACAATTCGTTATGAACATGAAATCATAAAGATATTTTCTTAGAACAACTAGTTTAAAAAACAAACAAACAACAACGTCATGCATAAGAAAGTCTTAAAATAATTTATTTCAAACAGGTACTAATAATTAGGTGCCTCATTCCCTCCGCTAGCATACATGACACCCTTGGGCAAGGTGGAGTACCCGTTTAATACACTTATCAGGGTTACACGAAGCCATGAGTGCAGGTGGTGGATGAAGTTGGAGAGCAGCCGACAGATAGTTGTAAGTTATGGTCTCCAATTTCACGATGGTAGGCAGGGGATAGCCGTCTCCGTGGCGGAGGTGTTGCGGACGCGGTTCGTAATCCCGTATATCCGAGTTCGAAACACAGCTGCGCGCGATTTAGCAGCAGACCGCGTTGCGTTGGTTTCGCGTTGGTATCGGCGCCGGTTGTTCAGAAAGGAATGACACACTACTGAACGTAAACTTGCCAAGAGATCACAGCGGCATAAATGCTGGTATTGACTGCGATGTCCTGTAAAAAGGATATGCAAAAAGGCAAGGATCTCTCTCTCTCTCTCTCTCTCTCTCTCTCTCTCTCTCTCTCTCTCTCTCTCTCTCTCTCCCTTTCTCTCTCTCTCTCTCTCTCTCTCTCTCTCTCTCTCTCTCTCTCTCTCACTCACTCTCTTTAGGAGACAATGGTTACGGTCATCGACCAGTATGGATCCCTGCTCAAAGGAAAAGCTATGGTTCTCTACATTTGCCTAGAAAATCATGCTTCATCAATTCAAAGAGAATCGGAGAAACGGCGTAAATGGACATCCTATCCCAGTAGGGGTAGTCATGTGAACCAGGTGACTCCAAAATTTTGAAGATATGAGAGGAATTCACATTGGGGGACTTAAAAGCAATAATATTTAATTTGTGGATGATACAGTATTGATTGCAGGCAATGAGCAGGATCTGCAACATTTAGTAGTAGATTCGGTAGCGAACGCAAAGAAATAAATAAAGAAAACAGTAGATACGATTGTTGCACACAGTGAACAGCTAGAGTTAGAATTAAATTGTAAGAAGACACAGATTATGGTTGTTAGTAGGAAGAAATAAATAAGACAATGTAATACACAGGTAAATGGGAATCTTTTTAAACAAATGAATCGGTACAACTGTCTCGGAACAGTCATAACATCTGATGGGAGCTGCCTTGAAGAGATTAGAGCAAGAATCGCCATGACAAAGGTAGCAGCCTTGAAGAGATTAGAACAAGCATCACCATGGAGAAGGTAGCATTTTGCAAGATGGAAAACGTACTGACAACTGCAACGAGAAATAGAGTTTTGGAGTATTACATATAAACTATACTTTTGTATGAATGTGAAGCATGAGCAATGAGCAGGCAAGCTGAAAAAATCTAATGGCAGTGGAAATGTTGTTTCTGAGGAAAATACAAAGAATTCCATGAACGGGGAGGGGGGGGGGGTGAATGATCAGGTCCTACACGAAAGAAATGAAAACCGTAAACTGATTAGAGAATTTAGACCTAGACAATCAAAAGATTTTCGACATGTTTTGATAAGAAATAAATTGGAGAACTTTGTGACAGCTGACATGATTGAGAGAAATAGAGCAAGGGGAAGGCAGAGAAGCAAATACTTGGATGTCTTGGTCACGTTGTATGATCGAGGCAAGAACACAGAGCTGATCCACGACTCTGATGATTGACACATGATGATGATGAATTTTTTTTTTTTAAACATTAGAAGAACTCATTTTATATCGTGACACATAAAGGATCTGTATAGCAATGTATTACACAAATAAAGTGGCTAATAAGGTATTATGAGAACAGTCCGTAATTTAAAAAAAAAAAAATAATAATTGGGACATGAATACAGGAATACAGGAGACGGGTGATCGGGTGACATGACAATCTATGACCGCCAATGCTTATCGGCATGGCACGTGATGATGACTAATAAAGAACTGTTAGAACGAACTTGTTATGAAAAGGGGACAGCTGAAAGAATGTGTTTTATCATCATATGATCTTCTAATTTTGCCATTATGCGTCGCGGTGAGGAATAGTTGACGTTCCAGCACCCAATGTGTGGCACTGGATAGTGTCATTCCATGTGATTGTACAATGTCTTTCTTGTCGTCAAAACGTTTCTTCTCGGACGTCCTCTTGCCCTCGTAGCTGATCTTCTTTGATGTAGGGTGAGTGCTGGTAATTGATGCTGTTGCATTCTAACGAGATGGCCGACTCATTTGATCTTCTGACTTTCAATATTATTTATATATTATTTCTATAGTGTAGGGTAAAGAGTGAGGGAAAGAACCTCAGGGTGAGTGACAGCCATACCACAAGAGACAGCCAGGATCCTATTTGGTTCGTCTCTCTTTAACTAGCTCATGTATGGCTCAACGAATACCGCTTGTGTACGGCGGTGGCCACAACTCGGGCAACAGTCTTGGCTAACTGGCTAAACTACAAGAGTGAAGTAGGGGTAATATCCTACTAAGGGAATGTCTATCCCTAGTACACAAAGACTGGGACTGTGGAGAAGGCGGATGAATCTAAATAGATCAACGGCTTCGAAAGTGAAACAGCAGACAGAGTGTGTTGCACACATGAGGCGAGTTCAAGACAACGATAGTGAACATGGCTGGCCATCGTGGAAGAGATTGGGACCTCACCACGTAATATCCCAAAGACAGCAATGGTAATTCAACAACAAGAAAACAGCGATACGGGTAATTCTTGGCCCCCTGGAGATGAATCTGTTGTAAATATTCTCAGTGAAGAGACAACGCCTATAGTGAATAAGTCTGTGCGTAATGACGAATGCATCCCAAATTCTTTTGAAAGGGTGCATTCTGACAATACCTACCTGGAAAGTAGAAGGAGAAGTCTAAGAATTGGTACGTGGATCAAACACACCCTATATCAAGCAGGGAAATTTGATCACCTTATTGCCGAAGTATAGAACATGAATGTTTTAGGCGTATCGGAAACAACAAGGACAGATGCAAGGAGAGAAGATTACATATTCATCAATACAGAGGGTACTCTACAAGAGATATTAGCACTGCTCAGGACCAAGACAGCCACACCCGAACCAGAAGATGCAAGAACACAGACAGAAGAAGAAGCAACAGAGGAAGAACGATATTGCTCCCCACCAAGACCATACTGGCGAACCGACCACAACACACGAAATCAAGGAAAACCAAGAAGACGCCTAAACGATCACAATTACTGGAGCATAGAGAACGAGAGGTAAAGCTCCCTGAAGGCAACAGCACCATGTGACGGGGTGGGTACACAACAACTCCAGGCCTCAACAAGTGCACGACTCTGGCCAAATATGAAAAACCTAACAAGAAAGGAATGAACACAATCAACCCATCAGAAGCCGGGAAGCTGACAAGAAGCAGCCCAATGTACGACAGACAAACTACACCATAAAGCTACACCATAAATACCTCAGTTATAGCTAAGTCGAAAATTCGAAGGCTGAAAGGGGGTATTCGTACCAAAAATTGGATTGGATTGGATATTCATCAACTCGGGAGGAGATCATCACGAGAGAGGAGTAGGAATTTTAGTAACCATAAATTTAGAGAAAAATATTAGTGGATTCTGGGCTCATTAAAATAGGATGAAACTACTCAAAATTAAGGCAAGACCTTTCGACATAGTAATTCTTCAGACATATTCTCCAACAACTGATTATAGTGATGAACAGCTAGAAGAATATTATGAAGACCTACAACAAACAATGAAAGTTATAAAATCACCAGAGGTCCTAATTGTCATAGGAGACATGAACGCAAATGTTGGAAAAAAATAAATATAAGCAGATAGAATGGCAATATGGTATGGGAAACAGAAACCACAGAGGAGACCGGCTGATACAGTTTTGTGAATAAAACAATCTTATTGTTTGTAACACATTTTTCCAACAAAACCCTACTAAAGTGTTAGTTAGTTAGTTAGTTAGTTAGTTAGTTAGTTAGTTAGTTAGTTAGTTAGTTAGTTAGTTAGTTAGTTAGTTACTTAGTCGAAAGATCATCCTCATTGCTCATCGAACCATTCAGTCCATAAGTGCTCGGATCCCCTCCTCAGCAAATCCGTGTAGCGGCTAACGACACCAGTTCTGTGTTGGTTTATCAATCTTCTTTGGCTTCCTGCGTGGTGTTCTTGTTTGGCCACCCCTCTTTTAATTTGCTGTTCTCGCAGTCTGGCCATGGTTGTAGATTCACAGTCATCACTTCGTTCACGCAAAAGTCTTACTTCTCGTAGTGCATTCAGAATGTCAGCCTGGTCCATGGCGCGTCCGCCCTCCACAATAGCCTCACCTGCGAGCTTTTCAGCCCGCTCATTTCCTTGTACTCCCGCATGCCCTGGCACGAAGATGAAACTAATCTTTGCCAGCCGAGACCTCTCCAGAGGCAGCAACCATTCTCTTCGGATCGACCCCTCCTCTATCCTCTTGATCATGTTCATTGAGTCGCTAAGGAAACATGCCCTAGTGAATGTCTGTGTCTCGAGCCATGTTATTGCTTTACTTACTGCCATGACTTCCATAGTCAGGCTACTTGTGGTTTCAGTGATAGCACAAGAGTCCTCCACAATTCTCCCTCCGGCCCGAGACGTAAAGGCCCATGAGCTTCTCACCTGTCGGACGACCGACCCATCTGTGTAGATGACAGCATCACCGTCTAGCGAATTCTCGAAAATCAACGCTTGTACTTCAACCTCCACAGCAGCCGGATTTTCTTGTCTGCATTTTCTATCTAGTTGGATGCAAACTGAAAAGGGTGTGCAGAAATCTGTTGACACTTGTACCCACTCCTCGCCAGGTTCTAAGTCCTCAAGTGAACACACCGGTTGAAGAATGTCTTCGGCTTGACCCATCAACGACCGTCCTCTTTTTAACCTACTGCCCTTCACCTTCATAATTTCACTATGCAGTGGATGTTGTGTGTTTGCGTTAACTCTGAGGTAGGCGCGTGCTCTGCAGACTTGTATTCTGTCTTCAATGGTTGGAAAATCAAGAAGGTAGCGCATCGCCCTTCATGCTGTATCTCTTGTACATCCAAGAATAATGCGCATAGCTTCATTCTGTATCCTTTCCATCATTTCTATCTGCTTACGGCTGAGAGTCAGGATTGCCATTGCATACTCAAAAACAGACATGACCAGTCCCTCGTACAGAAGACATAGATGGCGCTGCTCACAGTTTGCTGCAGCCATCACCCGCATCGCAGCCAAACCCCGCTTGGCCTTTGTTATCACCTGGTCTATGTGCTCAATATAAGCAAGGCTTCGATCAAATCGTATCTCTAGGTAATTCATTGCCTGCGTTCTTTCCACCGTCTCTGAACCCAGCTTTACAGTTGGTGTTGCAGTGTTGACAATATGATTATTCAACGAGAACCAAGTCACTGTTGCCTTTGTTGGGTTGACCATTGCCCCAGCTTCATCACACCAAGTACTTATTAGATTGAGTTCGGTTTGTAGTTCCACAGCAACCTCCTCTCTATCCTTACCCTGACGATACACTAAAACATCATCGGCATATGACAATGTCCTACCAGGTCCAGTGACCTGATTACTGGTGATTCTCACTGTGTAGGCGTTGAACAGTACCGGAGATAATGGTGATCCCTGTGGTAGGCCAGGATATAATGTTGTTGGTTCCGAAGTCCAACTGCCACATCTAAAAACTACTTTCCGTTGAAAGAGGGCTGCAGCGATCCAACTAAGGAGGAATGGGCTTACTTTGAGTTCAAGAAGCTGAAACATTAAAACATCCAATTGTACTCTGTTGTACGCGTCCTCAAGATCTATCGCTACAGCAAAGGTTTCAATGCCTGAGTGGAAACCTTCATAGACATCATGGGCAAAAACTGCTGCATTGGTCCAGGTTTCTCTTTTTGGACGGTACCCACCCAGGGTAGATGGGAAAACACCTTGCCTCTCTAGCTGGCTTGATATTTTCCTGGCAATTACCTTCTCCAGCAGCTTGCCTATTGTATTCTGCATGGTTATAATTCGATATCCCTGAATTTTTGTGTGGACTTTGTCAGGCTTCGGCAAGGGAATCAGATAGCTGTGTAACCACTCCTCCTTGATGCTAGCACACCCTATACTGTTGTTGTACATGTCTGCTAGTTTCTCTAGCTTGTTGTCGGTACACCCATTGATGTCGTCGTATCTTATGCCATCAGGCCTTGGAGCGCTGTTTTTTGATCGTCGAAGTACAGCCTTGATTTCTTTCACTGGCACTGTGTCTTCATCCGAAGTGTTGTGGGCCTTGCACCTGTCTGAGGTGACCTCCTTGGCCAGATTTCGGCCTCCCATGCCTGTCTGGTTGCACTGCTCTAGATAGCGTTCAAACAGGGCTTTGCCCTTGTCCTCGTCAGTCCTCTGCCAGATGAGGTCAGCACCTTGGAAGTCAGAAATGCTCTTATTCTTGACTACACCACTGATGCCTTTATGTAGTCGCCAGAACAATTTCAGTGACTTGTCTGTGCTTACTCTTTGACACACTCTGCCCATTTTTCGCTTTTAACCACCTTGACCAGTTTTTTTTTAATAGCTTACTTTTGTGTGCATCTCTCTTTCTAAGTGCATGCATTGACTAGGATGACCAGCTCTGTTCTTCTTGGCATTTTGCTATTAAAGTGTATACGTGGAAAAGCCCTGGAGATTGAACAAGAAACCAGATTGACTACATTATGATTAGAAATAGATTTAAAAACATGTTAAAAATCCCAAAACATACCCTGGTGCTGATATCAACTCTGACCACAATCCTGTAGTCTTAACATTACAAAGAAAACTTAAATACCCAGGAATAAGGACATTGTAGACACCTCAAATAGATATATGGGTATTGAAACAACCAGATATAAGTCAACTATACCTGGCTGAAGTAAAATGAATAAATAAATACGATAGGCTAATCGTTGAATGTATGTAACAATATAGATGAGAAAATCCTGAGGATAAAATTAATACAAAATGGGAATGTGTAAAAACCAATAAACAAATTGCAAAGACCACCTTGCCTGTGAAGATAAATAAGAAAAAATAAAACAATTACGGATAATCTATGACATCTTGAGCGAATATCATTAAAAGAAAGAAAGCAAAGAACACTCCAGAGTAGTCATAGGAACTCCGACGCGGAGCAAACACGGCAAGGGGCTTCAGATCTTCAGAAGCAAACACCCTTCCCCAAGCATTTCGGACCCTTTATTTTCTTAATACTTTCTGGGGGCGGTCCCGTCCGGGTCATGACTCCAGGCGTCTGTCCCCTGCCGTGGAGACGTTCGTTCGGTCATGTTCGTTATCCCTGATTTAAGCTTGTCCCTTCGCTGTTACCTTGTCCACTCTAAAGTCCTCCCTCCCTCGGTGGGGGGGGGGGGGAGCCCGTTGACGCGTAATGTTGACTATTTTGACAGACAAGGATCAGAAATAGCAACCAATAGACTTTCAGGATTCCGAAAGACTAATCACTGTCGAAGAAGAGGCCGAAATGGCTCGAACTAGGAAGTACGATTCGGAACTGTCCCAGGAATGACCAGGTCTTCAGGCAGTGTTCAGGCACAGATAGGTAAAGCGAACAACCGTACTAGGAATAATTCTAGACAGTAGGCTTAATGAATCTGGCGACGAATGCCTGCAAAAATTAAAGATCCCCCTTTAACTGATCCATTCTCACAACCTGGAGGAAGAGTACAAATATAAAGTTACAACTTGCATTCCTTCTCTCTCTCAGTATCCTAATATTAAATTAGAGTATAACAGCAACAGACTAAGTATGTTTCTGGTATCACATATAACTATTAATTTAATGAAATACTGTGGCATGTAAAAGTCTGTTGCCCTAGTGTGTAGGCAATCAAATCCTAGACTAAGTTGGCAGGCTAAATGTGTCAGCCGAGGAGGTTGGCCACTCAGCTCAAGATTTGGGTCCGGCTTGTCAACTCAGGTGATGTTCCAGTTCAGGTTGCGGATTCACTCTCCGGCAATAGACATGGTGTTCACGACTGGTAAGTATGCGTTGCTGCAAGTTGCTGGCTCATGGTACCACCAAAGAAGGTGCAGAACTTCCAAAATGTGGTGATTAAACCTCTCCACGGGGGAACAGTGCCACTAGCAGTGTAAATATTACTTTTTGGTATCAATTTGGCTAGCAATTTGCTATTCCCAAATATCGGCTAACTAGAGCCTGGATTATTTTGTTGCAATATGTCTTTTTACAGCTAGTATCGGCGCCTGTGTCCTCACCGCTTCGAGTAAGTCGACCAAATGGACGATCTGCCGGCTGACGACAACTAGCCAGGCAGATTCTCGTGTTGCCACCCGGGTCGCAGGCTAAAACTGAATATGTTATTCAGCCAAACTTGCGCTGGGGCAGAAGGCATGCATAACTAATAGTTCTATAATATACTGTATAATATATATTTTAAAAACACTAGAATATTCACTAGGTTTACAGGAGATTAAATATATTAAATTCTCGCCAATAATACAGGCATATTTATGGATATCTACAAACACGGGAAAATAGGGAAAAGATCGTTTTGCTAGATATATTTATAATGAAAAATATGATCTGCACTGTAATTTAAGCAAAAATAAAATGGGAGACTGTCTATTACGTCACAGATGCTCCCCGTTGAAAGAAAAGTTTGAGAAAACAAACTTTTCTCCCAGCAGGATTCCCCTTTAGTTTTGTTAGCACTCACTCTAACATTTTTGGGTCATCTGGACTAGTCTCACCCTCTTAAGTAGAACCCTGTCTACTCAACCATGTTTCTTCATTCTTAAGACTTCTTCTAAGAGCCCTTCTCCCCTGGTGTTGGTTCCAGAGAGATCTACACTGTGGATGCTGTCTTCTAAAGCCATCCGCCCCTAAATTATTCTTTCTAGGAATACAATCTATTCTAGAAGCATAAGGGTTCTCGGTTCGCGTACGAACAGGATAATGCTTTTGTGGAGCTGAGTCCTTAGTGTTAACATTCATATCGACCTGGACAATATTAGTCTTACCAGGCTTATCTGTATGCATTGGTGCATGAGACACTGGAATTCGTCTACTCTTCTCTGACTCAGACGTCTCCGCGTCAGGGTTGAGGAAGACATCATGCCTGGTCTCCTGAGGTTTTAGGGGATACTTCACTAACGAGTCATCTCCACCTTTGACCTCAGTTACCACCGAGAATGCCATCAGATGCACCGGTGACTCTTCTACTCCAACCTGCTTCTTTAGCAAATGGATATGAAACACTGTGGGTTTACCCCTAAAATAAATTTTATACTTAGTCTGGGACACCTTCTCTAGTATAGGAAAAGGACCCTGCCAACCAAGTTCTAATCTATTATCCCTCTTGGGTAATAATACAAATACTCTGTCTCTTAAAGTAAGTTGAGTTTCCCTATGTTTGGGTGGGAATTGGTGACACTCCTTACATGACCTGACATATTGTTTAATATCCCTGGTCATCCCCGGCCAGAAATAGGAGAAAGCAAGCCTTCGGATTGTAGCTTTTATCCCCATGTGACCACTGTCCGAGAGTGAATGTCCCATTTCTAATATAGGTGCACGATACTCTTTGGGTATGACCAGCTGTTCATGGAAGTTCCCCATAGTTCTTGCCCTATGGAATAGCAACTCGTCTTGTATATAGAAATCACCAACTCTGGGTGGATTCCTAGATTTTGGCAGGTTGTCAAAGCAAGATTGTAAGGTTGGACATGCTGCTTGGGCAGCCCTAATTTCCCCCGATAGTGGGTTGATAGATAAGTCAGGGTCACTCAAAACGGTTCCCTTATGGGTCTGCATTGCCATTATTATAGGTGATGAGGGTTCCCCTAAATATACATGTTTACATCCGAGGATAAATGGATATACGGGATCTTCAATCACAGCAGCTGGAATAGTTCCAGTGACATACTTAGATGTCACATGCACCTTAGCTATCTGAGCATAAATGGTTTGGGAGCCCCTAGTAGCACCCTTTACTGCAACTCTTTGCTTAGTCAACTGGGATGGTTTCACTAAGTGTCTACTTATGATTGCCTCACAGGTCAATCCCGGATTCTTTCTTCCCTTTGTTCTTGCCTCCATTCTCTTTCCGCCTCTCTAATATATTTGCTCAATTCTGCACCTTCATATCCTAACAATGCCCCTTTCTCTTTAAACTCCTGAGTTGTGGGTTGATTTTCAACAGACATGATGTGTAAGCGCTAGATAGATCTTAGTTGAAGTACCTGAAGTATACTTACTTACCAATAAGATATTTTTCCTGAAAATTTGTAATCAATATATTACAGAACAACTTATGTAAGTTAACGCAATGCAACGATACAACACAAAACTCACCCGTCTGACACCTGGTTTATCTTAACTGTTAGTCCTAACTTATAGGTACCAATGTTACTGTGCTTGTATAAGTGGTTAATATACTGATTATAATTTATTACTATACTAGTCTATTGTAAGGCCACACTTTTACTAACAGGATACTCTAGTGAGAAGAAACTAAAAGTTGAACTTGTAATACGAGGTTGGATACTCGGCTGGAATCAGTAATAAATGATAATTCTAGACCGAACGCGGCCACCAATTGTCGCGTAATGTTGACTATTTTGACAGACAAGGATCAGAAATAGCAACCAATAGACTTTCAGGATTCCGAAAGACTAATCACTGTCGAAGAAGAGGCCGAAATGGCTCGAACTAGGAAGTACGATTCGGAACTGTCCCAGGAATGACCAGGTCTTCAGACAGTGTTCAGGCACAGATAGGTAAAGCGAACAATCGTACTAGGAATAATTCTAGACAGTAGGCTTAATGAATCTGGCGACGAATGCCTGCAAAAATTAAAGATCCCCCTTTAACTGATCCATTCTCACAACCTGGAGGAAGAGTACAAATATAAAGTTACAACTTGCATTCCTTCTCTCTCTCAGTATCCTAATATTAAATTAGAGTATAACAGCAACAGACTAAGTATGTTTCTGGTATCACATATAACTATTAATTTAATGAAATACTGTGGCATGTAAAAGTCTGTTGCCCTAGTGTGTAGGCAATCAAATCCTAGACTAAGTTGGCAGGCTAAAGGTGTCAGCCGAGGAGGTTGGCCACTCAGCTCAAGATTTGGGTCCGGCTTGTCAACTCAGGTGATGTTCCAGTTCAGGTTGCGGATTCACTCTCCAGCAATAGACATGGTGTTCACGACTGGTAAGTATGCGTTGCTGCAAGTTGCTGGCTCATGGTACCACCAAAGAAGGTGCAGAACTTCCAAAATGTGGTGATTAAACCTCTCCACGGGGGAACAGTGCCACTAGCAGTGTAAATATTACTTTTTGGTATCAATTTGGCTAGCAATTTGCTATTCCCAAATATCGGCTAACTAGAGCCTGGATTATTTTGTTGCAATATGTCTTTTTACAGCTAGTATCGGCGCCTGTGTCCTCACCGCTTCGAGTAAGTCGACCAAATGGACGATATGCCGGCTGACGACAACTGGCCAGGCAGATTCTCGTGTTGCCACCCGGGTCGCAGGCTAAAACTGAATATGTTATTCAGCCAAACTTGCACTGGGGCAGAAGGCATGCATAACTAATAGTTCTATAATATACTGTATAATATATATTTTAAAAACACTAGAATATTCACTAGGTTTACAGGAGATTAAATATATTAAATTCTCGCCAATAATACAGGCATATTTATAGATATCTACAAACATGGGAAAATAGGGAAAAGATCGTTTTGCTAGATATATTTATAATGAAAAATATGATCTGCACTGTAATTTAAGCAAAAATAAAGTGGGAGACTGTCTATTACGTCACACCCGTGCAGTCTGTGTCTGCCGCTTGACATGTGTGATCGTGGGATGCTAGCTCCATCCCCCGCCACGGCCTCTGTCGCCTCCACTTATCTCTGTTGCCGTGTGCCTTCCTCGCGCCCCGTTCACGGCGTCACACCACTTTAGGAAGCCATTAATCTTCTTCTTCTTCTTCAGCGTTCCGAGCCATTGAGGTTCTTTGCTGCAGATACAATCCGTCTCCATTCGTCTCTCTGGTTGACCTTCTCTTGCCAGTCGTTGATTCCAAGTGCTTGTAGGTCTGTATATATATATATTATCTCTCCACCGTCTTCTTGGTCTACCTCTGGGTCTACGGTCATTTATTTCCTGAGTGTAAGCGAGTTTTGTTTCCCTATTATCTTCCATTCTTTCTATATGCCCCAGCCATTGTAGTCTATTAGCCTTCATGATACCAGTGATTAGCGGGGACTTAAACAGATCATAAATGTCTTTGTTACTTCTTCTTTTCCACTCTCCACTTTGTGTATCCCGAATGGGTCCAAAGATGCGTCTTAAAACTTTGTTCTCAAAAGTTTGTAATAAGGCTTCGTCTCCTTTCGTTGTACTCCAGGTGTCAGAGCCATACAGCACAACTGGTCTGATCAGTGTTTTGTATATTGTGATTTTGGTGTTACGAGATAACGCATTTGATTTTAGTAGATGTTGTAGTGCATAGTATATCTTATTTCCAGAATTGATTCTAGTTTGTATTTCTTCACTTATGATGTTGGAGCAGTTGAAGATTGTACCCAGGTATTTGTATGTTTCCGTTCTTTTAATGGTCATCTTATCTATTTGTATGTGGCCAGAGTTTTTAGCCGTTCCGTCTCTTGAAATTACCATATATTCTGTCTTATCTTGGTTGATAACCAGCCCCATCTAAGCCATTAATAGATAGATAAATTCGTCACATGTGCAGAGTTGCCTAAGAAGAGTGGTTACAGAAACGATTCAAAGAAATAGAGGATTTGGAAATAAAACACAACTCGAAAGAATTACATGAACATATAAAAAGATTTACAAAGAAGAAATATAATATAACAGGAAACTGATTATTTGGTTGTTTCGGGATTTGAAATTTAAATATTGAGCACAACTCACTACTGGCAACGCCGATTGCATTCCGGCACGAACCTAAGGCCTATCCACGTCATGGAAGCACTATACTCGAGTTTCGCCCTCGTTTGAGCTCGTCAGTAGTGCATATCCCTGACCGGATCCGGAAACAAGCCCCGGATCACGCGTGTGAAGCGGGTGTGTAACCACGCGGCACACACTGGACACGCCAAATTATCACACCGGAATACCACAACGCTACCCATTGTAGGCTATGCTCAAGATTGCCCAATCGCCGCGACTGACGTCCGTCAATCGATGTGGACCCGAACGATCAGGACTTCTCACTGGCAAGGAACACCAGGCCTCCTAAATCCAGTGAGCAACGATAAAATTGATTATTTGGTTGTTTCGGGATTTGAAATTTAAATCACCGCTTCACACGCGTGATCCGGGGCTTGTTTCCGGATCCGGTCAGGGATATGCACTACTGACGAGCTCAAACGAGGGCGAAACTCGAGTATAGTGCTTCCATGACGTGGATAGGCCTTAGGTTCGTGCCGGAATGCAATCGGCGTTGCCAGTAGTGGGTTGTGCTCAATATTTAAATTTCAAATCCCGAAACAACCAAATAATCAATTTTATCGTTGCTCACTGGATTTAGGAGGCCTGGTGTTCCTTGCCAGTGAGAAGTCCTGATCGTTCGGGTCCACATCGATTGACGGACGTCAGTCGCGGCGATTGGGCAATCTTGAGCATAGCCTACAATGGGTAGCGTTGTGGTATTCCGGTGTGATAATTTGGCGTGTCCAGTGTGTGCCGCGTGGTTACACACCCGCTTCACACGCGTGATCCGGGGCTTGTTTCCGGATCCGGTCAGGGATATGCACTACTGACGAGCTCAAACGAGGGCGAAACTCGAGTATAGTGCTTCCATGACGTGGATAGGCCTTAGGTTCGTGCCGGAATGCAATCGGCGTTGCCAGTAGTGGGTTGTGCTCAATATTTAAATAACAGGAAACGGTTGTATCAGAGAGAAAAATTGAGAAATTGTAGTTGATAAAACCGACATAATAAAAAGATGGACATAATATACAGAAGATTTATTCTGGGACAGCAGGGTCAATAAACCAACATTGTATAGTACTCAAGATGGACCAAACATATTAAGGGCTAAAGTAGAGAGGACTATTCATATGTGATGTCTGCTAATAATACTTGCTATTAAGTGGCAAGACAAAATCACAAATACTGAAGTATTGGAAAGATCAGGTTGTGTGACGGTGTATTCCATGCTCAGTCTTCGTAGGCTTAGATGGATAGGACATGTTAGGAGGATGGATGATGGTAGAATACCAAAGGACATCTTTTTTGGTGAATTACAGACGGGTAAGAGATCTCAGGGTCGGCCTCTACTACGATACAAAGATGTGTGTAAGCAGGACATGATTGATACAGGCATTGATAATGCATCAATAAGAGCAAGTGCCACTGAACGTGTTGCATGGAGGGAAAATATAAGAAATGGAATAAAGACAAAAGAGAAAATTGTTGTAGATAAGTCACACACCGAGAGTCAATACCAAGTATTCTTCGCAGACACCGCATATGAAAGCTGTTTAAACGTTTCTCTTGGTGTGAGTAAGTTGTCCAGGTTTCACTGCCATAAAGAAGAGTACTAAGGACACAGGCTTGGTAGACGAGGACTTTTGTTTTGGCAGTAAGCTTCCTGTTCTCCCAGACTCTTTTTGCTAACATGTTCATTTTTGTTGCTGCCTTGCCAATCCTGATGTTACAAAGCCTGGGCTAAAATAAAGAAACCATGTATTGCCCATGCAGCATGATCCCTCTCTCGGCCTGCCTAGTTCACTCCAGAGGAAAGTTAACACCTATACATCTGGAAGAAGACAAGCTGCAGAAGCTGCCGGATCAGCAAAGCAATGCTCTAATTGTCCGCCTGTCGGAGCTTCGATCCCAGACCAGCTGCCAACCAAGGCTTAGGGCCTGGTCTGCCTTGCCATGACTATTTTGTCTTTGGGTTGCATTTCCTCGTACCAGGATAAGGCTTGTACCCTCCCAATTGCGCTCTTCAAGTAACCAGTGGTAGACATATGTTATTGAAGACACTGGGCATGAGGTAAGGAAATGAACGAATCCGGAGTAATCAGTGGTAGACACATTGTATTGAAGAACATTGTAGAAGAAGAGGAAGATGGAGGCGAAGTAGAAGGGAAGGAGTTGTGAGTATTAGAAACAGGAGGAGGAAGAGAAGAAGAAGAAGAAGAAGAAGAAGAAGAAGAAGAAGAAGAAGAAGAAGAAGAAGAAGAAGAAGAAGAAGAAGAAGAAGAAGAAGAAGAAGAAGAAGAAGAAGAAGAAGAAGAAGAAGAAGAAGAAGAAGAAGAAGAAGAAGAAGAAGAAGAAGAAGAAGAAGAAGAAGAAGAAGAAGAAGAAGAAGAAGAAGAAGAAGAAGAAGAAGAAGAAGAAGAAGAAGAAGAAGAAGAAGAAGAAGAAGAAGAAGAAGAAGAAGAAGAAGAAGAAGAAGAAGAAGAAGAAGAAGAAGAGGAAGAAGAAGAAGAAGAAGAAGAAGAAGAAGAAGAAGAAGATAATGTGAACATAAACAACACATATCATGTTATGGGTGAAGCAGGCAGGCATGTTGGCAGACAGACAAACACACATGTTATGATACATACAAACAAAGGCGTACATCTTAAAGTAGGTTCTTACCAAATGCAATAGGATAACCGTAAATAAATCCGAGTATGCATATTAAGCAGCACGAAATAAGTGAAAAAGCTTTAATATTGATCATGAATTCACATGGCAGTAATCATTATAATATGAAAGATGAGTATACAGGACATTAAATAGCAGGTTATATTGCACATATGGTCTCTGCATGAATACACAATTGAGCCTACACACATTTACTAAGCCATACATAAATACATGCTTACACAGACAGGCAGACAGGCGGACGGGCGGACAAACTGACCAACGGATCGACAGACTGACAGATAGACAGACCGACCGACCTACCGACAGACCGAAAGACAGACAGACAGACAGACAGACAGACAGACAGACAGACAGACAGACAGATAATTTCATTCATGCATTACCTAGGGGTTAACGTCTTTCTCCGTAATCCCGTATATTCTCGTGAGTAACGTAACCTGCGCGAGAATCGGCAGATGTTCTCGGCGCGTTGGTAACATAAGGGGTATGTGAGCTTGTCGCTCAGAAAACAATGGCAAACTATTCAGCGTAATTTTGCCTAGTACATCAACAGCAGCTGAAAGATGATGATGTAGATTGCCACGTCCTGTAAGGGATATGCAACAACAACAAAATGTCTGTCTTCTCTGACATTCGCAGGTCAATCAGATATAAACTACCTGACACAATCTGGACGGGCTTGATGAAGTACATTTCAGGGCCGACTGTTGGCTGACGCCCGACCAGCAGTGATAGGCCAAGAGGTGGCTGTATCACTGCTGGATGTCACCCTGGCTTGGCCTCCGAGTGCTAGACGAGAAGACCTGACCAGGGCCTAATGGGGCGGAAC
>OY992886.1:99326597-99574097 GCA_963921405.1 Cepaea hortensis | reverse complement strand
CACAAGAACGATGCGTGTTCTTCTAATGTTGACTTGTAAATGTTTCCTGGTGTTCCAATTCCAATTCCAATTTTCCAAAAAAAAATTCCAAATTCGATCTCGTCTAACCTGCTTCCTCAGCGGTGGTTATTGTTGAGAGCCGTGGTTGTGTGGATTGTTAGTCCTAATTCCTACTGGTTTTATTGGTTCCGCTCTGTTCGTCGGATAGATTTGTTTTGTGCCATCTGTTTGTTTTCTTTGCCTTGTGTTGGTCCTGGTGTTATAACATAGGCTCCTAATATCATTCAACTACTTGTCATGGTCAATCTGTATCCTGTACTTCAGGACACTGATCTAGGAGAGAAAAATGCAACCGGTGTTAAACTGCAAATGTTGCCTTTCACAAGATGGAAAACATACCAATACAAAGTAGTTATATATCCGGAGTCGCGCCAATACCACCACCACTGATTACTCCATAGCAACCAGATAAGCTCTACATAGCACCAGCCTAGCACCTGCTAGGCTGGTGCTAGGCTGGTGCTATGTAGAGCCTATCTGGTTGCTATGTAGTAATCAGTGATGGTGGTATTGGCGCGACTCCGGATATACTACTAAAGTGGTCAGATGTTATAAGAAAAAAGAGTGCGGAAGCTTTATACACGAGAAAAAGCCACACTGTTGTATGCATGTACCAAGTAAGCATTAAGCGAACAAACTAAGAAACATATAATGGCAGTAGAAATATAGTTTCTGAGGAAAACGCCAAAAATACCATGGGCCGACAGAAAAACGAATAAGATAATCATACAAGAAATAAATGTAAGCCGTAAATTGATTAGAGAAATGAAACAAAGACAGGCAGGATTATTTTCTTCCTGCACGATTTGATTAGAAATAAATGTGAAAACTTAACGGCAACTGGCAAAATCGATGGCAAAAGATCAATAGCAAGACAAAGAGATAATTAAAAGTCTCTTAAGATTGCTATCAGTTGGTCGCAAACCTTTCGGTACTTGTTTAATTATCTTTTTTTTGTTTTTTAAACCTTATGTGATTATATTGCAAAAATAGTATTTTTCGTTAACCCTTCGTAGAATGGCATAAACAATTGGTGGTTACATGACCCAGTTTGGGAACCATTGTCTTCTCCATTCACAAACTGAACATCTGAAAAAACTAACCCCACAGATTTCATACAACATTAGAGAACCAAAGTTCGAACAACTATTTCCAACTGTGTCCATAGCTTTATTTAATTATGCATTAATGTACTAATCTGAGCCGGTCGTTCTGCGCCATGATCCCGGTGTGAATCGGGCGAGATTCCGTATTTTCAATGTAAAGCGTTAAATCTCGCTCAAACAATGTGTATGTAAAGAGCCAGGGCTGAGGTTTAATATTCCACACCAGGGTAAGACAGGAATACAGCTGGTGATTTACGTGGAAAAGGGGAAACCACACGAGCAATGACCAATGGGGATCAAGTGAGTAGGGATTTTCCGTGTTATGTCACACAGATGTTCAAAATGTGACGTGGAACAGCATTACATTGGCACCTTGCCGTCTTGGCTGGCGATAGTTTGTTACATTGTGCTTCATAAAGACATAACAACTACAACCCATGACGGTAGCGAATGTGACTGATCAGACCAATTGGCGCTGTAAATGTTCTTTCACACTGGATGCATGTGAACACATGGTCATTACCACCATCTCGCATAACCTGACGTCTCACACGCTCAGTGATTGACCTATCTGCAGTCATTTTCTCCTTTGTCTTTATTCAATTTCTGATATTTTTTTTTCCTCCACTCAACGCGATCAGCAGCGACTTGCTCTCAAGGTGAAATCCCGGTCAAGTCCCGTTTACACACAGCTTTGTACCCAACTAGAGGCCGACCCCGAGATATTTTACCGATTCGTAATTCACTAAAAAAAGAAGGGATGTCCTTTAGTATTCTACCATCGCCCAAAGTGATGATGGTGATAATGATTATTAAAAATGTCATTGAATATAATAATGATAAGAGTGCTCTTGGTAATTATTAGTAGTTACAGTAGTTGTCCTACACCGCAAGATACTATAGGCAGTAGTAGATGGGTGTTTTTATTATTTTTTTTTAATAAATGACAGTGATGGGTTGTTGTTATTATTATTATTATTATTATTATTATTATTATTATTATTATTATTATTATTATTTATATTATTACTAGCTGACCCGGCCCGGCTTCGCCCAGACCCTGGCGGGGATCTGTCTGTCTGTCTGTCTGTCTGTCTGACCCGGCCCGGCTTCGCCCAGCTCCTGGTGGGGAGCATCTCATTTAATTCATATAAGTAGTCATATAAGCTCCCGTTCCCGTTCCCGACTATCTGTCTGTCTGTCTATCTGTCTGTCTATCTGTCTGTCTGTCTGACCCGGCCCGGCTTCACCCAGTCCCTGGTGGGGAGCATCTCATTTACTTCATATACGAAGTCATATAAGATCCCGTTCCCAACTATCTGTCTGTCTGTCTATCTGTCTGTCTGTCTATCTGGCTGTCCGACCCGGCCCGACTTCGCCCAGGCCCTGGTGAGGAGCATCTCATTTAATTCGTATAAGTAGTCATATAAGCTTCCGTTCCCGTCTGTCTGTCTGTCTGTCTGTCTGTCTGTCTAACTGTCTGTCTGTCTGTCTGTCTGTCTGTCTGTCTGTCTGTCTGTCTGTCTGTCTGTTTCTCTGTCTGTCTGTCTGACCCGGCCCGGCTTCGCCCAGCCTCTGGTGGGGAGAATCTCATTTAATTTATATAAGCTCCCGTTCCCGACTATCTGTCTGTCTGTCTATCTATCTATCTGACCCGGCGCGGCTTCTCCCAGCTCCTGGCGGGGAGCGTCTCATTAAATTCATATAACCAAAAAAAATTAACTTAAGAATGTCCTTCCACACACCATCCATTATTTTTAATGAAAACTGTTTTTAATCACCTACATGACTGTAGATAACGTTTTTAAACATAAAAAGATCAGTTAGAAAATTTTCACTAATTAAATAGATGCATTATTTTTATGAAAACTTTGAAAATGCCTTAAAGATTATATCATTATTTATTATAACGCATATGCCTGTAAATAACTGTAGACAAAGAGTTTATAAATCTTTGAAAACAATGCAACAATCTATATATAAAATATATAGCAATGATATTAAAAGTTATGCCCCTGGAAATAACTTTTCTTAAGTTAAGTCGCCTCGCTATATATAAATGATAATGTAAATTTAAATATTAAATTTTAGTAAGTAAATAGCTGATTGTACACTAACAAACAATGACAGTTAGCTGCACGGGAATGAAAAGAAAACATGTAGAAAATTTCATCTCAATCGGATGGAACGTTATCGAACGCATCAAATACATCCCTACATACATTGTTTTATATATATATATATATATATATATATATATATATATATATATATATATATATATATATATATATATATATATATATATATATATATATTATTACGAGGAGCTTAAAATGTAAACCTTAATTTATTTTTTTATTTTTTTTTTTTTTTTTTTTTTTTGTCTGAATATATTCTGAAAAAGTAAAGAACAAATCTATCTTTTTTTCGATGTAGTCACCACTGCATTAAATGCACATTCTCCAGCGCCAAAATTCTTGGATTCCTGTAGTATACACTTCTCTTGGTCGCGTGTCTTAACGACTTATGCACCACCTGCTTTACATCTTCATCGTACCAAAACGTCTTTCCACCCCACTGTCTTTGGGGTGTTCAGACAGGTGGAAATCACTTGGGGCTAGATCTGGCGAGTACGGGGTGGTAGACACTGAAAGTGGAGTTCTTCGATGGTTTCAACCGTTGTACCGGCAGTATTGGGGAGAACATCGTAATGTTGCAAAAGGACACATTTATTCAGAAGTCAACGTTGTTTAGATTTGACTGCGGGTCAAAGATGATTCCTGATAAGATCTGCATATATATCACTGATGACAGATTTCCCTCTTAGCATCCACTGCTCTAAAATAACGCCCGATCATCCCAAAAGAAAGTCAGCATAAGCTTCCTTGCAGATGGCTACGTGCTTCTTTGGTTTCGGTGAGGAGCGATGGCGCCATTCCTTGCTCGCTCACTTTGTTTCCGGCTCTTTGTAGTGAACCCAGGTTTCATCTGCAGTAAACATTCTTGCTAGGAAACCATCATATTCTACTTCAGAGCACTGCAAAAGCGCTTGACTAGCATCAATGCATCGTTATTTCAGTTATGGAGTAAGCTACCGTGGCACACACCTTGTAGACACTTTGCGGTACTGTAGCACGTCGTGGATGGTGTGATGTGCTGAACCTTGACTGATGTCACGATGTGCGGCATGTCTTCTTCTTCTTCTTCAGCGTTCCGAGCCATTGAGGTTCTTTGCTGCTGATACAATCCGTCTCCATTCGTCTATCTGGTTGACATTCTCTTGCCAGACGTTGATTCCAAGTACTTGTAGGTCTGTATATATATATATATATATATATTATCTCTCCACCGTCTTCTTGGTCTACCTCGGGGTCTACGGTCATTTATTTCCTGAATGTAAGCGAGTTTTGTTTCCCTATTATCTTCCATTCCACATGTGCGGCATGTCACCCACAGTTAATCGTCGGTTTACTTTTCGAAGCCTTCAACGGCTGCAATCCACTCTGTGGTCACTACTTGGTGTGCCTGACACGGTCGTGAACAGTCTGTTACAGAAGTCACGCCGTTTTGAAACTTCCTACTCCACTCATACACTTGCTGGACTGATAGACATGCATCACCATAATGGACCTTCATTTGAAGATCAATTTCTATTGGTTTACACCCCTTCGCTGATTTAACAACAACAACAAAAACGGATAACAGAACGTTGCCCTTGTTTGGTGCATGTCAAAAGGGGAATGGCTATCTTTAAACTGTCATTATGCTGCCATAGTGCTCGTCTGCACCGTAATGATACGTGCTTAACATCTTTAATAACAATATAGACAGGTTATAAGACAAGGACATGGTTATTGTATTTCCTATCACACTTTTATGGTTTTCATTTGAAGCCCCCTCGTATTATTATTATTATTATTATTATTATTATTATTATTATTATTATTATTATTATTATTATTATTATTATCACCAAGCCGCTGGTTGTGGTGGTGGTGATGATGATGATGATGGTGGTGATCTAGCTTGTGATGATGACAATCATTGTGATAATGATCCTGATGATGACGAGTTTATTAATGGTTATGAAGTTGTTGATGATGATGACTGCGACGACTAAACAATGATGATGATGACGATTTGTATTTCCTTTAATACATATTTCGTTTCAATGTTTTCTGTGAGTGCAAACGAATGTCATTAAGCTTAAACCAGAGATGCCACACAGGATTGTTGCTACATGGGTTTCTGTGTCACGGTTTGACAATCAATCTAGTCACTCGGGACGAGCGTTGCAGTAAATAAAACACCAGAGCACACAAAAAGGCCTGCAATAAACGCAACAATAAAAGACATAATGTTTCTGCATTTTAATTCATTTTGAAAGCAAATAGAAAAAAAACTCACACACAAGCAAATACAAACACAAGAAAGCTAGCATTAAATTAGAAATGTAGATACATATAGAAATAGGCATGGAAAAGTAAATTGAGAAAATACAGACGGCAATAAATGAAATAATAAAACGAATGAAAGACTAGCAAGAAGCAATCTGAATAAATATATGTATTTAAAACGTAATTAAAAGCAGAAATTTAAACTAGAAAAATAAAACGTTAGCGATATAAGTACGAAGATAACATCAAGAGATGGAAAGAGTCTGTTAGAGTGAGTGTCAGGTGTTTGAAAAAAGTGTTGAGAATCCATTGGAAGTGATTTTCAGTTTGTCCTGAATTCCTTGACTTGTTCATGCTGTGCGCTCGTGTCTGTCAATCCAAATCTTCTCAGCGTTTCAAATATATAGGTATAGTTGTTTACAATATAGATGTAGTTGTTTACAATATATAGGTGACGTTGTTTACAATATAGGTGTGGTTGTTTCCAATATATAGGTGTCGTTGTTTACAATATAGGTGTGATTGTTTCCAATATATAGGTGTGATTGTTTCCAATATATAGGTGTAGTTGTTTACAATATATAGGTGTGGTTGTTTACAATATATAGGTGTGGTTGTTTACAATATATAGGTTTGGTTATTTCCAATATATAGGGGTTGTTGTCTACAATATAGGTGTGGTTGTTTACAATATATAGGTGTGGTTGTTTACAATATATAGGTGTGGTTATTTCCAATATATAGGTGACGTTGTTTACAATATAGGTGTGGTTGCTTACAATATATAGGAGTCGTTGTTTACAATATAGGTGTGGTTGTTTCCAATATTTAAGGGTCGTTGTTTACAATATATAGGTGTGGTTGTTTACAATATATAGGTGTGGTTGTTTCCAATACATAGGAGTAGGTGTTTACAATATATCGTAGTGGTTGTTTACAATATATAGGTGTGGTTGTTGACAATGTATAGGTGTGGTTGTTTACAATATATAGGTGTAGTTGTTTACAATATATAGATGTGGTTGTTTACAATATTTAGTAGTGGTTGTTTACAATATATAGGTGTGGTTGTTGACAATGTATAGGTGTGGTTGTTTACAATATATAGGTGTAGTTGTTTACAATATATAAATGTGGTTGTTTACAATATATAGGGGTGGTTGTTTACAATATATAGGTGTGGTTGATTCAAATACATAGGTGTAGGTGTTTACAATATATAGGTGTGGTTGTTTATAATATAGTTGTGGTTGTTTACAATATATAGTTGTGGTTGTTTACAATATATTGGCGTGGTTGTTTACAATATATAGGTGTGGTTGTTAACAATATATAGGTGTGGTTGTTTACAATATTTAGCTGTGGTTGTTTACAATATATAGGTGTGGTTGTTTACAATATGTAGGTGTGGTTGTTTGCAATATATAGGTGTGGTTGTTTACAATATATAGGTGTGGTTGTTTACAATATTTAGTAGTGGTTGTTTACAATATATAGGTGCGGTTGTTTCCAATGTATAGGTGTGGTTGTTTGCAATATATAGGTGTGGTTGTTTACAATATATAGGTTTGGTTGTTTACAATATATAGTTGTGGTTGTTTACAATATATAGTTGTGGTTATTTACAATATATAAATGTGGTTGTTTACAAAATATAATTGTGGTTGTTTCCAATATAAGGGTCTGGTTGTTTCCAATATATAGGTGTGGTTGTTTACAATATATAGGTGTGGTTGTTTACAATGTATAGTTGTGGTTGTTTACAATGTATAGTTGTGGTTGTTTCCAATATATAGGTGTGGTTGTTTCCAATATATGGGTGTGGTTGCTTACAATATATAGGTGTGGTTGTTTACAATATTTAGGTGCAGTTGTTTACAATATATAGATGTGGTTGTTTCCAATATATGGGTGTGGTTGTATACAATATATAGGTGTGGTTGGTTACACTATATAGGTGTGGTTGGTTACAATATATAGCTGTGGTTGGTTACAATGTATAGGTGTGGTTTGTTACAATGTATAGCTGTGGTTGGTTACAATGTATAGGTGTGGTTTGTTACAATATATATGTGTGGTTGCTCCAGGATGTATATATTTGTATTCATGTGAACCGTGAACAATAAGCACGCAAGCTGACATGGACACAGAGCTGATCCAAGACTATGGTGATCAGACGAGACGGCGAAACACAACCATTCGCTTTGATCGGCATGCTACATTACGATAGTGATGGTGATTTATGCTTCGAAATGCAATCGATATTAGTCATTGGATGTGTTCAATTGATTAAAATTGAATGTTAAACCCGGCATTGTTAACTGAGCTGAGATGAGTAAAAAGAAACGAGAAAAAGAAAATACAGACATTCTTAACTGAGCTGAGATGAGTAAAAGGAAATGAGAAAAAGACAAATACAGACATTCTTAACTGAACTGAGATGAGTAAAAAGAAACCAGAAAAAGACAAATACAGACATTCTTAACTGAACTGAGATGGGTAAAAAGAAATCAGAAAAAGACAAATACAGACATTCTTAACTGAACTGAGATGAGTAAAAAGAAACCAGAAAAAGACAAATACAGACATTCTTAACTGAGCTGAGATGAGTAAAAATAAAAATGAGAAAAAGACAAATACAGACATTCTAGAAGATCCACAGAGAATAAAACTTGTTCAACAACAGCTTCATGTCTGAGAATCTGAAATACTTTGAGCTGAGATGAGTAAAAAGAAACGAGAAAAAGACAAATACAGACATTCTTAACTGAGCTGAGATGAGTAAAAAGAAACGAGAAAAAGACAAATACAGACATTCTGAACTGAGCTGAGATGAGTAAAAATAAAAATGAGAAAAAGACAAATACAGACATTCTAGAAGATCCACAGAGAAGAAACCTTGTTCAACAACAGCTTCATGTCTGAGAATCTGAAATACTTTGGCTATTTCAAACTTCACAGTGGCTTGGAAACAAGAGAGGTGGAATTCATGGTTCCTGGAAGATGAAGCAATGTCCTCCAAGACACAAAGAGCTCACGGTGCATGTTAGTTAGTTGCATATCCTTTACGGACTTAGCAGTCAACCCCAGCAATTTTTAACTGTTTGTGAGCAAGTTTACGTTCAGTATTTTGCCATTGATTTCTGAACAAACGGCACCCATAACATTTCATGAAAAACCAACGCAGCTGTGTTTCGAACGCGGTATGCGGGATTATGAAAAGCGTAGGTAACCTCTTCGCCACGGAGTCCGTACGACGGTGCATGAGGCGGGGTACATGGCCAGAGACCGCGAAGCTTCTCTACGGTCCGTGATGACAGCCCCCTTCTACAAAGGATCAGTTATATGATAATGATTAATAAGAATATTTTAGAAATATACCTGGGAAGAAATGGCGATGATGAAGTAAACTGATCACCCCATCTAGTTTTCCTTGACCTAGGACCTCCGTTGAAGGTCTATCATTTCAAGAAAATAATCTCAAAGACGCTGACGGAATTTGCTTTATTGCATTGCAATCGTAATAAATACAATAATTTACACAAAATGACCTTTAAAAAGTAATGAAGTGAGTAAAAGAATAATACTTTAGCTGAAATACTTGAAACATATAGTCACTGCCATTGTTAGAATGTGGGGGTTTTGTTATCAGTGACTATGTGTTCCAAATATTTTAGCCAAAGTATCATTCATTTATTCACTTCATTCATTTAACAATCGTATGATATATAACTCAGAAGTATGCACCTGACGAGCTGCAACGAAATATGTTGGTGGGTTTCCGTGTTTACATTCACCGAGGAAACACATTACATATATTTTGAAATACATTTCTGTCAGTTTCCTCTGTGAGCAATTGAAACGGTATAATTTTACTAATGGCGTTTTGTCAAGGCCACTGCAATCGATCTTCTAACACTATACTTTCACAGACAGATGCATTCTTTCCAGCAGCGAGTCTATTATTCAGAGTATTTCTTGAAATAACCACGTGTGTGTGAATATATGTATACATCTATGTATATATATATATATACATGTGTGTCTGTGTGTGAGTGATTATTTAAAGATATTTTATCTTCCATGTAATATTATATTTCATTTCAACAGAATGAGAGACGTCGGTGCCGAGAACCGACTGACAAGTCCGGAATGTTGCATCATCTCTGATCCTCCTGGGCATAAAGAAAAACCCTCCCTACAGGCAATTAGGCAGGTCTGGCTCGAGACGGCAGTAACAGCCCTTACAAGTATCCGTGACATGTGTAATATATTCGTGAAACGTCAACAGCCCACATCTAGCAAGAATAACAGATAATTCTCTTTGCTGTCCGGATGCAGTCAACCAAGCAATATGCGGCACCTGTAGGTAATTCTATCCCTCTAGTCGGGCTCTGCACAGCCAAGGGAGACAGCGATCCTGAATCTCCATACATCGCCCTGCTTGCGATGATTGTGGGGAAGAATGTTGATTGTCGTCTCTATTATGAGTAACCTAACATGCTAGATAAACTATCGTTCAATGATGTATGCTTTGTCATGTCATGACTCTCTGAAGCGGTCGTGTTACTTAGGTAATTCTGGTGACTCCGCCACTCCCAAGGAAAATAAAGACAAGATGAGTTAAAACATTCACAAAGCGGTGTTGTGCATTCAGGGTATCCGTAACATTTTTGTGCATTTTATTTTGCCTTTACAATGGTGAAAAAAAAAGACACAGGCGGAGGGCATATGAGCCCTGGCTATTAAACTTCTGGTCACTGATGAGGTCTACCTCTCAACCCACTACACCGGTAATAAGCTGGAAGAAAGAGCTAACCACAGGCGCTGGAATATCAATAACCCTTCCCTACCACGTTGACTTTTCATTAATAAAGCAACGGCAAATTAAAAATGTTTTGCATATCCTTTACAGGACATCGCTGTCAACATCAGCATCTTTCAGCTGATTGTTGATTTCTTGGCAAGATTACGATCAGTAGTTTACTATTGCTTTCTGAGCGGCTGGCTCACATACCCCGTAAGTTACCGACCCGATTCGAACCACTGCTGATTCTCACCGTCGTCACGTTACTTACGAGAGTATACGAGATTACGGAGAAAAGTTGCTACCCTCTAGGCCAAGAAGCCGGCAACGGCAAATTACTGAATGTAAATTTACCTAGTAAACTAACCTGGGTTTGATAACGTCGACCTCTAAAGGACTTGCAATATTAATAAACACATTGTCAAATGTAAAATCACTGATTTATTTCAGTGTTGATTACAAAACAAAACAAACAAACAACAACAACAACAACAACAACAACAACAACAACAACAATAACAACAACAACAACAACAAAACTCTATAAGACACCTTAACTAATTCAGCACCGAAGTATAATATATTGCCAAATGTGACCTTCCATTTGGTCAGAAGAACGATATATCGCCATACTAGTGTCATCGTGTTATTTGTTTCATTTCGTTGTGGTTTCCGCAATTTTAATGCTCAGTGAACGGAAATTCCCATTATAATACTTATTTATTGATTGCGCACCATATTTGGTCCAAACCTACTTTTTTTCGGTACTGAATCAGTTAGGTCACATGACGATAGCCCCATAAATTTAATACACTCCAGGGCCGTCGTGGTCATTACCATATTGGTGGTCTTCACTTTCCAGGACATTCCCTGGTATCTATGGAATGCTGGTTCGGTCTTTCTTAGTTATGGAAGGCTGTGTCGGTCTATGTTAGTTATGGAAGGCTGGGTAGGTCTATGTTAGTCATGGAAGGCTGGGTCGGTCTATGTTAGTTATTGAAGGCTGGGTCGGTCTATGTTAGTTATGGGAGGCTGGGTCGGTCTATGTTAGTTATTGAAGGCTGGGTCGGTCTATGTTAGTTATTGAAGGCTGTGTCGGTCTATGTTAGTTATGAAAGACTGGGTAGGTCTATGTTAGTTATTGAAGGCTGGGTCGGTCTATGTTAGTTATTGAAGGCTGTGTCGGTCTATGTTAGTTATAAAAGACTGGGTAGGTCTATGTTAGTTATTGAAGGCTGGGTCGGTCTATGTTAGTTATGGAAGGCTGGGTCGGTCTATGTTAATTATTGAAGGCACGGTAGGTCTATGTTAATTATTGAAGGAACGGTGGGTCTATGTTAATTATTGAAGTCTCGGTAGTGTAGCGAAACCCCAGTGGCCCATGTCCTCATACCTATCCGCTCAATTCCTTCGGAGTGGGATTCTCTGGGTTACTTTCATAACCCGAGCATTTGACACGAATACTTTGAAATCTATCTGTTCTTCGGGAAAACCCAATGGCGCGCCTTGCACCAAATAAGACCTAGGGTAATGGTTTGGGCGTGAAAATTCCGTTGTCAACCTTGTCGGTTGTGGTCGGCACAATGTATTAAAGTTTTAAAGAATTTTACAGATAAAGTGCCGCATCCTACGGCTGGGGTATAAAAGGTAATTTTAGATTAATTGGTCCTGCCAGTCTTGAGCATATTAAGCTTGGTCGTCTCAAATAATGAGACGATTTGGTGAAACGGCAGTCTTGCCAATTTGGCTAAGCGTCTAGATCTGGGCATGGCGGGGGAACAAATAGGGGCAATATCTTTTCCCAGATGATGTCGCATATTCTTGGCGGCGGATAAGGGGGAGGGGGGGGGGCTATCTTTCATCCTATGGCTTTACCTCTGTTTAGTGTCATCTTTCATTTGAATATAAACATTCTATAGCTATGGCATGTCGAGGGGAAGAGCTCCGTGGGGACCGGTTCCACCCATCTGAGTTATATCTTCTTGAGCCAGAAGAGGCGATCCACTGTGCTATCTCTTTCGTCTTTCGGCTGATGGAGGGGGGGGGGCAGGTGGACCGGGTGGTTCCTGGTCGATAGGAGGATGTTGGGAGTATAAATGGACTTCCCTGTCTCCCTGAGAGAACCTGAACTCATCTGAATATATGGGTTATGTGAGACACGGCCGATACATTGCGGTGACAGCTCAGACAAGAGCGGCGGCCGGACAGGGTAGTTTCCTCTTTCCTGTTCTTGCTAGGGATGGGGAGGGAGATTCACTACGGTCAATACAGACCCACTATTAGGTTATTAGTTAAGAGTAGGAAACATACATAATTACGCACACTACTCCACAATAGCTTTGTCGTGAGAAAGGCAAGGTTTGCAAGTGAGAGGGAAGCTTGAGAAGGTATGTGCCCAATATTAATAAAGGCATGGTATGAGTGTGGAGAGGAGTGTGGTATGAAGATAATTGAATACTAGGTAATTGTATGGATTTTATGTATGGCAACCGACATGCTGAGACCATTGGAATCTCCATGCCGGCTGTATCTGAAGTTTACACCAGAGGCTCTCAAAATTGTTTTAACTTTACAGGATCCTTCTTTTGACGGCGAATATAGCCGGAGGTTTCGACAGAGCATCGACATAGAACTTTATGTTTACTATGAGGTCCCTGCTGCTGTTGGGCTATACCAGATAGAACCACGGCGGGCCCGAACGAATACTTTCAGACACCTCGGCAGGCGTTTCGTTGAGCTGGGATCGAGTATGTTTTCATTTTGGGCTAGATCCCGCCTAAGTCACTGACACACCCGTACATATATCCTATTTATTCTCCTTGAGTATTTCCCCACCAAAATTGTGCCACGTGATCCCAGGGCACTTTCCCTAACCATTGGACACACTACATTCGTGTAGGACACGGAAACTTGGAATCCTGGATTTATGGAACCCTGTTGTTCGAACAACCTACGCGGGAAATAAAGACCAGTGAACTTGCCATGAGGTGGTTGTGAATTCATGGGACAATGTGGAAAACGATGAGCTAGGAGATTTATATTTGTGTTGATATTGTATGGACTAGTTTTCTCTCTAGATTGTGTGTAGATGTTTATGAGTTAATTGTCAGATATTGTTTTTTCTCTGTGCTGTTATGTATTGAGTTATTAAATTTACAATTACAAATATGTTGAAGAACGTCATGTTGTATGCGTGTCAGCCAGAACGACCCTGCAGGAAATAGGTCCTTAGGTCGAATAGAGAGTGACAGTGAGTCCGGGGGAAACGGAGGAGGGTTGGCAGGGAAAGACCTATTTAAAGCCAGGGCTATGAAATATACATGAGAAAATTGAGACATAGTTATTTGGGACCCTCCACATAGCTTGTTACAATTTCTGGGGGCCCGTCCGGGATATTTTAAATCCTGGTGGAGCTCTGGCTGATATAGGGATAGGGGACAGATATTCTGGTCTAATATCAATAGGTTCTGCTTACCGTACCTGGCTATTGTCTATACTCTTCCTGACACAGACTGACGACATACGAAGTGTTGTGGTCGTGTATTATATCCATTTGTCCATTACCTATTCACTTACCCTCTGAGTTAAGATGGCATCCGCGAAATTTAATGTGGCTGAAGTGCAGGCTACAGGGCGTGAGATAGGCTATGAAGGGGCTGAGTTACAGAAATATGTTCAAGAAGTGGAGAGAGATTTTCGACAAGCTGAGCGCGAAGCTAAGAAAATTGAGGCAGAGCGCGAAGCTAAGAAATTCGAGGCAGAGCGCGAGGCTAAGAAAATCGAGGCAGAGCGCGAAGCAAAGAAAATTGAGGCTGAGGCTAGGAAGATGGTGGCCGAGCAGGCAGCCAGAGACCATGAGTTCCGTATGAGGGAGTTGGAGCTGAAAGCTCAAACTGCCAAGGGAGGCGAGGGTGCAGTTGGAGGCGCAGTTCTCCCTGACTCAACAACTTCTAGTGGCGGTCCATACCAGGCAATGAAGTTCCCATTACTCCCGTTCGATGAACACAAAGATAAGATCGACCAGTATCTTCACAGATTTCAGTCGATGGCTTTAGCTATGGGATTGGAACGTGGGAAATGGAACTTGAAACTCTCACAGGGCCTGAGGGGGACCGCGTATGAGGTCTATTCAAGGTTGCCACCTGGTATGGAGAATGACTATGAGGCCCTGGAAAAGGCATTATTGAAAAGGTTCCAGATGACAGCCCATACTTGCCGACAACAGTTCAGAAAGTCGAGGAGAGAGCCAGGAGAGATGTTCTCAGCATACAGTGTTAGACTTAAGTCTTACCTTTTGAAATGGATGTCATTAGCAGGATTTGCCAACGACTATGAAAGTTTAGAAGAATTAGTGGTCGTGGACCAAATGAAGAGGATGATGCCTAAGCCATTGCAAACCTTCTTGGTTGAAAATGGGACAGAAAGGTTAGACGTAGTCAACACATTGGCGGAAAGGTATGTGCTAGTTCATGGGGATAATGGGGAACTGGTACAACCCAATCTCCGATCACCAGACACTGGGTCTGGAAAGAAGAAGAACCCCAAACCAACTCACACCAAAAAGGAGGATCCTTTCGATAAAGTTCCCATAAAGAAACCCTCTGGAAAGAGTCCACCTGGATCTCCCAAAAGAAAGTGGAGTGAAAAGTGGTGCGCCTTCTGCAAATCTCCAACACACAATACGGCCGATTGCAGGCGCAAACAGAAAGACTCTCACTATGCTGCCTGTCTTGTAGAAACCGGGGAGGGGTCTAACAAGGAGGTAGAAGGGAGGGATCCTGGGAACAAAGATTCAGAAAAACCACTAGTAGTAGAGACGGTTCTTGTGAACGGACAACCAGTCGAGTGTCTCTATGACACAGGTCTTCAGTTTGAGGCCGTAATTTCATCACACTTAGTGAGCCCAGAGCAGCTAACCGGGGAATCCATTGAGATTCAAACGGCGACAAAGAGTGCGGTAGCGATGTCTCTTCCAATTGCGAAGGTGGACATCAAATCAAAATATGTTACCGGCACTATTCAGGCAGCCGTTCTGATCGATCCTATCTTCCCGATGATCTTGGGTTGCCGCTACGTCTTCCTAGGGATCCCAAACGAACCCATGTACGTAGGGGCGATGCAAACCAGATCTCAATCGGAGGAGGAGCAGACGCCGGCCTTGATCGTGAATCCCTTGCCTGGGGAGTTACGAGCTGCTCAAAGCCAGGATGCTACTTTGCAACCTTGCTTCAACCAGTTGCCAAAAAGTGCTGACCCACCAGGACGGGGTCAGTATTATATGAAGAATCGGTTACTGTACCGGAGAGCCGGAGTGGAGGAACGCCAGCATGGACAGCTGGTAGTTCCTAAGGCTTATCGGGAACAGCTTCTTCATATGGGACACACCATTTCTTTCAGTGGACATATGGGTGTCGGGGCAACACTTCAGCGCATTTCCTGCCATTACTACTGGCCAGGGATGACTGGAGATGTGCGTAGGTACGTCAAGTCGTGCCCAGAGTGCCAGCGTGTGGCACCAAAACACTGGACGGCTCCGGTAGTCTTGGGTGATATGCCCATTATGAACTCTCCTTTCGAGAGAGTTGCCATCGATCTGGTTGGTCCTCTTCCTCGGACTAGGAAGAGGAATATGTATATTCTGACGATGGTGGATTGCTGTTCCATGTGGGGCGAGGCGATACCGTTGGCCACCATCGACTCTAAGAGAGTGGCTGATGCACTGATGGAGACTTTTACTCGGTTGGGATTTCCAAACCAGATCCTAACGGACAATGGGTCTCAGTTTTGTGGTAAGCTGATGGAGGAAGTCTTTCGTATCTTCCAGACTAACCACATTCACACAAGCCCATACCACCCTCAGTCTAATGGGCAAGTAGAGAGGTTTAATGGTACCTTGATGACCATGCTTAGGAAGCTGGCTCAAGAGAAACCAGACAGATGGGATGAATATATCCCAGCCGCCTTGTTCGCCTATCGGGAGGTTCCCCATGGGTCAACCGGGTTGCCACCAGCCACTCTATTATTCGGGAGGCCAATCAAGGGTCCCTTAGAAGCCTTATTGAGATGTTGGACAGAGGAGGAGACTTCCGAAGAGGTGGTATCTTCCTACAAATACGTCGAGGAGTTAAAGAAGAAACTCCAGACAGGTTGGGCTTTGGCGGCTCAGAATCTGAGAGCGGCCAGAAAGAGACACGCGGCCTACTACAATAGAAGGACGAAAGATAGGTCTCTGAAGGTGGGGGATCGGGTTCTGTTGTTACTTCCAGTAGGTTCCAATAAACTCGAGATTGGTTGGCAGGGGCCTTTCCAGGTGGAAAGGGTTGTGTCCCGTACCAATTATGCTATCCGGATCAGGGGGAAATCTAAAATCTTCCACATTAACCTCCTCAAAAAATATGAGGAACGATCCGATGGTACTTCTCTCCCACTCATGACTATGGCGGTCGCGATGGAAACTGAATCGGGCGCAGACGCGGATAGGGAGTATCCTTTACACCCTGGGGAAACCTATAAGGATGTACATATAAATCCTGATCTGTCGGCTGAAGAAACAGAACTAGTCATCCATTTGTTGGAGTCCCATCAACAGATTCTTACCGATCGTCCAGGGCGGACAGGGTTGGTTGAGTTTGATATGACTCTGACTACCCAAGACCCCATTCGCCAAAAAATATATCCAGTGCCCTTTGCGAAAGAGAAGGCCCTGGAAGCCGAAATCCAGAAGCTTCTGGATGATGACATCATAACTCCTTCGACTTCTCCTTATAATGCCGGGGTTGTCTTGTTGAGAAAGCCAAGCGGGGAGCACTGCTTGTGTATTGATTACAGGCATTTAAACAGTTGTACGACATTCCAAGTTGAGCCGTTACCAAACACAAATCAACTGTTTGCCAGATTAAATAGGGCAAAGTACTTTTCAAAAATCGATTTAAGCCGGGGATATTATCAGATCCCTGTGAAGCCTGAGGTTCGGCCCTTGCTCGCTTTCAGTACTCCGAGCGGCCATTACGAATTTAAGGTGATGCCTTTTGGGCTGAGCAATGCGCCCAGTGTGTTCACACGCATGATGAGAAAGTTATTAGACCCTTTAAGGGATCCCTCTGTCGTCTCGTTTATGGATGATATTCTCATCGCTTCTGGCAATCTGAAAGATCACCTGAAATCCTTGGAACAGATCTTCATAAGATTGAAAGAGGAGGGGTTAACTGCCCGTCCAGCCAAATGCATGATTGGCTATCACTCCTTAGAATTTCTGGGACATACTATTACCCCGGGGGGTTTGGTACCGGAAGAAAAGAATGTAGAGAAGGTCAGACTCGCACCCCGTCCTAAATCCAAAAAGGATGTTAGGTCTTTCTTGTCTCTGTGTGGGTTTTACCAGAAATTTATTCCGAAGTTCAACGAAATTGGGGCACCGTTAACCGAAACCCTGAAGAAAGGATCGCCAGATCCTATAGTCTGGACCCCGAGCTGTGAAGAGGCTTATGGGAAGCTGAAACAGGCTTTGGTGGATAGGCCAGTCCTGCAACTCCCAAATTTGGAGAAAACGTTTGTTCTAAGAACCGACGCGAGTAACATAGGGATTGGAGCAACTCTGTTGCAGGAAGGGCGAGATGATCCTACTGTGCTATGTCCGGTGGCATATGCCAGTAGAAAACTGTTACCCGCGGAACGGAATTACTCAACCGTCGAACGGGAATGTCTGGCTCTAGTGTGGGCGGTACAGAAATTTCAACCTTATCTGTATGGAGTACCGTTCAAAGTGCAGTCCGACCATCAACCTCTGACGTTTTTGGCAACTTCTAAGAAACTGAACGCAAGGTTAATGAGATGGTCATTGCTCTTACAACCGTATCAGTTCACGGTCGAATACATCCCCGGAAGGGAGAATGTGGGAGCGGATTTTATGTCACGGCATCCTATGGTCGAAGGTGAGGGGGAGGTAATTCGAACAGAACCTCTGGCAGTTGAAAGTTCGTAGGGTTCGACTTTCTTAAGAGGGGGCCTATGTAGCGAAACCCCAGTGGCCCATGTCCTCATACCTATCCGCTCAATTCCTTCGGAGTGGGATTCTCTGGGTTACTTTCATAACCCGAGCATTTGACACGAATACTTTGAAATCTATCTGTTCTTCGGGAAAACCCAATGGCGCGCCTTGCACCAAATAAGACCTAGGGTAATGGTTTGGGCGTGAAAATTCCGTTGTCAACCTTGTCGGTTGTGGTCGGCACAATGTATTAAAGTTTTAAAGAATTTTACAGATAAAGTGCCGCATCCTACGGCTGGGGTATAAAAGGTAATTTTAGATTAATTGGTCCTGCCAGTCTTGAGCATATTAAGCTTGGTCGTCTCAAATAATGAGACGATTTGGTGAAACGGCAGTCTTGCCAATTTGGCTAAGCGTCTAGATCTGGGCATGGCGGGGGAACAAATAGGGGCAATATCTTTTCCCAGATGATGTCGCATATTCTTGGCGGCGGATAAGGGGGAGGGGGGGGGCTATCTTTCATCCTATGGCTTTACCTCTGTTTAGGGTCATCTTTCATTTGAATATAAACATTCTATAGCTATGGCATGTCGAGGGGAAGGGCTCCGTGGGGACCGGTTCCACCCATCTGAGTTATATCTTCTTGAGCCAGAAGAGGCGATCCACTGTGCTATCTCTTTCGTCTTTCGGCTGATGGAGGGGGGGGGCAGGTGGACCGGGTGGTTCCTGGTCGATAGGAGGATGTTGGGAGTATAAATGGACTTCCCTGTCTCCCTGAGAGAACCTGAACTCATCTGAATATATGGGTTATGTGAGACACGGCCGATACATTGCGGTGACAGCTCAGACAAGAGCGGCGGCCGGACAGGGTAGTTTCCTCTTTCCTGTTCTTGCTAGGGATGGGGAGGGAGATTCACTACGGTCAATACAGACCCACTATTAGGTTATTAGTTAAGAGTAGGAAACATACATAATTACGCACACTACTCCACAATAGCTTTGTCGTGAGAAAGGCAAGGTTTGCAAGTGAGAGGGAAGCTTGAGAAGGTATGTGCCCAATATTAATAAAGGCATGGTATGAGTGTGGAGAGGAGTGTGGTATGAAGATAATTGAATACTAGGTAATTGTATGGATTTTATGTATGGCAACCGACATGCTGAGACCATTGGAATCTCCATGCCGGCTGTATCTGAAGTTTACACCAGAGGCTCTCAAAATTGTTTTAACTTTACAGGATCCTTCTTTTGACGGCGAATATAGCCGGAGGTTTCGACAGAGCATCGACATAGAACTTTATGTTTACTATGAGGTCCCTGCTGCTGTTGGGCTATACCAGATAGAACCACGGCGGGCCCGAACGAATACTTTCAGACACCTCGGCAGGCGTTTCGTTGAGCTGGGATCGAGTATGTTTTCATTTTGGGCTAGATCCCGCCTAAGTCACTGACACACCCGTACATATATCCTATTTATTCTCCTTGAGTATTTCCCCACCAAAATTGTGCCACGTGATCCCAGGGCACTTTCCCTAACCATTGGACACACTACATTCGTGTAGGACACGGAAACTTGGAATCCTGGATTTATGGAACCCTGTTGTTCGAACAACCTACGCGGGAAATAAAGACCAGTGAACTTGCCATGAGGTGGTTGTGAATTCATGGGACAATGTGGAAAACGATGAGCTAGGAGATTTATATTTGTGTTGATATTGTATGGACTAGTTTTCTCTCTAGATTGTGTGTAGATGTTTATGAGTTAATTGTCAGATATTGTTTTTTCTCTGTGCTGTTATGTATTGAGTTATTAAATTTACAATTACAAATATGTTGAAGAACGTCATGTTGTATGCGTGTCAGCCAGAACGACCCTGCAGGAAATAGGTCCTTAGGTCGAATAGAGAGTGACAGTGAGTCCGGGGGAAACGGAGGAGGGTTGGCAGGGAAAGACCTATTTAAAGCCAGGGCTATGAAATATACATGAGAAAATTGAGACATAGTTATTTGGGACCCTCCACATAGCTTGTTACAGGTAGGTCTATGTTAATTATTGAAGGCTCGGTATGTCTATGTTAATTATTGAAGGCACGGTGGGTCTATGTTTATTATTGAAGTCTCGGTAGGTCTATGTTAATTATTGAAGGCTCAGTGGGTCTATGTTAATTATTGAAGGCTCGGTAGGTTTATGTTAATTATTGAAGGCACGGTGGGTCTATGTTAATTATTGAAGGCACGGTGGGTCTATGTTAATTATTGAAGACTCGGTAGGTCTATGTTAATTATTGAAGGAACGGTGGGTCTATGTTAATTATTGAAGGCACGGTGGGTCTATGTTAATTATTGAAGGCACGGTAGGTCTATGTTAATTATTGAAGGCACGGTAGGTCTATGTTAATTATTGAAGGCTCAGTGGGTCTATGTTAATTATTGAAGTCTCGGTAGGTCTATGTTAATTATTGAAGGCTCGGTGGGTCTTTGTTAATTATTGAAGTCTCATTGGGTCTATGTTAATTATTGAAGGCACAGTGGGTCTTTGTTAATTATTGAAGTCTCATTGGGTCTATGTTAATTATTGAAGGCACGGTGGGTCTTTGTTAATTATTGAAGGCTCGGTGGGTCTATGTTAATTATTGAAGGCACGGTGGATCTTTGTTAATTATTGAAGTCTCATTGGGTCTATGTTAATTATTGAAGGCACGGTGAGTCTTTGTTAATTATTGAAGGCTCAGTGGGTCTATGTTAATTATTGAAGGCACGGTGGGTCTATGTTAATTATTGAAGGCTCAGTGGGTCTATGTTAATTATTGAAGGCACGGTTGGTCTATGTTAATTATTGAAGTCTAATTGTGTCTATGTTAATTATTGAAGGCACGGTGGGTCTATGTTAATTATTGAAGCCTCAGTGGGTCTATGTTAATTATTGAAGGCACGATAGGTCTATGTTAATTATTAAAGGCACCGTGGGTCTATGTTAATTATTGAAGGCTCAGTGGGTCTATGTTAATTATTGAAGGCACGGTGGGTCTATGTTAATTATTGAAGGCTCAGTGGGTCTATGTTAATTATTGAAGGCACGGTTGGTCTATGTTAATTATTGAAGGCTCAGTGAGTCTATGTTAATTATTGAAGGCACGGTATGTCTATGTTAATTATTGAAGGCACGGTGGGTCTATGTTAATTATTGAAGGCACGGTGGGTCTATGTTAATTATTGAAGGCACGGTATGTCTATGTTAATTATTGAAGGCACGGTGGGTCTTTGTTAATTATTGAAGTCTCATTGGGTCTATGTTAATTATTGAAGGCACGGTGGGTCTTTGTTAATTATTGAAGGCTCGGTGGGTCTATGTTAATTATTGAAGGCACGGTGGGTCTATGTTAATTATTGAAGGCTCGGTAAGTCTATGTTAATTATTGAAGGCACGGTGGGTCTATGTTAATTATTGAAGGCTCAGTGGGTCTATGTTAATTATTGAAGGCAAGGTGGGTCTATGTTAATTATTGAAGGCTCGGTAGGTCTATGTTAATTATTGAAGGCACAGTGGGTCTATGTTAATTATTGAAGGCTCAGTGGGTCTATGTTAATTATTGAAGGCATGGTAGGTCTGTGTTAATTATTGAAGGCTCAGTGGGTCTATGTTAATTATTGAAGGCATGGTAGGTCTATGTTAATTATTGAAGGCTCAGTGGGTCTATGTTAATTATTGAAGGCACGGTGGGTCTGTGTTAATTATTGAAGGCTCGGTAGGTCTATGTTAATTATTGAAGGCTCGGTAGGTCTATGTTAATTATTGAAGGCTCAGTGGGTCTATGTTAATTATTGAAGGCATGGTAGGTCTGTGTTAATTATTGAAGGCTCAGTGGGTCTATGTTAATTATTGAAGGCATGGTAGGTCTATGTTAATTATTGAAGGCTCAGTGGGTCTATGTTAATTATTGAAGGCACGGTGGGTCTGTGTTAATTATTGAAGGCTCGGTAGGTCTATGTTAATTATTGAAGGCTCGGTAGGTCTATATTAATTATTGAAGGCTCGGTAGGTCTATGTTAATTATTGAAGGCTCAGTGGGTCTATGTTAATTATTAAAGGCTCAGTGGGTCTATGTTAATTATTGAAGGCTCAGTGGGTCTATGTTAATTATTGAAGGCTCAGTGGGTCTATGTTAATTATTGAAGGCTCGGTAGGTCTATGTTAATTATTGAAGGCTCAGTGGGTCTATGTTAATTATTGAAGGCTCAGTGGGTCTATGTTAATTATTGAAGTCTCGGTAGGTCTATGTTAATTATTGAAGGCTCAGTGGGTCTATGTTAATTATTGAAGGCTCAGTGGGTCTATGTTAATTATTGAAGGCTCAGTGGGTCTATGTTAATTATTGAAGTCTCGGTAGGTCTATGTTAATTATTGAAGGCTCAGTGGGTCTATGTTAATTATTGAAGGCTCAGTGGGTCTATGTTAATTTTTGAAGTCTCAGTGGGTCTATGTTAATTATTGAAGGCTCAGTGGGTCTATGTTAATTATTGAAGTCTCAGTGGGTCTATGTTAATTATTGAAGGCTCAGTGGGTCTATGTTAATTATTGAAGGCATGGTAGGTGTATGTTAATTATTGAAGGCTCAGTGGGTCTATGTTAATTATTGAAGGCATGGTAGGTCTATGTTAATTATTGAAGGCTCAGTGGGTCTATGTTAATTATTGATGGCACGGTGGGTTTATGTTAATTAATGAAGGCTCGGTAGGTCTATGTTAATTATTGAAGGCTCGGTAGGTCTATGTTAATTATTGAAGGCTCAGTGGGTCTATGTTAATTATTGAAGGCTCAGTGGGTCTATGTTAATTATTGAAGGCTCAGTGGGTCTATGTTAATTATTGAAGGCTCGGTAGGTCTATGTTAATTATTGAAGGCTCAGTGGGTCTATGTTAATTATTGAAGGCTCAGTGGGTCTATGTTAATTATTGAAATCTCGGTAGGTCTATGTTAATTATTGAAGGCTCAGTGGGTCTATATTAATTATTGAAGGCTCAGTGGGTCTATGTTAATTATTGAAGGCTCAGTGGGTCTATGTTAATTATTGAAGGCTCGGTAGGTCTATGTTAATTATTGAAGGCACGGTGGGTCTATGTTAATTATTGAAGGCACGGTGGGTCTATGTTAATTATTGAAGACTCGGTAGGTCTATGTTAATTATTGAAGGAACGGTGGGTCTATGTTAATTAGTGAAGGCACGGTGGGTCTATGTTAATTATTGAAGGCACGGTAGGTCTATGTTAATTATTGAAGGCACGGTAGGTCTATGTTAATTATTGAAGGCTCAGTGGGTCTATGTTAATTATTGATGTCTCGGTAGGTCTATGTTAATTATTGAAGGCTCGGTGGGTCTTTGTTAATTATTGAAGGCACGGTGGGTCTATGTTAATTATTGAAGGCACGGTGGGTCTATGTTAATTATTGAAGGCTCAGTGGGTCTATGTTAATTATTGAAGGCACGGTGGGTCTATGTTAATTATTGAAGGCACGGTGGGTCTATGTTAATTATTGAAGGCTCAGTGGGTCTATGTCTATGACTTTAATCAGTGAGTTTGTGATTGTGATTGTGATTGAGTATATGTGTATGCGAGGGAGTCTGTATTTGTGTTTTATTGGGTTAGTGCATAACTGTGAGTTTGTGCAAATGATGTAAGTATGTATGCAGGTGTGTGTGTTTTTACGAATGTGTGTGTACGTGAGTCTGCCTGTCCCATTATATGGTAATATGCATTGTTTATGTTTACATCATTCATTTGGCAATGTTGTTTTTCCTATGTGAATGTATCATGCACTATTGATGAACGAAAGATGAATAATTGGAAAGGCCGAATGTAAGACAGGCCTGCGTGCCCAGTTTGTGATCCTTTGAAAATAAAGTTCGTTAGTTCGTTCGTTCGTATGTTAGTTACTGAAGGCTGGGTCGGTATTTGTCAGACAGCCAGTCAGTCTATCAGTCAGTCAGTAAGTCTGTCAGTCAGTCAGTCAGTCAGTCAGTTAGTCAGTTAGTCAGTTAGTTAATAAGTTAGTTAGTTAGTTAGTTAGTTAGTTAGTTAGTTAGTTAGTTAGTTAGTTAGTTGGTTGGTTGGCTGGTTGGTAGGTTGGTTGGTTGGTTGGCTGGCTGACTGACTGGCTGGTTAGTTGGTTGGTTGGTTGTTTGGTTAGCAAGTTAGTCAGTTAATTAGTTAGTTAGTTAGTTAGTTAATTAGGTTAGTTAGTTAGGTTAGTTAGTTAGTTAGTTAGTTAGTTAGTTAGTCAGTTAGTCAGTTAGTTAGTTAGTTAGTTAGTTTGCTGGCTGGCTGGCTGGTTGGCTGGCTGATTGGCTGGCTGGCTGGCTGGCTGGCTGGCTGTGTGGTTGATTGGTTGGTTGGTTGGTTGGTTGGTTAGTAATTGCATGTCCTTCACAGAAGGTCGCAATCAACCCCAGCATCTTGGCTGATTGATTTACTAGGCAAGTTTATGTTTACTAGTTTGACCCACGCCCATACCATTGCTAAAAATCAACGCAAGGCTGTCTGCCTCCAAATCGACTGCAGCTGATTTCGAACGTGATATGTGGGATTGTGAATCACCTTAGCTACAGCTACCCCTACACCATTGATGCCGTTTTAGTGGTTGTTGTTGTTGCTGCTGCTGCAGTTGCTGCTGCTGCTTCTGCTGCTGCTGCTGTTGTTGTTGCTGCTGCTGCTGCTGTTGTTGTCTTCCACCTATGACGTTTTGGCGTGGTGGGGAGGGGTTACTGAAGTTCCAGCTTCTGTGAAGGCTCCTTTCCTTCAATTTCCTCCATGATTCATGAGCATAATTTTTCTAGGAGCAAGCAGATTCCCTGCTGGTTTGCTAGCCCTGTCGTAGGTGAAGGCCTGAATGCACGGAGGAATAAGTGCTCAATATTTCCCTCACTTAGGAGACGATGAGCTCATGCGTCGAACCGCAACAATGTGCATGACATAACCAGTGCAGTTCCCTATTAAATTCACTAACGCGCGGTTTTTATAGGAAGCACAATATTGATATTGTAGAATGTTTCGGACAGTCTGCATGGCATCCAGGATTGGTGCGCATGCACTTGGACTTCTGGTGCGCTAATGGTGGGGAGTGTGGGGGTCGTTCCCACATCAGTTATGTGGACTTCAACGTTGATTCCCGTTGAGACAGCAATGGCAACCTACTGAAAGTAATCTTGTCTAGAAAATCAACATGGAGTTGGGGTTGATCGCAACATCCTAGAAAGGGCATGCAACATTTTGTTGTAGATCGTGTCATTGTGTGTGTGTGGGCTAGGTCATTCACAGAGAACATGGAGCTGCCGAGCGAACCTCTTGCACGATGACGTGTTCTGATGGATAGTTCAGTAACTAACACCAAGGCGAATCTAACCAGTGACATCACCCATATATGTTACAGAAGAAAAGGTGTCAACTTTCCAACGTAGAAGATAATGCAAACTCCACAGTGGAGCCAGCACAAGAGGAGGTTTCAGATCGTCAGAAGTAGTTCTTTTTAGAATATCTTTCGGTCTCTTCCTTTTGTTTGCACTCTCGAGGTGGGTCCACCCAGTCATATTCCCTGGTGTCTTTTTCCTGTTGTAAATCTGAACCCTGTATGTCAAACATGTTGTTCATCGATGATTGCATTTGCCCCGCAAATTTGCCGTAATGTATGTTAATCGCAAATCATTCTGTCCGCCTATCGCGTCACCATAGACTTGGCCGGGGAAAAGCCATCTTCTTTCTCAGCTGTTCTGCCGATATCGCCTCATCACCAGTGATTCGCTATACCCTAATGGACGCCCTTGCCACTAACTGCTGAAGAATCAGCATTCCTACATACGCCCAGGAGAAGCTTGAACTTCCTCTGAGCTATTCCATTTTCCGGCTAGCTCCTCACACTTTCCGTGCTGTTAAAGGCGACCCCCACATAGCAGAATGCACTACCGCTAGCGACTGCCTTCGCTGCTCGCCTGAGGTGGTAGGTCTTCGGACGATAGTTCTTCAGTTTTGTGTCCACTGCGCTGTGGGTGCCAATCACCCGGCAGTATTCATGGCTCCAGTGCACCGTTCACACTTATAGAAGTCTTCTGCACACTTGGCTTCTAAAAGAAATTAAACACATACGCAGGCCAGCAGGAATCACTTCTGAAAGTAGTGAAGGGTCACCAATTATTCTGGACTGAGCATATTATTCGTCATGACTCTGTTTCAAATATCATTCTCCGGGAGACATTACAACGGAGAGGAGAAAGACAGAGAGGATCGTAAACTCCAAGCATCAAAGAATAGACGGTAATGGTGTCCCTGCGCTTACACATTCCCCTGGGGATTACAAGACATTTGGTGCTATCCCCATGGGTGATGTGGACAATATCACGTCTGTCGTCCTTAGTTACCAAGACGTTTCTGGGTACCTATTTTAGATTGGGTAGGCCTGGGGTCCCAAATCAGTTCTAAAGATTCATTTCGATGCGTATTCAAACCCATGACCACCGAGCCGGCAGATAAACTGAACTTGTAGTTCGTGTCTCTCCACAGATATAGGGCCTTGGTGCTCTGAATCACCTCTGCTCACAGTGTTCGTCCACGCCGCCGTCTCAATCAATCCAGCTTCATATCTCTCGCTCTGCCTCTACCTCTTTATCAACAAATCTTTCCAGTCGTCACAGATGTTCTCCGATGTCTCTGTTCTCATTACATGACCAAATAATGCTGTTTATCGCTTTCTTATAATTGTATATAAAGTTCTAGTTTCATTCGCCTCTTCATGGCAATCGTCGTTAGTTACCCTGGTAGTCCGAGGAGTTCGCACCATTCGTCTCAAGAACTCAAGAACCACATCTCCGTTCTTCGAAGCCCCCCCCCCCCCCATCTCTCTCTCTCTCTCTCTCTCTCTCTCTCTCTCTCTCTCTCTCTCTCTCTCTCTCTCTCTCTCTCTCTCTCTCAGGATAATCTTGCTTCTCCATGCCTACCTATATCATGTGTATTACCGGTGGTCGGATCTTATACAACCCCAATAACACAAGCATTGGGTGATTTGATCCTAAGTTGATTGTAACTGACTCAGAAAGCATGCTGAGGAGGGTTAGGACAAGCAGGCTTCGTGCAGCGTGGCTTGCTTCGCTTCGGAGGTCCAGGGCATGCCGGTGTGTTAGGAAATGAACAGGCGGACAGATTGGTTGGCTCGGCAAAACTTGGTGGAGTAGTGATGCATGACAAGGCAGGCGTGGTTGCGGCATTATGGGAGCACGTGTACACCTCGGAGGAGCAAATGGATCACCATATTCTAGTAAGAATGAGGCAGCGAGGTGTGACGAGGTAATCTGGCCGACGCTCGATGCTCAGAGGAAGGCGAGACGGACATATGATCAGATTGCTACTGGAAATATTAATGTTGGAACTCTTCTCTGGCAGCTGAGGATGGGGACGGAACGCTTATGGGAATGCCCCGAATGCTGTGATGTCGGTTCCTAAATCAATCAATCAATCAATCCTAAGTTATTCATTCCACGTCTCAGTGGATCCACTGCCATGCATCAAAACAGGAACTATATAACATGCCAGTATTCTCATTCTGATATTCAATGATATGACTTATTATGGGATACTTTTCATTTTCCACAATGCAGTTTTAAAGCAAAGTCTATTAACACAAACTGGAGAGAAATTACTATGAAATTGTATTCATTGAACTTTTATCAAAAGAAACATGAAATGCAATTATGATTTGTCAACTAAATTCATGATGTCTGATTTAGATCGGTGGAAATTCACAAAATCTTGGAAGATAATATGGTGGTATGCCATTACCTTCAACATTCACAAGATGGTATGTTACCTCTGCCATTGACAGCCATTTCCGATTAATAGAACAAGTCATTGCCCTGCTCTGCTCATCTGCAGAGCTGTCCACTTATCCCGGTATATACTCACTCACCTGAGATGCGTTTGCCACACCGTCGAGTGTTTCCCATCGTCTAACAGGTGGAGGTGCCGTTGGTATGTTCCGTGAGACATTTCCCGGAGGCAGTTGTTCTAGAACACTTAGAACTGAGATCTATGTAGAGCAGAGGTTCCCAAACCATGGCCCGCGGGCCACTTGTGGCCCGCCAGCTGTAAGAAAGTGGCACGCGAGGCCTCATAGTTTTTTTTTTTTTTTATGCGGTCAGAGCGCCCCGTCAACGTGCGATAATTTACTCTGCTCGTTGCTATGCTTATATATTATCGAATGCGCCTGTTCAGTTCACAACGAAACGTTACGAAGTTCCCATATGACAGCCTTGTCGACCAATCAGAGTGCGCAAGGCGCCATGTTGTCGTCTGTTACAAATGTTGAGCAGAGTCGGCAGTATTATGTTGAAATTAGATTTTTTCAAATAAGCATTTACCGTTAAAGCCTATAAACATGGGTGTGGAAAATCTAACATCAATCAATGGTAAAAAGCGAAAATATGAAGATGTTGCTTGTCGTGAATTCAACAAAGATTGGGCGGAGAAATTTATGTTTATGCCTAGCCGTAGTGGTAAACCAGTTTGCTTAATCTGCGGATTTTGTCTTTCTGTTACAAACATTTTTTTTTAAAAATCTGGAACGACACTTCACGACCACACATTCAGACATAGATGCTCAATATCTGATCAATTCGGAGTTCAGAAAAGATTTCATAGAGAAAGTTCTTTGACCAGGCAGCAGTCATTTTTCACCAAGGCTAACGAACAGAGCAAAAGTGCTGTTGTTGCGTCGTACGAAGTCGCTCTTCTGTTGGCTCGCAAAAAAGAAGCCGTTCACCGATGCAGAAGAAATAATCACGCCTTCCCTTAAAATTGCAGCTAGAATGCTTGGCGATAAAAAGTGTGAAACAAAATTTGATCAGATTCCTTTGTCTAATAATACTATGGCTAGGCGAGTTGAAGAATTAGCCAACGGTGTTCATCGTCAAGGAGCAGCTTATATTAAAAAATTGTAAATTTTTCTTTCACTTGCAGTTGATGAATCCACTGACATTTCTGGCACAGTTAAGGTCGCAGTTTTTTGTTCGAGCAGTAAACGATAATTTTGAAGTCATTGAAGACCTCTAGGACTTGAATCAATGCATGTAACTACCAAAGTAACTGATCTGTTTGAAACTCTGAAGTTGTGTGTAGGGAAAAACAACGTAGAATGGACAATAATGGACAGTGCATGCACCGACGGTGCTCCGGATTTGACGGGTAAAAAGTCTGGATGTCTAGCATTATTGGAACAGTTTCTTGGCAGCACTTTATTACAATATCATTGTATCATTCACCAAGAAGCTCTGTGTGGAACGACTTTAAATCTGGAACATGTCATGGATGTTGTTCTGAGATTTGAGAACAAAATCCGAAGTAAGGCGCTGAACAGGCGTTAGTTCAGATAGTTTCTATCAGACCTGAACGAGGAATACGGTGAGCTACCGTTTCTCTGTGATGTCTGATGGCTATCTAAATGGAAAGTTATATCACGTTTCTTGGCACTGAGAAATAGTGTCTATCTGTTTCTGTCTGGAAACAAAATGCATTGCCTACATAACGGGAATGTCTGCTGAACGATGACTGTCTTAATGACCTGGCATTTTTGGTGGATATCACGTCTCATTTAAACTCTTTAATTGCGAGGATCCGAGGGTGGGGGTGGGGGGACTATTCACAAATTGCTTCATTTAAAATGAGACTACGGCTGTTTATCGGACAGTTGACTGAAGGGACTTTAGAAGTGTTTCCAACTTGTGGTGCAAAAGAAATTTGACTTGTTACAGTACAAAGTAAAAGTTGAAAGTCTTCTGGATATCTTTCAATCGAGATTTCATGAGTTCACAATAGAAGAAGATAATGTTGCCCTCTTCATAAATCCGTTCGTATTTCCTCTTGCCAAGCTCTGTCAATTACAGCAAAACCTTCAGCACGAAGTAATTGATATGAAATGCAATTCTGCACTGAAATGTAAATTTCTGGAGCTCCCTGCTTCACCTTCAGCTGATCATATGATTTTATTCTGGCGACTATTGCCTGTTGAACAATTTGAACACTTGCGTTCATTCGCCCAGAGATACATTTGTCATTTTGGTTCGAATTACAAATTTTCCCTAAATGACCGTTATAAAAAAAAAAAACCGGCAACGTTCCAGACTCACCGACAGTAACCTAGCTGCGCTTATGACTTTGGGCACGACTCGACTGATCCTAATGCTTCGCATTCAGTTGTCTGGTCTTTTGTGAAAAATTATAAATACAGATTTCAGCACATCATTAGGTATATACCCTTTGATGTAATTATCATTTAACAGTTTAGTGTTTATTTCTATTCAAACGTCTCCCATTTCATCTAATTCCATTATTGTGATTCCATTTGGCCAGGGTGTCTTAAGTTGTCCCCCCCACCCCCCCCCATATGCTCCATAGTTTCATTGCATTGTTTCATTTCATATGCACTGTTTATGTTATCTATCTATCTATCTATCTATCTATCTATCTATCTATCTATCTATCTATCTATCTATCTATCTATCTATCTATCTATCTATCTGTCTATCTGTCTATCTATCTGTCTATCTATCGGTCTATCTATCGGTCTATCTATCTATCTGTCTATCTATCTATCTATCTATCTATCTATCTATCTATCTATCTATCTATCTATCTATCTATCTATCTATCTATCTATCTATCTATCTATCTATCTATCTATCTATATATCTATCTATCTAGAGGAAATAGAGAAGAAGGGCAGAATGTCAGACGGGCCTGCGCGCCCAATTCTTAACCCTTTGAAAATAAAGACTTATTATTATTATTATTATTATTATCTATCTATCTATCTATCTATCTATCTATCTATCTATCTATCTATCTATCTATCTATCTATCTATCTATTTGTTTTCAGTTGTTTTGGGAGGATTATTGGAAGTATGTGGGTGTTGGTGGGTTGGGGGTGTGGGTAGGGAATGTGTATTTGGGTGGGTGAATGGGTGTGTAGGAGATTGTGTGGGTTGGGGGATGGGTGTGTAATGAGTGTGGGGGATGAGTGGGGGGGGGGTCTGTAAATGGGATATGTCTGTGTGGGTGGGATTGTGTGAGTGTGGATGGGGTAAATGTGAGTGGGTGGAGGATGTATGTGTGGGTGGTGAGGATGTTTGTAGGTGTGGGATGTGTGGGTGGGTGGGGATATTGTGTGTGGGTGAGGGATGTGTGGGCCGGGATGTGTATGAGGAATGCATGTGGGGGTTGTGTATGTGTGAGGGGAATGTGTTTATGGGTTGATTTTTGTGTGGGAGGGGAGATGTGTGAGAGGTGGGGGAGGTGTGGGATGTGCAGGTGGATGACGGATGTATGTGAGGATGGGGGATGTGTATTTGGCTGGGTGGTTGGGGTGTGTGTAGGTGGGAGGGTAGATGAGAGATACATGTGTTGATGGGCTGGTGGGTGATGTGTGGGTGTGATTGGTTGATGGATGAGTACGTGAGTGGGTGGATGTGTGTGAGAGATGAGTGTATGGTTGGGGGATGTGTGTGTTTGTGGGAAGATGTGTGTGAGCGGCGGATGTGTGTGGGTGGGGTATATGTGGATGATGGGGTGTATGTGGGTGGGATGTGTGTGTTTTTGGGGTGTTTATGGGTGGGGGATATGTGTGGGCAGGTGGGGAGATGTGTTTGTGGGTGGGGATGTGTGTATAGGTTGGGATATGTAGTTGAGAGGTGGCGGATATTGGGTGGGTGAGTGGGTGTAGGTTGGCTGATGTGTGTGTGGGTGGGTGATGAAAATTGTGAGGGTGCGGGATGTATGAGTGGATAGGTGCGGGATGTGTGGGTTGATGGGGGTATGTGTGTGTGGTTTTGTGATGTATGTTTTGCTGGGTGGTTGCGGGTGTGTGGATGGGTGGTGGAGAATATATGGGTCGGTGTGTGCGTGTCGGTTATGGGATGGGTGGGGGATGTATGTGTGGGTTGGGAAATGTGTGTGGGTGGGGGATCAGTGGGTTTGTGGCGGCATGTATGTTTGCCTAAGTCTGTGCGAGTGCGTGGAGGTATGTGTGGGTGGGTGGGAGTTTGGGTGGGTGGGAGTGTGGTGGGTGGGGGATGTTTGGGTGGCTGAGGGAAGTGTGGGTGGCTGCGGGGTGTGAGGGTGGATGGGGGATGTGTCTCACAACATTGCAATATGCACTGTTTATGTTTACAACTTTCATTTGACAATGTTTTTTCCCCCATGTGAATGTACCATGCGTAATATGCATTGTTTATGCTTACAAAATCCATTTGACAATGTTTTTTTTTTTCTCTATGTAAATATAACATGCACATTTGATGAATGAAAGATGAGTGATCGAAAGGGCCGAATGTAAGAGGGGTCTGCGTGCCCAATTTGTTACCCTTTTAAAATAAAGTTTGTTCGTTCGTTCGTTCGTTCGTTCATTGGCTTCATTTAGAAAAGACCGGTCTTCTAAATTACGTTCTGCTGCTAATTTGTCTGTTTCTTATCCGTTTAAAAATTAGATTTAAATGCGAGAGGATCGACTTCATGAACTGGGTTTTATCGTGTATGGCTCAATTTCTTTCTGTAAAGCGGTATGATAATGACAGAGCAGCTGACAATGGCACCATGCTGACAGACAATGGTTCGATACCCGCTATCGTCGTTTCATTTCGGGAGAGAAAGACTGACCATCTGTTTCCTCCACCCACCCCTCCTTGCACTCAGACCTACAAAATTGTAATGCTTCTTACGGCAGACACACTCACGACAAGTTCCTGCTGCGAAATGTTCTTGTAATATTCTACACTATTATATTGTGTGCAGTCTTGGACACTGAACGAACAGTTGGAAGGGATCATTCTTGTCGTTGTTCACCTGTTTCAGCAAGCAACGTGACAATTAACACATTCCTTCAGAGAGATGTAGGAGAAGCAATACCAGCAGCCAAGCAATTGTCCGATAGCTCTACCTACATGAAATAACACTTCAAACTAGGAGAAAGGCGGCATGCTTCTCCAAGATTCAAGCCAAAATGGCATCTGGCTCAGAAACAATCAGGAATAAAATAATTTAAAATAGGAGTTCAGCAGCATATGTAAGACTGTTTAAGATGTTCAAATGCATCTGGGTAGACGGAATGGAGCTCTAATAATGGAGAGATGGCCATCACAATACGCACATTAAAGAAAGGGATATGAGATAAAGCTTCATTTCTCAGACCACACAGTCTGAATTTCCAGTCCATTATGGCGGACAGGTGGGCGATCCGTTGAGGACTTATATTCAGTTTGCTTTTGTATACGGTTTTCTTACACATTTTCCTCATGTTGGACATGAAGTACTTGGCAAACTTATTAAATTTTTAAACGGATCTAAAGTTTACCAGATAGACTTATGAAATTTTGAAATAGATCTAAAGTTTACAAGATTAATTTATGAAATTGTAAACGGATCTAAGATTTATAAGATAAACTTATAAAATTTTGAAACGACATAACCTTTAGGGACACCCTGTACTTCCTTAATGCATTTCAAATCTGGAATATTATAAGTGCGTTTTTGTGTAATCACAGGAATGTCCTTATTGGAGTAGACTTCGGCTGTGTATGTTAAATACATGTGGCTGTTTATCTGTGATACACCAGGCACTTTTAGAATCTTAACTAGGATAGGGGTCGGACAGATTTAAAGAACCAAGCTGCCTTATAAATACCTTTCAATTATGTGTTATGTTACACGGGCTCAAGGATATCGAATTCTCTCTTCTTCCGGGAATAATGAATTGTCTCGACATGCGGCTGAAAGAAACAAAAAGGCAACCTGTAATTTTTTTTTTCTATACAAGTGAAACTACGCAATTTTTATGGGAAGCTATGTCTTAAATGAATGGACCCTAAAAGGGAGGCTTACATGCTTAGATACAGCAAATCGAGGTTTAGGGGGAAAGGGGCGGCCAAGATACAGATTTACAACCAATATGGATGTGGGGATACAACAGTTGAATGTTTGTCATTGGAGCAGGGACATGGGGTGCCCTTATGTTACTGGGATCATAAAGGGAAGCAAAGGATATTAACACTGTAACCTACCTGTATGTCGCCCGTGTTTTACTGGGATTCTAAGGAATGAAGGAATATTAACATCTTGTAATTTGTAAAAGGCGATGAAGGAGATTTCGGGTGAAACCGGCTTCGCCATTCCGTAGGAAAATTGACTGACCGGCAGGCACCTTGCGGTATTTACAGACGATAGTTTGTAAAATGGAGGTATACCTCTCCTAACACAAAGCCCGGGCTGAATTTAGAGATCATGTGTTACCCATGCAGCATGATCCCTCTCTCGACCTGTCTAGTTTACTCCAGAGGAAAGGTATCAGCAATACGTCTGAAACAAGACAAGCTGCAAAAGCGGCCGGATCAGCAAAGCAATACTCTAACTGTCCGCCTGTCGGAGCTTCCATCCTAGACCAGTTACCGGCCAAGGCTTAGGGTCTGGTCTGCCCTGCCATGACAATTAGTCTTTAGGCTGCATTTCCTCGCACTAGAGTAAGGCTTGTATCCTCCAAATTCACTCCTCAGCCCGAATTTGTTGGCACAATGTAGGGTGTCATGTTTGGTGAGCGCCGCCCAACATTCGGGGCTAACAGAACGCAGGTAGTACCGTCTACTGTCATACGGTAGCTCAGTCATATCTGACTTAGATCTGACATCCCAACATTCGGCGCTAACGGAAAGCATTTAGCAGGGAGTCTTCGTGGCAAAGTGGTCAAGCCGTTTAACTCGGGCTCCGAAGGTTGTGGGTTCGATTCCGGGCCGCGTCTTTCGGTTCACGAATTAAATTTATCGGAGACTCCTGTGGGTCGTCGCTAGAGCTACGGAGTTCGTGCTTTGTGCGACGCTTTCCGCGCTGCGAAAAGAGACCGAGCCATATGGGATAAAACCCGGTGCAATGAAGTCGACCCTGTCAACTTTTAAGCGACTTTTTTTAGAAAGCATTTAGTACCGTCTACTGTCATATGGTAGCTCAGTCATATCTGACTAAGACCTGACACCGTAGGAAAACGTTAGGTGCAAAACACAAAAAAATTATAAATTAGTTTAACGATAAAGAAAAAGAAAAGGATAACCAAGCCATCCAAGAGGACAGGAAGCGCTTCTAGAAGAAGTATAGAGCCATGTGAAGAAAGCTGCAAGTAATCCGGATAACAGATGATCTTCCTTTCACCCAGGGAGATATCCAGAATTGGCGTCTGGCATCGTACAACTATGGATGAATTGGGAAAGACCGCACAAGCGGTGGAGCTGATGAAATACCATGAGATTAGCATTTAGGGTTTACACGAAACAAGGTGGAACGGTATAGGCAAACAGCTTCTAAGCACAGGTGAAAAAGTGATGTTCTCCTACATATTCCCCACATATTCCCCACAGTTAAGGAGTGCCCTTATTAAGCAGAAAATAGCACTAATAGAATGGGAAACGGTGAATTCACGAATAATAATAGCAACATTGGGAACCATAAAAAGAAAATAACCGTTTATATAATCCAGAGTTACGCATCCACAAAATGCAAGGGAGGGTCAAATATTAAGGAGTGTTACATGAAACTCCACAATTAAAGAAACAGAAATATCAAACATCTTGACGTAAGACAACAAACAAACAAACAAACGAACAAATAAACAAACAAACAAACAGACTTTATTTTCAAAGGGTAACAAATTGGGTACGCAGGCCCGTCTTATATTCCGCCCTTCCAATCACTCACCTTTCTTTGGTCAACAGTGCATAGGAAAAAAAACATTGTCAAATGAATTTTGTAAACATATACAATGCATATTACTATTTTATGAGACACATCCATGATCCCACCCACACATCCCCCATTCACTCCAACTCCCCCACCCAACCATACACATAACCCACACACATACATTCCCCCATGCATCCACCACATCCCTACACCTGCACATCTCCCCACCCACACACACCTCTCACCCACCACACATCCCATCCACCCACACCCCAAGCACACCTACATTCCCCAACCCACACATCCCCCACCCACACACATCTACCCACCTACACACATCTCCCCACCCACTCATATATTCTCTACCCGTCCCATTACCCACCAACAATCACTCACCCGCATATCCTCATCCACCCACACACCTCCAACCACCCAGCCAAACATCCCCCACGCACACACACATCTCCCCGCCAACTCACATATCCCGCACCTACTCACACACAAATTCCGCACCCACCCACATAATCTCCCATCTCCCCCAGCCCACTCACAGATCCCGAGCCCACCCCTACAAACATCCCCCACCATCTCCTAACCTACACACACTCACCCACCCACATATCCTCTACCCACCTACACATCCTCTACCCACCCATCCCCCAACCAAACATCCTTTAACCACACACCCTTACTCATATGCATTCACCCACCCACACATCCTCTACCCAACCACACATCCTCCACCCACCCATCCCCCAGCCACACATCCCTTAGACACACACCCCTACCCATATGCACACACATCCCCACCCACACACAATCTCTCCACCCATACACACATCCCTCACACACATCCCCACCCACCAACACATCCCCCATTCACAAACACACACCTCCCATCCACGCACATACAACCCACACACACATCCCCAACCCATACACTCATCCCCTCACACATCCCTAGACACACGTACTTATGCCTCAACCACTAACACCCACACATCCCTCACCCACTCATCAACACATACACCTCCTATCTACCCACCCACACGCACACACCCCAACCACCAATCTAAACACACATCCTTCACGCACCCACACACCCAACCACACCCCCACCCACACACACATCCTTTATCCACACCCATCTTTCCTCCCACACAACACCACACCCACACACATACCAAAGACACATCCCTCACCCACACACACATCTCCTACCCATGAATGTCAAGATAGGATCAGATAACATGGGCTTCGAATAGATCATAGGCAAACACCAACAACAACAACAGCAACAATGGTGGTGATGGTGTTGTTGTTGTTGTTGTTGTTGTTGTTGTTGTTGTTCTTCTTCTTCTTCTTCTTCTTCTTCTTCTTCTTCTTCTTCTTCTTCTTCTTCTTCTTCTTCTTCTTCTTCTTCTTCTTCTTCAACACGCGCAGTGGGGTAATAGGCTGAAACCTTAGCCTTGTAAAGTGGACACAAGAATTATCAATAACATAAAAATCCACATGAAGTGAATTACGCACACCCCATTCCTTCACCTAGCACGCGTGAAACCATAACATTTCACACACTCATGGTAGTCTCTACCTTGAAATTACTGTTACTCTAATTGTAAACTGTAACACAATATCCGAACAGTAAACTATAACTCTGGATAACAACAAAAGCATTTTGCATTCGTGTGATCACGGGAATCAACAGTTGAATTTTAGACATTCTTTTAGTGATTTAAAAGTTAAACATACGGAATAATGTCGACTAAAAGGATGTTTCAAATGTCCCATATAATCAGAGATTCAGCACAAAAGAATCATTTAAATGCGACTGGGAGATTTCTTTTAAAGACTGCGAAATTAAAAACCGCGATTATTCTTCTCCAACCAAAGCTGCTCTATTTTGTGGGAAGTTTCTGATGTCAGCGTCTTGGGCGGGCGTGGAGCAACACGTCAATGATGATGTCCTCTGTAGGCCTCGACCCATGGCTCGGTCAATGGTTCCTCACGAGGGGGCAACACTTCAAACCGCAAAGCGATTTTTCGAGATCCTGGTTTGTATTTTAAGTAAGTGCACTATGACCCCCATGTGAGAACTCGGGTTCTATTGAAACGGTGTCTTTTGGACATACTTTTTATCATGTACTAGCCGGCGACATTCTTTCTATCTTGCAGCAACCTGGAAATATTCATTACCCTTACACTTTGTGGTTATCTCTTTACGTTTAGGCTAGCTGCTTATTGCAATGTTACCTGTTTTGATTCGGCTGTTTATTTTGGTGATCAATGAATGTTTATGTTGATACTTTTTTTAATGTTGCATATCCCTTGCAGGACGTTGCAGACAACGCCAGCATTTTTCAGCTGCTGTTGATGTACTAGGCAAGTGTTACGTTTAGTAGTTTGCCATTGCTTTCTGAACGACCGGCTCCCATACCAGCACGTTATAGCACAACGTGACACGGTCTGCTGCACAAATCGGTCGCGGCTGCGTTTCGAACGCCTGGTAAGCGGCTCACGAACCACGTTCACAAGACTTTGGCCATGGAGATCGGCTACTACCCGCCACTTAAATAATTTGTAATTTTGTCTCAAAGTGTAGTTTCTACCTATCAGTTTCAGCCTATACAAATATTACTGTCTGTCTAATATCAATTGGGGAAGCCTTTGAGGCCACTAAGACAGTTCATAAATGAACATATATGAACTGTTTGGCGCTCTTAGAAGTAGGGGGTTCTCCGTGGCGAACTGGTCAAGTCGTCTGCCTAGCGCTATGACGGTTGTGGGTTCGATTCTGGGCTACGTCCTTCGGTTCACGAGTGCATTTTTCTCATAGACTCCTTAGGGTCGTCGCTGGAGCTACGGGTTTCATGCTATGTGCGATGATTTCTGCAGGTCGCCCTGAGGAAAGAGACCAAGCCATATGGAATAAAACCCGGGGCAATGAAGTCGATCCTCTCGACTTTCAAGATTCTTTTTTTTTAAAGGAGTAGAATAAAGAAGTAGGGATTAGAGGACACACTTTTTTTTTTTTTCATATCCTTTACAGGACATGGCCAGCTTCCTGGCTTAGAGGTTAGCGACTTCTCTCCGTAATCTCGTATACTCTCGTAGGTAACGTGATGACGGTGAGAATCAGCAGTGGTTCGAATCGCATCGGTAACTTACGGGGTATGTGAGCCGGCCGCTCAGAAAGCAATGGCAAACTACTGAGCGTAATCTTGCCAAGAAATCAACAATCAGGTGAAAGATGCTGATGTTGACAGCGATGTCCTGTAAAGGATATGCAAACCATTTACAGGACATGGCTGTCAACATCAGTATCTTTCAGCTGATTGTTGATTTCTTGGCAAGATTACGCTCAGTAGTTTGTCATTGCTTTATGGGCGTCCGGATCATATACCCCGGAAGTTACCGACGCGGAGAGAACCGATTCCCGCGCAACGTCACGTTACCTACGAGAGTATGCGTGATTACGGAGAAAGTCCTGTAACCTCTAGACCAGCGAGACCGGCAGAGGACGCACTAGGCAGCATAAAATTGAAAGCTTTAGTTGCCGACCGGGATTCGAACCTGTCACCTCCAAATAACGATAGGGCCTCACTGCTGGAAAAAAAGTGTACTTCGGCGTATGACTAACTATACACCCTTTAAAAGGTGTCTTCATTAGCCAGGTCTATCATCCACATAAACCAACAACTATGGAATATAAACAATATTTTTATATAACCCTTGAAATTGTGCTATTTGAGTTGTTGGATACGAATTCTGTCCATATTCCATAGTTGTCGGTTCATGTGAATGAAGTCAAATAAATTATGAACTTTCACTTTATATCACCCGTTTGCTCAAATGGTGCTTTTTCAATTGGTGGGATGGGCTGGGTGAGAATGGGGAAGGGGGGAGAGGGGAGGAGTCGTGAAAAACATGGGGAGATTCGAATATGATTACCAGGCGACAAGGAAACGTATTAGTCATCATACTGCTGTCCGTCTTGGATGTTAACCCTGGCCACAAATATCAATCATGCACAAATTACTAAACTAAAAGAAAGAAAGAAAGAATGAAAGAAAGAAAGAAAGAAAGAAAGAAAGAAAGAAAGAAAGAAAGAAAGAAAGAAAGAAAGAAAGAAAGAAAGAAAGAAAGAAAGAAAGAAAGAAAGAAAGAAAGAAAGAAAGAAAGAACTTTATTTTCAAAGGGTAACAAATTGGGCACGCAGGCCCGTCTTACATTCGGCCGTTCCAATCACTCATCTTTCGTTCATCAATAGTGCATAATACATTCACATAGGGAAAAAACATCAAAACGTCAAATGAATGTTGTAGACATAAACAATGCATATTCCATGTTATGAGACACAACCCCAACCCACCCACACATCCCCCATCGACTCACACATCCCCCACCCAACCACACACACACCTCCATGCACACATACATTCACCCACGCATCCACCGATCCCCTACCCACACGTCCCACACCCACTTACATCCCCCACCTCCCCCACCCATACAAACACATTTCCCCGCCAACCCACACATCCCTCACTTACTCACACAACATACACATCCCGTACTCACCCACATATCCTCCACTTACACACATCCTCCTTACACACACCCCCACCCATACAATCTCCCCCCACCCACCCACACTCTCGCACCCACCCACACACACATCCCCCACCCATCCTGCAACCTAAACACACTCATCAATCCACACATCCTCCACGCACCCACCCACCCCCAATCACCCATCCCTCAACCACACATCCATTAACCACACATCCCCCACCCACACACACCCCAACTCATACACACCTCCAACCCAAACACATACATCCCCACCTATACACACATAGCCCCACCCATACACATATCCCCCACACAAACATCCCCACCCACCAACACATCTCCCATCCACAAACACACACCTCTCACACACACCCCACCACCCACACACACCCCACCACCCACACACACCCCACCTACAAACAACCCCCACCTACACACATCTCCCCATCCACACACACACACACACACACATCCCCCACCCATACACTCATCTCCACACTAAATCCCCCCACTCAGGAACTCATCCCTCAACCACTCACACCCACACATCTCCCACCAACCCATCAACACATACATCTCTCATCTACCCACCCACATTAACACACCACAGCCAAACACACATCCTCAACCCTCACACACATCATTCACCCACCTGCACATCCAACACCAACCACACCTCCCACCCACCCACACACACATCCATCACCCACATACATCTCCCCTCCTACACAACACCCCACGTATATACACATCCCCACCCACACAAAAATCCCCCACACACATCCCACCAACACATCATTCACCCACACACACATCTTCCCACACATCTCTCACCCACCACCACCTAAAATCACCCTTACCACCCACACATGTATCCTCCACCTATCCACACTTGCCCCACCCACACACACACCCCACCCACACAGATATATCCCACACCTACACACACATCCCCACACCCGTCCCCCACACCCACACCCATCACACACCCATCCTCCAACGCACACGCATCCCACACACCACCACACACCTATTCACCTACACATCCCTAACCCACCCACCCATCCACACACACACATGCCCCACCTACACAACCCCCACCCACCAACCCCCATACACTTCAAACCATCCACCCAAACATCCCCCACACACACCCCTCACCAACACACCCCACCCATCACACATACCTTCACCCACCTATACATCCCCCATCCACCCACACACACACACATATCCCCCACACACAATCCCTAAACACATACACCCCCACACACATCCCCCACGCACACATCCCCCACGTACACACCCACACACACATCCTCACATCTAGACACATACACGATGCCTCACATAATCATTGAAACTAGTATGAACAAACTCCCACACTTTACACACACATACACTGACGATCAGACAGACAGACAGACAGACAGACAGACAGACAGACAGACAGACAGACAGACAGACAGACAGACAGACAGACAGACGGACGGACGGACGGACGGTCGGACGGACAGGCAGACAGACAGACAGACAGACAGACAGACAGACAGACAGACAGACAGACAGACAGACAGACAGACAGACAGACACCGGCGGTTTTATCTGTAGAGGGGGTCTTTATTCGTCTTTCTGTTTTTCTGTCTTTCTTTAGTTGTTTCTTTCGTTCTATACATCTTCGTATATCTCTAAATAATACTTTTCTGCGTATCCAGACAGCGTTACCTTTACAGCCGTGTCCATTCTTCTTATAAGTTTACCAACATGTATCTTGTCTATAAATCAAACATAGGTTACAGCTATGTCTTCTTGTAAGTTTACCAACGTTAATCTTGTGTACAAACTAAACAAGGGTTACAGTTATATCTTCTTGCAAGTTTACCAACATTTATCTTGTGTACAAACCAAACATAGGTTACCGCGTTATCCCTTTTAGTTGTATCTTGGTTTCATCATAAGGTGCATCCCCGCGGGTGTGCAGTTGCCGTACCAGTCTTGCATACCACGCTGAATACTGGTTTGGAGAGGAGGAGGAGAGCTCGGCAACACAGTTTTTGTGGAGGTAATAATATTCTTCTTCTTCTTCTTCTTCTTCTTCTTCTTCTTCTTCTTCTTCTTCTTCTTCTTCTTCTTCTTCTTCTTCTTCTTCTTCTTCTTCTTCTTCTTCTTCTTCTTCCTCTTCTTCTTCTTCTTCTTCTTCTTCTTCTTCTTCTTCTTCTTCTTCTTCTTCTTCTTCTTCTTCTTCTTCTTCTTCTTCTTCTTCTTCTTCTTCTTCTTCTTCTTCTTCTTCTTTTTCTTCTTCTTCTTCTTCTTCTTCTTCTCCTTCTTCTCTACTGCTTCTGTCATGAATATGAAGTGAATTATGTAATTTATGTTTCTCTTGTTTTATTGCTGGTGCTAATATCATAGTTGCTTTCTGCAATGTCTCTTTTACTCCATCTAGCCGACTCTTCCTGTGTCGTCCTCTCACCTTATATCCCGATGTTCCCACGTAGAACTCTCTAGCCGTTGGTTGATTTTGTTCCATTCTAACTAACTGTCCGAAATAATTAATTCTTTGTTGTTCTACCGGGTGTTTGTAAAGTCTCTGTATGTAGAACAAATTGGAAAAATGAAGTACACGACGTCATAAAAATGTACTCCAAAGTCCATCGTGAAGCAATATGTAGCGAAAGTTTATCGTCTGCAGGAATAATTCTTTGCACTCCAAACAGAACGGTGTTATCAACGGAAGAAAGCATTTTTTTTTTTTTTTTTTTTGAGTCAAAATGGCGGTCGATACACACGGATGGTTGTTCAGAGATTTATCATAACATTTCCTGATAAACAACCTCCTCATCGCATTACGGTTAGAAATTTATTGAATACATTTCCTGCTACGGGAAATGAATACTTCATTTCTCCCCAAAACAACGTTAGATCAGTGACTATTGTAACTAATTTAATCAATTTTTTAGCATATGTTTTTGATGACATCATGTACTTCATTTTTAAAATTTATTATACATACAACGTGTAGTGAGATTTTACAAACACACGGTATAAAGTCAGTATTCGGTTATCCCTACATTTGTTCTTAGTCTCTCATGTGTCTGTATTCGGTTATCCCTACATGTGTTCTTAGTCTCTCATTTGTTTCTCTATTTCATCTTGTTTTTCCATCTGCGTTCCTTAAGCATCTCAGTTCACATGATGTGATTTTACGTCTGTGTGTTTCTAGGACTGTTCATGTTTGGAATTGGTAACACCGTGTTGTTACGAATAAAACATCTGTCAGCTTCTGTTGTTGTTTTTTTTTTCCCCCTTCAAGCCCTTTAATTGGCTCAGACGAACTGACAGCCAATACATCAGACTTGCGAGTAACAATTCAAGAGAATTTACAAACAGCATGAACAACAACAACAACAACAACAACAACAACAACAACAACAACAACAACAACAACACGAGCCATTCGCGTATCAGTACATACAAGCATGACACTTCCGCTTTCAGTTCATTTATCTATCGATTTCTGATTCAAAGACCAACTGTTTCAAACAGAGAGTGTCAACATAACTCCGCACGTTATGACAACATCACAATTGTCAACAATCTTAAAGTATCCGGGGCATGCCAGGCCTGGGAGAAAGTATACCTCGGTGACGGTAGCGGGCAGTCAGGCTCACCCCGTCCGTGACAAAGTGTCGTTTTCGCTGGTGAAGTAAGGTGGGTGTAGGAATGTTAAAATACACCAGGGGATGCGGGATCGCCTTGGTTTCGAGTAGGCTAGATGTTCTAGGGAAAACAATGATGAAAACTAATTGTTTAAAACATGAGGAAGTTTTGTGATGGGGAAATACAGTGAGATGGCGGTTTGCTGAGATGTAATGGGACAGTGTATTTTATTGAGAAATAATTGGACACTGTATTTTGTTCATAAATAATGAGAGGGTATAGTGTGTTGAGATAAAAATGAGACAGAGTATTTTGTTGAGAAATAATGAGACAGTGAAGTTGAGAAATAATGAGACAGTGAAGTTGAGAAATAATGAGACAATGTAGCTGAGAAATAATGAGACAATGTAGCTGAGAAATAATGAGACGGTGTAGTGTATAAAGTCTGTTAACAAATGAAACTGTTGGGAAACAAAATGCAGTCGCAGATATAGTTGAAAGGGAAAAAATGTCCATACGCAGGTATACTTGAAGGGAAACAATGTCCATACACAGGTATAGTTGAGGGAAACAATGTCCATACACAGGTATAGTTCACAGGAAACAATGTCCATACATAGGTATAGTTGACAGGAAACAATGTCCATACACAGATATAGTTGAGGGAAACAATGTCCATACACAGGTATAGTTGAGGGAAACAATGTCCAAACACAGGTATAGTTGACAGGAAGTAATGTCCATACACAGATATAGTTGAGGGAAACAATGTCCATACACAGGTATAGTTAAAGGGAACATGTTGCTTCTGTAATTATCAAACTGTGCAAATAGTGGAACAGTTTTGTTTGAGGTGAAATGCTGAGATAGATTGACGACAATAACACATGACGACATGCGAACAGACAGACAGACAGACAGACAGACAGACAGACGGACAGACAGACAGACAGACAGACAGACAGACAGACAGACAGACAGACAGACAGACAGACAGACAGACAGAAAGAAAGAAAGAAAGAAAGAAAGAAAGAAAGAAAGAAAAGCAGGCAGACAGGCAGGCAGGCAGGCAGACAACTATGAAGAAAGTATAAAAGCACAACAAATTAACCCACATGCAAAGCACAATCAAACATCAGACTAGAATTAGATTAGCAGCATAGAAACATAAAAAAACACCAGCCTGGGATAAGAATTACTTGCATACAAAACACGAAGAAACATCAGCCTAGAAGAGAATTACCAGCATAGAAACATGAAGAAACGTCAACCTAGAAGAGAATTACTTACATACAAAACACGAAGAAACATCAGCCTAGAAGAGAATTACCAGCATAGAAACACGAAGAAACATCAACCTAGAAGAGAATTACCAGCATAGAAACACGAAGAAACATCAACCTAGAAGTGAATTACCAGCATAGAAACACGAAGAAACATCAACCTAGAAGAGAATTACCAGCATAGAAACACGAAGAAACATCAACCTAGAAGAGAATTACCAGCATAGAAACACGAAGAAACATCAACCTAGAAGAGAATTACCAGCATAGAAACACGAAGAAACATCAACCTAGAAGAGAATTACCAGCATAGAAACACGAAGAAACATCAACCTAGAAGAGAATTACCAGCATAGAAACACGAAGAAACATCAACCTAGAAGAGAATTACCAGCATAGAAACACGAAGAAACATCAACCTAGAAGAGAATTACCAGCATAGAAACACGAAGAAACATCAACCTAGAAGAGAATTACCAGCATAGAAACACGAAGAAACATCAACCTAGAAGAGAATTACCAGCATAGAAACACGAAGAAACATCAACCTAGAAGAGAATTACCAGCATAGAAACATAAAGAAAAACGCAGACATATAAATGATCGCATGCCACACTGTCTAAAATTACCCCCGATTTTGGCGGTGCGCACGACAATAATGGACTCGGATCTAGGCCTGCATTGAAACAATTGAAAACTTTACCTAGAAAGAAACTACATAAGAAGGTTAGACATTCACACAAAGAGTCCCTGGGCATTAAAAGAATCTAAATTTGAAAAAAGAACAACAAGACAACCTAGCGTACTATTGCAATCGTAAGTGCTGTCAGGGCGTAATGGATTAGAGAAAGGATAAACTTACAAGTATACGATTTCGACAAGGATTTGTAAACAAAAAAACGCAATCACAAAACTGAGGATAGTTTTGGTTGATGTAAAATGTCATTAACTGTAGAATGCTGGTTCGTCCGTTGCAAAACGTCATATGGTAATTCGGGGGGAAGAAATGTCTTTGTTCGGAAGTCTGAGGCGTTGGAATTAAATACTTTGAGATCTGAGTTTCTGTTAGCATCGGCGACAGATTATTCAGTTCACAGACAGACAGACAGATAGACAGACAGACGGACAGACGGACGGACGGACGGACGGACAGACGGACAGACAGACAGACAGACAGACAGACAGACAGACAGACAGACAGACAGACAGACAGACAGACAGACAGACAGACAGACAGACAGACAGACAGACAGGCAGACAGACAGACAGACAGACAGACAGACGGACAGACGGACAGACGGACGGACGGACGGACGGATGGACGGACGGACAGACAGACAGACAGACAGACAGACAGTCAGACAGACGGACGGACGGACGGACAGACAGACAGACAGACAGACAGACAGACGGATGGACGGGCAGACGGACGGACGGACAGACAGACAGACAGACAGACAGACAGACAGACAGACAGACAGACAGACAGACAGACAGACAGACAGACAGACAGACAGACAGACAGACAGACAGACATCCCGGCAGGATTTTACACAGACAACCATTTATTTCATATAGTATGACACGGTCTAACGCTGCTAGCTGACCAGTTCACTTTGTCACCACCCTTCTTTCTCATATGATACTCCTTACATTCTGACACTGATCCATTAGTTCAGACTGTACAACCACCATCTCTAAATCCGAGGCTTATAGGGGGTAAGTAGGTTAGTTGGTGGGTGGGTAGGCAGTAGGTAAGCGGGTGGGCAGGTGGGTAGGTAAGTAGGTAGGTAGGTATATAAGTATGTAGTAATTAGGTAGTGTGGTTGGTAGGTAGGTAGATAGGCAGTTAGTTGGTAGATAGTAGGTAGTAGGTAGGTAGGTAGGTAGTAAGTAGGTAGGTAGGTAGGTAGGTAGGTAGGTAATTAGGTAGGTAGGTAGGTATGAAGGTAGGCAAGTAGGTAGGTACGCAGGTAGGTAGGTTGAGTGTTAGGAATGTTTTGGTGGGTATGTGGGTAGGTATTAGGTATGTAGGTAGGTGGGTAGGTATGTAGGTAGGTAGTAGATAAGTAGGTTGGGTGGTAGGAAGGTTAAGGTAGGTAGGTAGGTAGGTAGGTAGGTAGGTAGGTAGGATGGTTGGTTGGGTGGTTGTTTGGTTGGTTGGTTCGTTGGTTGGTTGGTTGGTTAGTTGGTTGGTTGGTTGGTTGCTGGTTCGTTGGGTGGCTGGTCGGTGTTTTATGGGTTGGTTAGTTGGTTTGTGTGTTGTTTGACTGGTAAGTTAATTGGTTGGGTGGTTGACTGGTAGGTTAGTTGCCTGGAAACTTTTTTTTTTTTTTTTATTTTTGAAATTGGGGGGCTTGGTTGGTGCTTTTATTTGGTTAATAGGTTGTCTTTATGGGTTGGATTGGTAAGATTTATTTCGTACTTTGATTGATAATTTGGCTTGCTGTCTGTTTAGTTCATTGGTTGGATGTTTGGTTGTTTGGTTATTTAGTTGCTTAGTTGATTGGTTATTTGATAACTTTGTTGGTTGCTAGGCTGGTTAGTTGATTGATTTCCTATACATCCTGTGTAAGGCTCTGAGACTGAGCTCTCAAGTGTGATGCAATGGAGCTCAGTTCGTCATGGATCTGTGTGGTCTTGATGTAGAGACCTCTCCCGACCCGGTACTGAAGCACCATTTCCCGAGAGAAACATAACTACAGAGTTCTCCTTCACTTTCCTAAGCCCAGAAACCAGCTAGGTGTGCGAGCCCGCTGCTGAAATTTCAAATCTGTGGCGAATTATATTAGGAAGTTAAAGTAAGTGAGGAACTAATGACCTGCCTATCAAACAGGTAGGGAATTGACTTGATCCTTGACAATACTGCCCTCAATACAAAGAAGAAATTGAAGGTCAGACGCTAGTTACAGGCGTTGGAAATTCATGTGATTCTCCCCACGACGCCTAACGTAGAAGACAACAACAATGAGGCTATTATACAGCACAGCAAGCACATAGCTACAGGCAGGGCAGTCCTAGGATGGTTAAGTTTTCTCCACAGATTGTAGGTATGTCAATGGAAAACAATCCACGACCTAATGACCAAGGTGAGACTTTCAGCTTCAGTGCCTAGTCAGTCAGTCTACAGTGATGTCCCATGTTTATAGAAACACTACCAGTGTCTGGATCAGTCTTTGTCTTTTATCGGATTACGAGGGTAAGTTAATAAGTAAGTCACAAATGATTGTAGAAAAATAACTAACTATGATAATAACTTGAAACCAGTTTATTTTTACACATACATTGTCCCTTTATTTCTCAACATAATTTCCACCAACATTGATGCATTTATCCCATCGTTTTATCAGTCCTCCCAAACCAGCTGCATAGAACTGCGTGCTTTGTTTTCATTTACCTGAAATCCCACAGAACAGAGTGACTTACTTATTGACTAGCCCTCGTAACTTTTTCTACCCAGCTATGCACCGTTTTACAGGAAATCGCTAGGGGTTAAGTCCACTGAAAACCCACCTTGGCGAGAGACATTTCGCGAGTGACGCCGAAGTTGAATGTGAAATGAAAACGTGGTTTAGAAAATAGAGCACGCAGTTCTATTCGGCCGGTATGGGAGGACTGATAAAACGATGGGAAAAGTGCATCAATGTTGCTGGAAATTACGTTGCGAAATAAAGGGACAATATATGTATACAAATAAATTGGTTTCAAGTTATCATATTTAGTTATTTTTCTACAGCCATTTGTGACTTACTTATTAACTCACCCTCGTATAACCTCTTCAGGCCCTAAGCAGTTAAAACATGCTGATCTCCTTCTCTCTCTCTCTCGCTCTCTCTCTCTCTCTCTCTCTCTCTCTCTCTCTCCCTCTCTCTCTCTCCCTCTCTCTCTCTATCTCTCTCGCTCTATCTATCTATCTCTCACTCTCTCTATCTCTCGCTCTCTTTCTCTCGCCCTATCTCTCTCCCTCTCTCACTCAAAACACATACTCTCTCTCCATCTCTGTCACTCTCTCTCTCTCTCTCTCTCTCATTATCGCTCCGTATCTATTTATTTCTCTCCCACTATCACTCAAAACACTCTCTCTCTCTCTCTCTCTATATATATATATATATATATATATATATATATATATATATATGTATATATATATATATATATATATATATATATATATATATATATATATATATATCCCTGTCGCGTAACGTATACTACTAGGATGGAATTGGATCAAAGTAGATACTAAATAGACTTCTACGAATAGAGAATCTACCCACTGCTGAAGAAGCGATCAAATGGCTCGCAATTCTAGAAGAATGATTATCAAAGTCCCAGAATGGATCACTACTTCTAAACAGTGCCAGGCGGAAAGTTATGACGACTAACTGTACTAACAAACGAAGACAGTATGTCAAGTGATTCCTGCTAACGTGCCTGGATGAATAATGAGCCCCCACTGCCTAATGTATTCTCACACAACAGGAGATAAGACAGATTTATACGTATAGATATAGTCCTTTCACTCGTCACACAATCTGATGATGCTATAATCTAATTCTATAATGACAGACGCAGTTGTTAAAATTACAAATTTACCATAGCTTGTTTAATTCTGAATAACACTACGTGAGCCCCACTCGGAATTCACTGACACAAAAGAGATACGCAGATCCCTGAAATTTCTACAAGATTATGTTCAGCTAGAGGATGTAATCATAGACTCCTAGCCAATAGCGGACAAATTGTGATTGCTGTGCAGTGGCAAACGGGTGGGTAGCCACTCATCTGATATTCCTGGCCTCCTGGATGGTAAGCTGAAAGTGCTGACTGGATCGTGGTATGGACTCCACTCTCTGCTGCATCAAGTGAGTGGTTCGTAGCTCAATCACCGGTCGTGACTACGGCTACAGATGATCAGGGTGCAGGCTCTGTGAATGACAGTGAGAAGGAGTGAATAATCCTTCTAGAGTTGTAAATTCTTTTGGCCATGTCATGGTCCTCCATGGCATGCTTGTCTCATATAATGTTTGATAGCTGGTACTATCTTAATTTACATATTTTGATTCCTTATCTGAAATCTACAACAGCACACTGATCTAATGGAAACAGCACACAAATGATATTCTATTCTCTCTGCTGATATTTAGATCAAACATGTACAATCCCAATGCTCTACTTCAAAGACCGCATTCCAATATATATTCTAAGTCATGATTAATCATGGAAACATGAACCACACTTCACATAATGAATTTGGATGACTTCAATGGAATGAAACTCAGACGCCACAACACCATAGTCGTCACCATATACATTAACAAACCATTCAATCGATGAAACAACACACATCGTTTTCTAAGTATGGAAACACACAAACTACACTCCACACGATGAATTAACATCACATATTGATGAATTACATAGAATGCAATGAAACCACACCCAACAACTATAACGCCACGATGTACACGAGTGAACCATTAAATCCATGAAACACCACAAGTTCACTTAAAGAGTTATGAGTTGTACTACTAGCAAGTCTTCCTTATATTAATTAAAACATAATTAATTATCTAGAAGATTTCTTAGCTATGTTTATGATTACTTTCACTATACACAAGAACAATATTAGGGTTGGAGAATTCCCCCAAGGTTTGAACTTTGTTAAGTGGGCCATATTGGACCACATGGTAGTAATCTGACTATGGGCAAGATAGAGATTAATAAAGAATAATCAATTGTAACTTATTCACTCTCTGAACTGATTCCTTCACTACTAAGTATATTATCTAGAGAAATATGCTAGTTCCGAAGTTAAGCACATAATTAAATTATTTTAACTCTAATCGTCTACTGACTAACTCAGGTGTCCTTCCGCAGGCGGATACCTAATTTCGAAAATCACGTAATGTAATTTATCCATGTTTCTAATGCCACATGTGACGAGCTTTGCGTTTTACCCTTGTCGGCAAGCCACATGGCACAAACATGGTCCTAATTCTAATATTAGTTAACTAACACTAGTTTTAATTAATAGTATCTATTATCGATCGGCATGGCCTTTAGATTTTGCCGGTATATTGACACACAGAAAAATATTTAACAAAATTATTATTAACTCACCCTGCAACTAGATTTTGAATGGCCTATCGGGAGTGGAGACTATCATTGGCTTTTCTATGTTTTAGTGGGTTGTTCGGCTTAACAAGAGCCAGAAAAAGATTGTCTAAACACAGACCAGTGTTCAATTTTAGCCAATTGACTCGATAGCTCCTTCTCCCTCCAGCCTGCTGTCAGAAAATGGCAGATGTTAGGGTGCTACCGGAAGTTAACTTCTCATCCAGGAGAGTTCCCTTCCTGTGGCCAAATTATTATTCACAGCCAAACCTGAATATAAAATTCAGCCTGACTTAATTTCTTGGCTTGTAAACGAACTCTACCCTACATCTACTTCTAACTATAAGAAGAAATAGTATTTATTTCTCTCTATAGTTTTATGTATATAAATACACTAACCAAAGACGATTTTATCTAATATATGGATATATAGATAATACTAACAAATAATACAGACTACATAGAGGGGTTTACTGAGTGCTATCTCCATCTAATAAAAAACGATCTGAGAGGTGGGCCAACCTGTCACAATCCCTCTCTCACTCAAAACACACACCCTCTCTCCATCTCTTCTATCTCTCTCACTCTCTCTCTCTCTCTCTCTCTCTCTCTCTCTCTCTCTCTCTATCTATCTATCTCTTTCCGTCTCTCACTCAAATAACGCACTTTCTCTCCATATCTCTCTTTCTCTCTATCTCTCTCATAACTCTCTCTTTCATTCTATCTCTCTCTATCTCTCTATCTTTCTATATCTCTCTATCTCTCTCTGTCTATCTCTATCTCTATCTATCTATCTCTCTCTATCTCTCCCTGTCTCTCTCTCTCTCTCTCTATATATATATATATATATATATATATATATCCCTCTCTTTCCATCTCTCTCTATCTCTCTCTATCTCTATCACTCTCTGGGTGGCATTTATCTATCTCTCTCCATCTATCTCCATCTCTCTCTATCTATCTCTCTCTCTCGGTGGCATTTATCTCTCTCACTCTTTCGGTGGCATTTATCTCTCTCTCGGTGGCATTTATCTCTCTCACTCTTTCGGTGGCATTAATCTCTCTCACTCTTTCGGTGGCATTTATCTCTCTCACTCTTTCGGTGGCATTTATCTCTCTCTCTCGGTGGCATTTATCTCTCTCACTCTTTCGGTGGCATTTATCTCTCTCACTCTTTGGGTGGCATTTATCTCTCTCACTCTTTCGGTGGCATTTATCTCTCTCACTCTTTCGGTGGCATTTATCTCTCTCTCTTTCTCTCTTTCCGTGGCATTTATCTCTCTCACTCTTTCGGTGGCATTTATCTCTCTCACTCTTTCGGTGGTATTTATCTATGTCTCTCACTCTCTCGGTGGCATTTATCTATCTTTATTTATGGTATGCTGGGTCTGTGCCGGGGCGGTTACGGACGCAATTCAGAATCCCGCATATCGCGTTCAAAACACAGCTGTGAGCAATTTGGCAGCAGGCCGCCTTGCGTTGGTTTCATATACAAAGGTATGAATGACGTCATCCAGAAAGCAATAGCAAACTACTGAACGGAAACTTGCCAAGAAATCACGAACAGACAAAGATTTGTGGGGATGACTGATTACCTGTATGGGATATGCAAGTAATGAACTATTTATTCTACTGTGCTTCAAAAAAGGCATAATTACAAGATTTGACCGTGGCGAATGTGACTGATCAGACCAATTAACGCTGTAAATGGATGCATGTGAACACCTGGTCATTTCCTCCATCACGTACCATCTGACATATCATACGCTTCTTGTATAACCTATCATCAATCTTTGTATTACCTTTTTCTTTATTCCTTTTCTTATCTTTGCGCTACATGTATCGTGATCAGCGGCAACATGCTCCCAAGAAGCAAGATCAATGCTTGTATCAATCAAGTCTTGCTTACACACATCTTTGAATAGCATTAGAAACCGACCCCGAAATCTTTTTACCCGTCTGTAATTCACCAGTAAAGATGTCCTTTCGTATTCTACCGCCGTCCCTCCTCCTAATGTGTTCTATCCATCTAAATCTACGAAGACTCGAAGACTGAGCGTGGAACAAACCGTCACACAACCTGTTCTTTCCAATACTTCACACACACACACACACACACACACACACACACACACACACGCCATACACACACATACACACGCATACACACAAACACACAGATACGAGGGACTGTCATTAAGTATTGACTCCTATTTTTTATCGGTGTGCAATTTGTTAATTTAGGGGGATTCCTCAAACACTCTTCTGCACCGTGTATCAACACCAACCTGTTTCAGGCATAGGTCGAGCAAAAGTAACGGTTTAAAAAATGGTCACGTAAGAAGTTCGGCTAAAGCAACGTAATGTCATAGAATTCCTCAATGCTAAAGGCGAGACCCTGATTCGCATCCACGAAATTGTGGGTATCGTTTATGGAGATTCAACAGTGGATGTTAGCACTGTCAGACGTTGGGTACATCGCTGTGACGAAGCTGATATAGGTCAATCCTCACTGGCTGACGCAAAGCGGACTGGCCGTCCATCAACCGTAGTGACTCCACACAACATTCATCGAGTTGATGGATCATTCGTAGTGATCGTTGGGTAACAATGGATAAACTGTGTTCCATGCTGTCCATTAGTAAAGGCAGTGCCCAGACTATCATTAAAGACCTGGGTTATTCAAAAGTATATGCACTGTGGCTGCCCAGAATGTTGACAGACAGACATAAAGTAGCAAGGAAAACTATAGTCATTAACGTCTTGCACCGTTACGAAACTGAAGGAGAAGGGTTTTTATCGAATATTGTGACAGGTGATGAGACATGGGTTCAGTTTTTGAACCAGAATCCAAGAGGCAGTCAATGGAAAGGCATCTGGCAACATCGCCGACAAGAAAGAAGTTCAAAATGTCACCATCTCTAGGGAAAGTTATGGCCTCCGTGATTTTGGATGAGAAAGGTGTGATTCTTCTCAACTTCTTCGAACAGGAAATCACGGTGAATGCTGACCGTTTCATTGACAGTTTGAAGAAGCTTAGAGGGCGTCTTCAACGACTTTACCCACTCAAAGATCCGAGAACTGCACTACTGTTGCACGATAATGCCATGCCACACACCGCTGAATGCACCATTGATACAATTGCAGAATTTGGCTGGACATTATTACCACATCCCCCTTTCAGTCCTGATTTAACACCTTCAGACTTCCATCTGTCTGGACCACTGAAAAAGAAGATCTTTGCGGACATCACTTTGAAGACACCGAGACACTTATGCGCCGTACGCTAGTGGTTAATGTAAAAGGTCACCAATTTGTACAGTGCGGGGATACATGCTCTTGTGAGAAGATGGACAAAAACTGTAACGAATAACGGCGACTACATTGAGAAATGCATCTTTGAAGTACAGACGGAGCTTGGAGCTTTATTTGAATGTGAATTTTATCTGTACTTTTTCCCCTATTGAATTAAATTAAACATTACAAGGCATTACTTATTGACGGTCCGCCGTAAGTATATACATACGACGGTCTGTGTGGCTGCGTAGCTTAATGGGCTGCTTGCGATTGCTGTGCGCTGGTGGCAAAGTAGTGGGTCGCTCCATACATCGGTCTGTCAGAATTCAACGTTGACTTCATGTTCAGAAAGAAATGGCAATCTCAATCAATCAATCAATCATGTGCCATGCCGGAAAGCGTGGGCGGTCATGACTCGCCATTTCACTTGATCACCAATGTCGTAGATGATCTGCTGAACGTAAAATTGCCTAGAAAATCAAATTGTAGTTGTTATTGATCGCAACGTCCTGCAATGGACATATAACATTGTCATCATTGGCACCTTGTCGTCTTGTCAGACGATAGTTTGTTACAGTGTGCTTCAAACACGACATAATAACTACAACCCATGGCTGGAACGAAAGTGACTGATAAGACCAATTTGCGCTGTAAATTTTTGTCCACAATAGAAGCATGTGAACACATGGTCATTTACACCATCACGCACCATCTTACGTCTCAGGCGCTTAGTGTGTGACCTATCTGCAATCATTTTCTCCTTGGTCTTTATTCAATTTTTGATCTTTGCCCTCCATGCAACACGTTCGGTGCGACTTGCTCCCAATGTGCATTATCAATCATCTCATCTCATTTCATCTCATCATGTTCCTCTTGTACCTTGCAGTGTCGAGGTGAAGAATAAACAGCGGCAAAGTGCCCGCTTATGGGCTTCATGTATCGATATTCCCATGGACTCTGTTATTCCGTGCGTCCATCGTTTACGTGGTCGGCCTCTTCCTCTGCTTCCCTCTGGTCAGTACATCATCGCTTGTTGTGGTATACTGTTAGTTGGTAACCTACTTGCATGGTCAAACCATTTGACTTGCTGCCTTCTAATAAATTCCTATATCATCCAATTTTTTTCTACAATAATTTTCTGATAGTTCTGACAATATTTCTTCACCATGCTGCTGGAAGTTTCTTCGTCAATATCAACACTAACTTTGTACAACTGATAGTCTAGGAGGAAGTATAACAGCAAAATTAAATGAGATGTAGTAGCATCAATTTCTAGTTTTTCAAACCAGGTTTTGAATTTCTCATGTATGTACAGCATTCCTTTAATCTGAACAATATTCGGAATGTGGTTTAAGAATTCTTCATCATCTTCATTAAAGTAATGCGAGTAATTTTTTTTGTAATGGGCATTGAAACGTTGGTAATATGATCGCATGCGCGCATTTATTAATTTATCCGGTGTCCAACCACGAGATAAAGAATTGATACAAGTATATAAAGAAAAAGGAAGGATAAAAGGCTTTATAAAGGTTTTTAAAAAAGTTGCTATGACATGGCTACTGTCCCGTGTGTCCCATGGGAAATACAAATGTTTGTTGTCCCGTCCCATCCCATCCCATGGTTAACGTGTCCTATCCATCTAAGTCTACGAAGACTGAGCATCGAACGAACCGTCACACAACCTGATCTTTCCAATACTTCAGTATTTGTGATTTTGTCTTGCCGCTTAATAACAAGTATTCTTCTCAGACACCGCATATGAAAGCTGTTTAAAAGTTTTTCATGGTGTGAGTAAGTTGATCTGGCTTCACCGACATAAAGAAGAGTACTGAGAACACAATCTTGATAGACAAGGACTTTGGTTTTGGCAGTTAAGCTTCCATTCTCCCAGACTCTTTTTGTTAACCTGTTCATTGTTGTTGCTGCCTTACCAGTCCTGGTGTTGATTTCCTGATCTAGGGATAATTTGCTATTTACCTTTGATCCTAGATATGCAAAATGGACAACTATCTCCATTTCGGCAGGTGGTCCCCTATGTGCACCTTGTGACATAATCTGTGTTTTCTGTTTACTAATTGTTAAACCAAATTCAGAACAAGCATTGGAGAATGCAGATAGTAGTCTTTGTAATTCTTCCTCAGAGTGGGTCGTAATTGCAGCATCATCTATAAAAGCAACTCTCTAATCAGTACCCTCCTAAATGTAGTCCAGACTTTCCCTCTCTGATCATTGTAGAGGCCGCCATCTGAGCGTGAGTGAATGTATATACCGGCATCCTGATCACGAAAGGCATATTTCAGTAGAAGTGAAAAGTATATTCCAAAGAGGGTGGGAGCTAGTACATAATCTTGCATAACTCCACTCTTGATTTCAAACTCTTCAGAAGTTGCACCATCAAACTTGATTGTACCCTTAATGCCTGTGAGCAACGATTCCACAATGGACAAAAGAATTGGTGGGTAGCCGATTTTTCTTTAGTGCCCTGAACAGACCCTTACTGCTGACCAAATCAAATGCTTTTGTGAGATCGGTAAAGGCAATAAACAGTGGCTGATTCTGTTCACGGCATTTGTCTTGCATTTGTCGCCATTAGAATATCATATCAATGGTAGACCGGTTCTGTCGAAAGCCACACTGTGATTCGCGGTAGACTTGATCTCCCAGGACTTGAAGTCTGCGCAGAACAATTCTGGCAAATACTTTTCCAACAATACACAGAAGTGAGATACCCCTATAGTTGTTGCAGTCACTCCGATCGCCCTTGTTCTTGTACAGTGTTATGATGCTTGAATCTTTGAAATCCTGTGGGACTTGTCCTTCTCGCCAGCATAGCTCTATTAGCTGGTGGATCTGTAGAATGAGTGTGTCTTGCCCACTCCTGTTAACCTCTATTGGAATACAATCCTTAACTGGAGCCTTGCCAGATGCAAGTTCATTTATAGCAAACTTAACTTCTGTTATGGTGGGAAGTGTGTCCAGGTGGTCAAGAGTTGGTAGAGTCTCTATGGCGTCTATATATATAACAAAATAGTGTTTTCCTATGTGTTTCCTAGAATGGGATATTTTAATTTTGTTTAAATTTGTCACCACGGTGTTACCATTATTCGTCTGTTATTTTATATGAATCCCTAATATTATCTACAATTTGGTGAGACAGATCTCAGACATGTCAAAATCATATATTGGGAACAGCATCATCTTCATCATCATCTTCCACTTCTGCCGTCAAGCGTCATGGGGAGGAATAATTTGCGCTCCAGCGCCCTATGGGCGGCACCGGATAGTGTCATTCCCTGTGATTGTACAATGTCTTTGATGTCGTCAATCCATTTTCTTCTTGGAAGTCCTCGTGGTCTCGTCGCAGATGATCTTTGATGTAAGGCCAGTGATGGTAGTTGCTGGTGTTGCATTTTAACAACATGGCCAAACCACTTGATCTTCTGTCTTTCAATAAATGTGGCACAAGGTGTTGATCCCACTTTCTGTCTAATAACAGCATTTCTTATTCGGTCTCGAATTAAGTAGATCAATAGCAGACTATTAACAAAGGTATGCGACAGGGATGTGTAATGTGCCCAGGTCGTTTTTCCATATACAGTGAAAATATTAGAAATTTTGAGTGAAATTGCCATGTGTGGACATAACATCAATAATACTAGGTATGCAGGTGATACAGTATTGATTGTGGACAACGAATAGAATATGCAACAATTAGTAGATCAATTAGGATTATAATTAATTCTTAAGTAGAGAGAGATACGGTCGTCTCTAAGAAGAAAGAAACACGACAATATTATAGGAGGGCACATTGGAATGTTCTTAAACTTTTGGATACGTACATCTATCTCGGAACAATCATAACAACTGATGGGAGGTGCATTGAATAAATTAGAACAAGACTTGCTATGGCAGGGGTAGTTTTTGCAAGATGAAAAATATCCTAATCATTAAAAAAGATGTCAATGCAACGCGAAAGGAACAGGTGATGTGCTACATAGACTCTGTACTTTTATATGGATGTGAAGCGTGGACAATGAACAGTCAAGCTGAAATACATCTGATGGCTGTAGAAATGTGGTTTATGTGGTATATGCAAAGAATACAATGGACAGACAGAAAAACCAATGAACAAGTCCTACAAGAAACTAATGAAAACCGTAAACTGATTGGAGAAAATAGACGCAGACAATTAAGATTGTATGGGCTCGTTATGAGAATAATTAAACTGTAAAACTTGGTGACAACTGGCAAGATTGATGGGAAAAGAACAAGAGCAATGCAGAGAAGTAAATATCTAGTTGGTCTGGCCACATGGCATAACCGTGACAAAACCATAGAGCTGACCCACGACTCGGGTGACAGTCTGAAATGGCGAAACATGATCACCCATGCGCATCCACATTGCACATGATGGTGATGGTACCTATTATTAGAAGATGTATTGTAACACTTTATTTTTCACAAAACTCTACCGCATGTGCACATCTCGTTATTGAGTGTGGAATCCAAAATTACACAAAACTCCAACAAAAATCAAATAGTACTGTTGACATATTTTTCTATGTTAACATGACAATTTTCTTTTTATCTGACACCATAGTGTTACCATAGAATGAGATTTTTTTTTTTTTAATTTGACACTATAGTGTTGCCATAATTCGCCAGTTAATCTTTCAACCATACTGGCCGTTAAACTTTATCTCTGTTTGAAATATATGGAAACGAGGTTCCCTGGGACTGTGTGTTGACATTACCAGGTTTGGGGACTCGATACAATATGACAGATGTTCTTTCATGCATGTGTCAAACTGACAGACACCACACACGAAGCTAATATTTACACTCCCGATACACGTTGTAAGCTACGGAATACGGTTATGTGTTAATTATAAACGGGATTTTATTTTGCCCACTTCTCGAGCCTATTAAATACACGGCGTAGTGTTACAATTAGGGATCTTCTCTTGTATTGCGAACAAAACCAGTGTGGACAGAGAACTTAAGATCTGAAATAGTGAGATGAAATCAGTAACACGGAACCGTGGGCAAGAATAATGGCGAAGTAAAATCGTGAAACATCCGTGTGTTGCCAGGGTCTGCGAGGGAAGCAAATAGTAGCACTGTAGCCTATCATGCATGCCTTAATAGACGACTAAGGAGGGTTGGTGTAAGGTTGGCTACTTCCTGCTGTATGAATCCTTAACTACAAAACCCAGCCAAGCATGAACAAGCCTCTGTTTTTTTAAAGTTGCATATCCTTTACAGGACGTTGCAGTCAACACCAGCATTTTTCTGCCGTTGTTGATGTCTTGGCAAATTTTACTTTCAGTAGTTTACCATTGCTTTCTGAACGACCAGCTCCCATACCAACACGTTAAAAGCAGCGCCTCCCGGTCTGCTGCCAGATCGGCCACCGCTGTGTTTTGAACGCGGGTAAGCGGCATTACGAATCGCGTCCGCAAAAACCCATCGCCACGGAGCCCGACCTAGAACAAGCCTACAAACAGTAGGTTGAGGGCGTATGGTCTGTTGGAATATGTGAGGTTGAATAAGAAGGAAAATCATGAAAGACGACACCGGTTCTCTGAGTAAACCCAATAGATCTGACTCCATGCTGGTAAACATTGAGATCGTTATGCGGTAAAACCATACACATATCCACACATTGATTAACTAATTAATTATTATACATGGACATCTCGGAACTCCATGCCTGAGGTTGCCAGTACCACACCGTTTTCTTTTACGTCCTAGACAATATCATGGTATCTGTTTTAGGTTAGAAAGGCCTGGGAGCCTAGGACTATTATACTGTTCAGAAAAAGAAACGCAACATTATTGCAGTTTCAATTGCAAACTTGTACCAACATTTTATTGACGATGCTGATTCGCCCACTGCAGTAGGTTCTAGCGATGCTGTAAGAATGGGACCTCTGTAGCATTTTCTAGCCAAAAGACCAGTGTCGTGCTACCGGTTCCTGACCGTTTAATCTGAAATTTGACCAGCTCCTGGCATTGACTGGACTGTGGAGGACACATATGCACATCGATTCCTAAGGTGACGCAGCCGTATGAAGCGGTCTTCGGCAGCAGTTGTGATTCTGGGTCTTCCACTGCGCGGCCGATCTGCCACTGGACCAGTTTCTTGAACTCGCCACCAAAGCGACTAATGGTGCTTTTAACCACATTAAATTCTCTCTACAACACTTTGTGACTATGCAGCCTGTAAAAGTCCAATGTTGATGAGTCGTTGTTCTGTAATGAAATAATCCATACTTGCGCATTGAATTTTCAACTGAATTCTTCGAGGAGCGTCAGCCTTTTATAGGCATTCAATAATATGGTCAGAGATTTATATGTTCAGTGAGGTTCATGGGATTATCATGAACCTATCACGAGTTATTGTCAACAATTTTGTTTTCACCTTGACCTCTTTTATGACCTCACGAATCATGAGGTGGGAACAATTCATGTAACCACGAGAAGTTAATGACCAGATGGACACAGACGATAGGTTGACTGATGTCCAATCAGCGAATATCTTTTATAAAAGTAACACCAAAAATGTTCCGTTTCTCTTTTTGAACTGCATAAAATAACAATTAAAGTTCCCGCCTGATGAGGATTCGAACATTAGACAACCGGGACGACGGCCAAGCGTGTTAGACAATGAGCTGCCACGGCACCTCTTCCATAAACTAAAGAATTATAGAGGACATTCGGTGGCCAGAAGACGGCGACGTACCACAAGATATCGCTTAGATATTTATCTCCTTCTCCGTAGCACTAGTCTGGTCATTTAATGTATACAAGAAACTTCTGAACATCATCAACATCATCAAGTGTCATGACGAAAAGCACGAGCGATCACTGGAGTCTCGGGTCAGGAATGTGTCCTTGAACTGATCATGAAATCTGTCTGAGCAGTCCAGGTAAATAATTCTGTGTCCACCTCTTAGTCTTTTCCAATTCGTTCTGCCAGTTGTCACTAAATTGTCAAGTCTTTTCTCCTAATAATGTGCCCAAAGAGTGTTGATTGTCCACTTATCCAAGTTAATTTACGGTTTTCATTTCTTTCTTGGAGGACTGTCTCATTTCTTTTTCTGTCCATCCGTGGCATTCTTTCCATTTTCCCCAGAAACCACATTTCCACTGCCATTAGATGTTTCTCAGTTTGTCTGCTGATTGTCCATTTTGTACATAAATACAACAGCGCAGGTTCTACATAGCAATTTAAACACATATCTTCTCACTGCATTAGACGCTAGCTCTTAAACTTCCTGAATGCTGATGGCGAGGTAGCAGGTTCAACCCCTACACCGGTCAGTTGGACTAAAATGTTGATTTCTCTTCCTTGACTTGAGGACGTAAATTACAAGTACCTCAGAAGTCGGAGTGGGTTCGCTTAATGACGAGGGACATTGTAATAAGGAAAGCTAACCCACATCACAAAAGAAGTCCAGTATGGAGCTAAAAACGAGCGAACGAAAAATATAATTGCAATAGACCATTTTTTTTAAATTTATTTATTGGTGAGTCAGTTTCCCATCTTGCAAGTCTAGTTTTGCAATGAGGGTTTTTGTTCTAATCTCTGCTAGGCATCTACTGTCAGATATTAACACTGTTTCAAGAACGCTACGCCGAAACAGCTGTTTAAGAATGTTTCCATCCATTTGTATTTTACAATATGGTATTTCCTTTCTTTTTGAGAGACCGTAGTTTGTTTTCTTAGAACTTATTATAATTCTATACGCTCTTAGTGTACAATAACATCATCAAATAAATGTTGTTGATCCTCTTCTTTGAGTACAATAAATAATGTATCATCTGTGTATATTATATTGTTGATTGTATGTCCTCCTATGTCGATTCCTTTCCTAGCTTTTAAATGTATCATAATACCCTCATTGACGAAGCCTTGTTACAAACTTTTGAGAACAACATTTTAAGACGCATCTTTGGACTCATTAGGGATACACAAAGTGGAGAGTGGAAAAGAAGAAGTAACAAAGACATTTATGATCTGTTTAAGTCCCCGCTAATCACTGGTATCATGAAGGCTAATAGACTACAATGGCTGGGGCATATAGAAAGAATGGAAGATAATAGGGAAGCAAAACTCGCTTACACTCAGGAAATAAATGACCGTAGACCCCGAGGTAGACCAAGAAGACGGTGGAGAGATAATACATGTACAGACCTACAAGCACTTGGAATCAACGACTGGCAAGAGAAGGTCCACCAGAGAGGCGAATGGAGACGGATTGTATCTGCAGCAAAGAACCTCAATGGCTCGGAAAGCTGAAGAAGAAGAAGAAGAAGAAGAAGAATACCCTCATTATAAAGGGATATACAGGTCGCGATATTACATATACATGTCGCACACCTCTCATAATTGGCTGATGACTTATTTCATTATCAGTTCTTACTATGGCTTGTTGTTTCCTATATATATTTTTTACAAGTGAAGGCTCTTTCCCATCAGTTTGGAGATCTGCGTGCATCTTTATTATGCTACATGTGTCTTCCGAAGATCACATAACTTATATAGCTCAGGAAATAGAGGATGGCTTCCAAGAGAAAAAGCACATATTAACATTCGGAGTTGAATTAAGAAAACGCATTTGATAAAGTATGGGAGGGATTGAAGGTAAAACTGCAACAACATACAGGTGGTTGGGGTAAATGTACAGACGGGTCAGCCAATACCTTGAGAACAGACGTATTAGGACTAAAGTACGAGGCTAATCTAGCTATAAGATTGTCTGGGAGCAAGATGTCGCCCAAAGGTGAAGATCTGTGAGGAGAACAGTAGTCTTCCTCTAAATACAACCCAGCACTCTGAGCTAGTGTTAAATTTAAAAAAAAAAATACTGATCGTCACCTGACATGGAAGACACAAGTTGAGACACATCGAACAAGGACACGGCAAAGGATAAAAAGCGTCATGGTACAATATAGGAGACAGGTGAGAAAGTTGTCAAGAAGTTATATACTGGACGAGGTACGAGGTAGGCCAGGCTTTTGTATAATGGTATTGCAGATCGGGCAACAATAACCATGTTAAACTTTAGCAAATTAAATAGGAGTTCTAAATCGAGGAATATGCGTCGTAACTGGAGGCATGAAGACCTATTAACGAACTTGAAAAGATCTCATGTCTACAACCAATGCAGGATAGATGAGATAGCAAAGCCCAGAAGCAAGGAAACCAATTTAGAAGATTGACAGACCCCACCATACATCAGAGATGTAATGGTGTTGATGAGGAAGACTAAACCAAAAAGCAACTTTGTACTCGTAGAATCTGCAAATGGAAAGACCGTTACAGATAAATACTTAACATACTTATCAACATCCAAATCCATTAGTAATGAACACAATTCCCGGGTTGGAGATATCAGCATGAGATGATAGAAAATATTCCTGGTATTGTGAAAAGGTGTTCACTCAGAATGAAACAGAAAAATAAACAAGAAACAGCTTTAAACTACGTAGAGGAACACTACATAGAACAGCACCTGGATTCATGCATATACAGGTGAATCAATAGGAAACTCTACAGAGAATGGACGTAGATGAATTCCCATGAGCATAAACTATTGAGCAAAGACAGCACAGTCAATGGCAACTGGAAGATTTTCAAATAACTTCATAACAAAGATAGAGGCCATGAAAACTACAGCACAATTGTCTTTGACAGACACATTAAGAGAAACAAAAAGCCGTCTTTACAGATGCGAAGTTAAATGTCTCAACGCGAAAATGCAAACAGTGCATAATTAACCTACGGGCATTTATAACATCAGATGGAAGATGCACAACAGAAATTAAGTGCAGGATAGGGCAAGTAAAGGCTGCATTTCAGAAAATGAAGAATATCTTATGCAACAAGTCACTGTCATTAAATGTAAGAAAGAGAGTGCTGAAGTGCTGAATAGAACCTGTTTTGCTGTATGGCTGTGAATTTTGGAATGTAAATGAAAAATTTAGGAAGAGATTGGAAGCAAAAGAGATGTGGTTTCTGAGACGACTGTTCCGAATTCCTTCTACTGCCAAAGTAACTAACAACGACTGCCTAAAAGAGGCTAATGAAACTAGAACATTATATACAACAGTAAGAAAGAAGCAAAGAGCTTTTCTTTTTCCTTTTCTTTTTGTTCATGTGATGAGAAGAGAGGCATTGGGGAATTTCGTGACGACTGGAAAGATCGAGGGGAAGAGAGGCAGAGGCAGACAAAGAAAAATAATGCTGGATGGATTGAGGTGGTGGCATGGGGGAATATCAACAGCGGAGTTGATCCAGAAAACCAAAGACCGCGATCTGTGGAGAGTCATGAACGCCTACGTCATCCGGCATGGCACTTGATAATGATAAAAAGTAGCACCTTATGGACTATGCCAGAAATCCGCTAGGGTTCTCATGACATAACAGATCCCGTCAAACTGCAACATACTTGCAGAAGAAGCTGGTAAACTGGCAAATTAAGGTGGAAGACTGCCTCAGTCTGGTACAGACATGACCGATGGTGAGAATAAGTCGTTTATAAGAAGTTAGTATAGAACCAAATGTGAATCAGAGCACCCAGACTACCAGAAAGATTATGCATACCACCACCTCTGCCAGTGAGCTAGCAGTAAGCTTCAGTCTTCGCACGGGAGATCTCATCTCATCTCATCTCATCTCATCTCATCTCATCTCATCTCATCTCATCAGGTTTCTCTCGTAACTTGCGGTGTCGAGGTGCAAAGACGATAACAAGCTTAAAACACTTAATTCATTAAATTCAAGATAGAAGATACAAACGAATGTAACTGCGGCGACGGTATCAACTCCTTGTACACGATTACCCAGTCTGGCGTGCCATTTTCTGATACATAACATCATTCCTTTTGGTGAATCACTAAAGTAATGGTTAATTCGTGATAAGTTTAGTGTTCTCATATATTTGCTAAAGGTCTTGTTTTCATTGCCGGCTCAGTGTTGAACGAGTTACGGACGCTGTTCGTGATCCCGCATACCCGCGTTCGAAACACAACTGCGCGAGATTTGGCAGCAGACCGCATTGCGTTGATTTTTTACGAAATGGTATGGGTACCGGTCGTTCAGAAAGCAATAGCAACCTACTGAGCGTAAACTTGCCAAGAGATCATAAAAGCAAAACATGCTGGTGTTGACTGCAACATCGTGTAAAGGATATGCAACTAACTTTAACATGGTTTCATTAATAGTTATTGATGCTACCTATTTAGTATTGCCGTGTTGCTTTATTTAGCTAATATATCTGCTCTTTTATTTCCCAGAATGCTTCCGTGATGCGTCCATTATAGCACTACTCTTTTGTTCTTGTTGGCTTCACGTGAGGTTCGGTTTAGTTCAATCTGGTCACAAAGAAAGACATTACATTTTAATCTTTCTCCTTCTAAGCCTGGCTGTATATGATGTGGTCAAATCATGACGTAGTACGCAGCGAGACATTCAGAGGTTACAGGTTCGAATCCTGTTAGAGAACTGTGGCATTCAATTATGGTGTCAAGTATGTCCTCTAATCTTTATTTCCTTCTTCAACTTTTATGAACGTTAATCAATACACGTGAATGTGTTTATAAATCTTGAATTGGCTAAACAATATTATGTCATTCCACGAATTATGACGTTCCGGTACTGTTCTTGACCATCCTGCTGATTTATCGGTTTGGAGAGGGGAAGTAGAGCTCTGTAACACATTATCTGGGACGCAGAGGTGTTTCCAAGGCACCAGGGCCGGGTTATATACTGGCCAAGACCTATTGACGCGTACTCGTCGAGCATCCTGGGCAACAGGTCCCTTCGGGGTTCTGGCTAAAGTCAGTAGGATAGCCGATTCCTCCGAAGTCGGAGAGTGTCAGCCTGTACGGCGAGGAACCACCAGTCTGCACACCAATAAGCCAGACATGCGACAACGGATACTCACGGAAATCTCAGGTCTTGTATGACATCACACTGATATTAGACAACAGGATGCCTTCATCCGACATACAGGACTTCGCTTTGGAGCTCAAGCCAACGAACACAAGCAAACAAGTAATACATTGCCTAATGAGATGCTACTTCGGTAACGTGTCGAAAGAAGTCTCCACACCAACCGAAGGCCGATGTGTACACGCCATTTTCAGGTCTAATTTGTCGTGAATGCTAATGCATCGGAGTTCGAGAAATCGTTACGTGTTGATGAGACATATACATTAGTTGCATGTCCTCTACAGGATGTCGCAATTAACCACGGCATGTTTTAGCTGTTTGTAACTTACTAGACAAGTTTACGTTCAGTTGTCATTACTTTCTGAATGATGAGAGAAGCTAGTGTAAAACGCAGGATAATTCGATTTCCTTCATTCTGTGCTCGCTCCAATATATCACGCTATGAAGTAGTTATTGTTGCATACCATGTACAGGACGTAGCAGTCAACCCCAGCATTTTCTGGCTGTTCGTGATTCCTGGGCAAATTTACGTTTAGCAGTTTGCCATTGCTTTCTGAACCACCGGCACCCGTACTATGTCATAAAAACACAGCTGTGTTTCAAACGCGGGTATGAGGGATTATGAACTGCATCAATAACACCTCCGCCACGGAGCAGGCGAATTCCCAGTTCATAATCAGTTAATGAGAAAACGAGGTTAAGTGTTTCCCTCCTCTCCTCCCTCTTCCTTGTTACTTCTACTCTGATTTACAATTGTCTGCTGGTGTCCACGACAGAGCACCATCAATGAAGCTCCGGAGAAGATTCAATGAGGATGAGGGAGACGAAATCGACGAGGAGGAGACATTGAGGTGGAGGAAAAGTAAGGGAATGATACTCAAAAGGGAGATGGGGAAGAGAAAGAAGGAAGAGAAGCAGCAAAATGAAGAAAAAGAAGCAGCAGCAGAAGAAGGATGAGGAGGAAGAAAAGGAGGACGAGAAGAAAGGAGGAGAGGAGCAGCAGCAGCAGCAAAAAGAAGAAAAAGATGATGATGATGATGATGATGATGATGATGATGATGATGATGATGATGATGATGATGATGATGATGATGATGATGATGATGATGAATGAGAAGGAGAAGGAAACGAAGAAGGAGAACAAGAATAATAATAAGAAGAGGAAGATTGACACTACATAAACAAACTCAAATCATGCTAGCACACTCAAGAACTACAAGAAATAGCCCATCGCTGGTATTATAGTGATGTTTTTTTCTTCAAAAAGTTAAATTAATTAAAGCATCATGCTTATGTGAGGAGAATTATTATTCACAAGACGTCGCCGTCACATAAAAGTGTCGTATAGTGTAACCAAACAGATGCAAATGGCAGGTTTGTGACACTACGACCATGCAAGCAGTCTTACTCTCCGCAGTTCTTTCAGGCTCCCCACCCTCGCCCTGCATTCCAGTACATTTGTTTTTATTTTTCTGTACATGTCATCCACATAAAACAATATACACTGTAAGTAGAACTCTCCTTCTGTCTGTCTCTCGCTCTCTCTCTCTCTCTCTCTCTCTCTCTCTCTCTCTCTCTCTCTCTCTCTCTCAATCTCACTCTCTCTCGCTCTCCCTCTCTCGTCTCACTCACCCCCCCCTCTCTCTCTCTTTCTTGCTGTCTCTCTCGTTTACTCTCTCTCTCTCTCTCTCTCTCTCTCTCTCTCTCTCTCTCTCTCAATCTCAATCTCACTCTTTCGCTCTCCGCCCCCTCTCTCTTTCACTCGCTCTCCCTCTCTCGTCTCACTCACCCCCCCCCTCTCTCTCTCTTTCTTGCTGTCTCTCTCGTTTACTCTCTCTCTCTCTCTCTCTCTCTCTCTTTTTCCTCTCTTTTTTCTGTTCCCTTGCTCTCTCTTTCCGTATCTCTTCCTCTTTCTCTCTCTCTCTCTCTCTCTCTCTCTCTCTCTCTCTCTCTCTCGCTCTCTCTTTCTCACTATTTCTCTCTGCCACTTTCTCTCTCTCTTTCTTTCTCTCTCCCTGTCTCTTCTCCATCTCTATCGTTCCCTTTCTGTCTCTCTCTCTCTCTCTCCTCCTCCTCCTCCCTCTCCTTTTCTTTCTTTCTCACTCTTTCTCTCTCTCTCCCACTTTCTCTCGCTCTCCCTCTTTTCTCTTTCTCTTACTTTCTGTCTCTCCTCTCTCTCCTTTCCTGCCTCTGTACCACTCTCTTTCTCTCTGCATCTCTTTCCCTCACTCACTCTCCATCGTTCTAGCTCTCTATCTCTCTCAATTTCTCTCTCTCCAATATTGTAGTTGTATCATGTTGTCACCAGGCTTGCGCCCTGACCCACAAACAGAGTAAAATATAGTTTTTAAATTAGCTTTATTTACCATAATTTGTTAACATGAGTCTATTTAAGCACAATCTATCGTAGCAAAATGACTCATTTGTTATATAATAACAATCTAATAATTATTTATTTAAAATTATTTATCCGAGACCATTCTATCGAACTCCCTGTGGCCTGTCTGTCACCGCAGAGTACAATTTAACCAGGAATAATCAACATGTATGTAATTAGAGATGCAATGATAATGATGACAATGATGATGTCGATGATAGTTATGATGATGACAATGATGATTATCATCATCGTGTGCTCTGACATTTGTCGCAGGCGATCATGCAGCTCCACAAAATTCTGTCCCTGGTGTTTTGGATCCACCCTGTGAAAGATCTTCCTCCAGACCACCATCGCAGTCTATCCAACATCCTTTCTCTGTCCGCCTCTGCCGTTCCGCCGCTGACCCCTCCTGTCACCAGAATGCTTTCCAATACCCCTCTTTTCAATATAATACCAAAAGACCACTTTTACCTCTTTCTAACATTTGTAAAGAATGCTCTAATTATGTTATCTTCTTCCTGGCACCCGTGTGTTATTCCTAATTGGAAGTTCAGGATATTTAAACATTGAGCACAATCCACTACTGGCAACGCTGATCGTATTCCAGTACGAACCTAAGGCCTTGTCCACGTCAATTTGGAAGCACTAGACTCGAGTTTCGCTGTCCTTTGAGTAGTGCATATCCCTGACTGGACCCGGAATCAAACCTCGATCAGAATACGATCAGCGTTGCCAGTAGTGGGTTGTGCTCAATGTTTAAATCTCAAATCCCTTGGGGAACCAAATAAATCAGTTCAGGTTATACCAAACATGCGTACTCAAAAACAACATCACGTTCCATGATTCACTGTCAAACAGAACATGATCTATAAAACAATCCAGTTCTCTCTTTCTGGTATTCAATAACAGATAAAAATAATAATAATAATAATAATAATAATAATAATAATAATAATAATAATAATAATAATAATAATAATAATAATAATAATAATAATAATTCTTTTCTTTCTTTCGTTCGCCTGAAATATGTTTATAACTGCAATGTTGTCTCTTGTATGAATCTAACAGTCTTTTTTAGTTCATTCAGCGGTCCATAGAGTTTATCTTCCACTATGGTCTCTCTAGGCCAGAAGGTTCGCCTGGATATGTTGTAGTTTGGGCAATCCTGGAGTATGTGCTCTGCTGTCTGCGACGCCAAACCACATGTGCACATGGCTGAGTCACCAATCTTGAATTTTGTATACATGTGGTTGCGTAATCTATTGTGTCCTGTTCTGAGGCGCAGAAGAATGACCTGTTCTGGTCTGTCCATAACGTGGTAGTCGTCTTGAGTAAGGTTTGGTGGCCTTCTGACTGATTTGATCATTCTTTTCTTTTGGTGGTATAATAATAATAATAATAATAATAATAATAATAATAATTTTTTTCCCGCGTTTCCATCCTGTTTCGGGATATTGCGGTCAACACCAGCATCTTTCAGCTGTATGTTGATTCCTAGGATAGATTACGCTCATCATCACGCCACAACTTTCTGAGCGACCGGCTCCATACTCTCATAAGTCACTGGCGCGACTCGAACCGCTTCCAATTCTCGTGCGCTCACGTCAACCACGAGAGTATTCGGGGTTACGGAGAAAGCTGCTCGGCCAGGGAGAACGGCAATAATAATAATAATAATAATAATAATAATAATAATAATAATAATAATAATAATAATAATAATAATATGTCATGCCAGCTGGCGTAGACATTCATGTCTTTTCACACATCTCAGTCCTTGGTGTCTCTACTAATGACATTCCTGCATGCCACCGTCTTTGTCCATCCAGCATCATTTCTCTCGATCTGCCTCAATTTATTTCCCCACTGATCTTCCTAGTTGTCACGATGTTCTCTGATGCTTCTTATCTCATCACATGCCAAACAATGTTTGTCTCTTTCTTACAGTTGCATATAATGTTCCTGTTTCAATAGCCTCTTCCATACGATCGTTATTTACTCTGGCAGTCCAAGGAATTCGGAACATTCGTCTCAGGAACTACATCTATGTTGCCCCTAAGCTCTTTCTGGTGTGTGTGTGTGTTTTTTTGGTTTTTTTTTGCTCTCGATCGCTTTAAACTCAAACGTAGTCCATAAACACTATTTATAGTAATGATGGACTGAATTTTGCGTTTGGGTTAGCTTTCTCTATCAACGGTGTCCCTCACCATCAGGCGAACACATTTCAGAGGTACTTGTAATTTATGTCCCCAAGTCAAGGACGACAGGTCAACATTTTAGTCCAGCTGTCAGGTGTAGGGGTTGAACCGCTTACCTCGGCATCAGCACACCGGATGTTTAAGAACACGCGTTCTTATCCTTTCGGCCATGCGGACCTGCCCTGGTTTGTTCAGTCATATTCCATGATTCACTGCCATACAACAAGACAGGTTCTATATAACACCCCAACACTCTCTTGCTTACATTCAACGATAGTAACTTACTGCATAAGATACTTTTCATTTACTGAAATGCAGCTTTTGCTGATCTATTCTGTTCTTATTCTCTGTCGTGCATTTTCCATTTCATATTATATAATAAAAATAATAATAATAATAATAATAATAATAATAATAATAATAACTATGACACCATGTTGTATATTTACTACTACTGTTTTATGTCGTTGTTATGTAATTTGTTGAGCACCCTGGTACTATATACACCTCTCTCTCTCTCTCTCTCTCTCTCTCTCTCTCTCTCTCTCTCTCTCTCTCTCTCTCACACACACACACACACAGACACTCACATGCCAGTATACACACAATTAGCCTTCTTTGGCAACGTTATAAATTAACATTCATGGTTGTCTTGGTTTCTCTTCGAAAGCTTGCCCTGATTAGTCAAGTGACTCGTTGACCATATATAGAAATGACTGTTTTGCCATATATGGCTCCAACATTATATTGAATATTATACAGCACAGATACACCCACTGATTTAAATCCAGTTTGGAATGTGTCACTGGTCAGTATGCATGACATAAATCCATGGAAATAAAATACACGAATGTATGTCTTAAAACGTCTTGCGATAAAACATGATTAGCATATTTTTCATTAGTTTCAAAATATCCTTCTGTGACTGCATTGGAGTTTCAAGTTCTCAAGAAATTGGCCTTCCTTGCAGGTTGCAGACAACGAAGCAAGCTTGGAAATTAACGCAGAACGTTTGACTTGTGTTTGCATACATATATGGGCATTTTAGCCATATCACAGAAAATTGGGCGGAGTCTGGTGATGATAGGAGGTAGCCTGTGCTGTCATTGGTTGTCATAAAGGTGGTGAAGCCAATGGACTCCAGTTTCCGCGTGACGCATCGACTGGGCGTGGTGTGGGTGATACATGGACTGCAAACGCGTTGAGGTCACAAACAGGATGCTCAAAACCGGAGTTGTGCTGCGTTCCTTGAGGACTGCTACTGGAGCTGCCGCTTCCTCCAGCGGAACCCTGCTGGACGAATGTAGGAAGATTTATTATTTTTGTTTTTAAAACACATGGAAAATATGACAATTAAAAAACAAAGTGCTCTCATAAATGCTCTCTCTCTCTCTCTCTCTCTCTCTCTCTCTCTCTCTCTCTCTCTCTCTCTCTCTCTCTCTCTCTCTCTCTCTCTCTCTCCCCCCTCCAATATCGACATAAATCGAATGGTAATAAATAGCACAATAAAGTAAGAAAGGACTATAAATAATAGATAACAGTTTCTTATCGTGCACCAATCGCCCACCCAGAGGTTCAGATCCAACCATTTGTTCCGACTGTTCGTTTCCCAACACACCAGCATGCCTGGGCAAAAGATCAAATATATGCTTCCTATCTTTGATATTTTCATTAAAGCAAGCTATTCTGCACGAAGCATACCTATCGTCAGCATTCCCAGCATGCTCTGAGTTGCAATTATTATATAGATGAATAAGTGTGCCTTTCAATGCTCGGCGAAGGACCAGGAAAACGGATCCAATACAGGCACATATTGGCCTAATGAGGGAAGTATACCACAGCATAAAAGGCAACATTTATTCATATGCTCTCTCTCTCTCTCTCTCTCGCTCCTCTCTCTCACTCTCTCTCTCTCTCTTTCTCTCCTTCTCTCTCTCTCTCTCTCTCTCTCTCTCTCTCTCTCTCTCTCTCTCTCTCTCTCTCTTCTCTCTATGAATTCTGAATCTATCTATCTGTGTGTGTATTTGTGTTTCTCTGTATTTCTCTCTTTCCTTCCTTCTCTCTCCCTCTCTCTCCCTCTCTCTCGCTCTCTCTCCCTCTCTCTCGCTCTCTCTCCCTCTCTCTCCCTCTCTCCCCCTCTCTCTCTCGCTCTCTCTCTCTTCTATTGTGTAGAAGCCACTGTAGAGAGTAAGAGCACTGGATAGCCCACTGGTAAGAAAACTAGTTTCCCATTTCTGGAAGAAAGTCACGTTTAGCTCACTGGGAGATACTGCTGTGGGAGTGTGAAGTGAACAGTTTACATATTCTACCCCCTGCCATAACGATATGAAGTGAACAGTTTACATATTCTACCCCCTACCATAACTATGTGAAGTGAACAGTTTACATATTCTACCCCCTACCATAACCATGTGAAGAAACAGTTTACATATTCTACCCCTGCCATAAACGATATGAAGTGAACAATTTATATATTCTAGCCCCTGCCATAACGACGTGAAGTGAACAGTTTACATATTCTACCCCTGCCATAACGATATGAAGTGAACAGTTCCTGCCTTAGCCGCCTCTCCCTCCCAGACAAAAATCCAGGTTTCCCAGCATGATACCCACTCTAAGAGGCTGGTCGACCCCAGAAACAGACTGAGCTTAAGAAAGAATCCAGAAGACTTCTAGACAATCAACGTGGAACACTCTGGGTAAGTAAGTTTTCTTACCGTTTGGCAGCTCATGCTGGAGGGAAGGGTTTAAATCTTAAAAGTAACATGAACAGTATCTGAGAGCTGATGACGTGTACTGCGACTTCCTGTAAAGGACTTGCAACTAACTTATTACCTTAGTCAAACAGACATAGACAATGCAACATAAAGTCAGTTATTGGACTTGCTTACCACTGCAATGTTGCCCAATGACGGACTTGGTGTGGCGCAGGTTGTGAGGGAGTAAGGGGCGGTGCTGCGAAGATAGGCGGGCATTGCACAGTTCTGACTGGGCGAAAGGTTGCTGACGTTGCTCATCCACATGCCGTACTGGCTCTGGGGGGCGTGGCCGCTAGTGAGCATTCCGTGCCCGCCCATTGACATGTTGGCCCAGTTTTCAGAGGCTAGATTTAGCATGGGTAAGCTACTGTTGACGTCTCGTTGAAAGTGACCTTAATAAATTTTAATAAAACAAAATTCATCATGATTGGTTAAAACTCCAGACATATTTACCACACAGACAAATACACGTACACGCAATCACTATTTCTGCAGCAAAATTAGTTAGTTAGTCGCGGTTCCAACTTCACAGCAAAGGGTCACCCCATAATGCTCCGTTCCTGAGCCGGTGAATATCACATAAAATGTTCCTTTTCTGTGCAAGTGAATATCACACAAAATGCTCCTCATTTCTGCAGCAAATAAGACCTTGAACTACCCCGTATCTGGGTATGTCAGATTATAACTCAACATTGCCGGTCACAATATTTCAGCATTGGACACTTTACACCGGGGACTGTGACTATGGGGTAGTCATCAGTTTCACAATTCCGCATCATTTGTTTTTAAATAGTCCTGGAGAAGTTTCCAGCTACCGGTCTGTGAAATGATAAGGCCATCACATGTGGTAGGCCTGGGTGCATGGAGGAATAGGTGGCCTGTCTTTCCCGAGCCCTGGCGGTGAACCCATGCTCACGACACTACCAACGCAGATAAAACAGTTCAGCATACCGGATCGAGTTCAACCGCGGGAGATCTGGAAGCACACCGCCTGGAGTTGATTTTCACAACCTACTGAACGATAGTAGTAACCTAGAAAATCACAAAGAGTCGAAACATACTAGGGTTGATTGCGACGCCTGTAAAGGACTTGCAACTAACTTTTAGACTTTATATGCACGTAATTACAACATCTCAGACATCTTCCCCAACATAGTCGATCATTGCAGATTCCCTATCCAACATTCATAATCTTTGCATTGTTCTTGTTAAGCATATGAACCAGTATACATTTCTCCCCCAGCTCATTGACAAAACTATATATTTCCATGTTTAATATATTAACATATTGCAGATCTATGTTTAGCATTTTGATTTATTATAGAATTCAGGCAAACATAGGGAATCATTGCACATTTTCCCTTCAACATAAATTAAATTGTTGCTAATTTTCAGTCTAGTCTATAAAATCTTACATGATTCCAACCCAACAGGTGACAATACTTTCCACCTAACATTAAACGATTGCACATTTCCTGCCCAGCATGTAAGAAAGATCATTGCACTTTCCTTGCTCAGTTCATAGCACTTTTCCAACCCATCATATGAGATCATTGCACACTTTCAGTTTAACATATCTGCACATTTCCCGCTCGGCACATGAATGAAATCATTGTACATTCGCTGTGCACCATATTAAATCACTAGACATATTTCGTCGTATATTAAATTATTGTAAAAGCGAAAACATTCGTGGAATTTGCCTCATGTGATCTCTTTATTCTTCTTCTTTGTTTTATTTTTCTTTCCAAGCCTAGTTCCATCCATCCATCACGTGCCATGGCGATAAGCGTATGCGGTCATGTTCTGCCATCTCACTCGATCACCAGAGTCTTGGATCAGCTCTGCGTTCCTGTCTCGACCATGCCACGTGGCCAAGCCATCCGGGTATTTACTTCTCGGTCTTCCCCTTGGTCTCTTCCCTTCGATCTTGCTAGTCGTCATCAAGTTCTCCAATTCATTTCTTCTCACAACATGCCCAAAAACTTTTGACCGTCTATGTCTAATGTCTCTAATCAGTTTACGATCTTCATTTGTTTCTTGAAGGACTTGATCATTGGTTTTTCTGTCTGTCCATGGTATTCTTTGCCTTTTCCTCAGAAACCACATTTCTACAGCCATCAAATGTTTTTCAGCTTGACTGCTCATTTTCCAAGCTTCACATCCATACAAAAGTACAAGTTCTATGTAGCACCTCAACACTCTTTTTCTCGTTTCAATTGATAACTTTTTATTGGTCAGTATGTTTTTCATCTTGCAAAAGGCTACCTTCGCAATGGCAATTCTTGTTCTAATCTCTTCAAGGCATCTCCCATCAGATGTTATGACCGTGCCGAGATAACTGTATCGATTCACTTGCTTAAGAATATGCCCATTTACTCGTGTATCACATTGTGGTATTTCCGTCTTCCCAGTCACGACCATAATCTGTGTCTTCTTAATATTCAGTTCTAACCCTAGTTGTTCACTGTGTGCAACAACCGCGTCTACTAAATTTTGCAGGTCCTGTTATGCACCATAAATATCAGTGTTTCCGACTTTGGCATGAGTTTGTCCAGGGATTGCATTGTCAACAACTCAAATTGCATCCAGGCACTCTCACCACTTCACCACCCTCTGCATATTCTACTCAAGGTAGCGGGTCTACGTTTAGGAATGTTTTCACCCCTAACAATTTTGCCAATACGGCGGCTTTACAGCCTACTCTATTATTATTTCCAACGTGCACAATTTAAACAGGGGACCTCCTGTTTTTCGATCTTATCTGAGAAAGCTATGATTCTGATTTCTCTATTCAAGAGATCAGAAGAGCGTGTAATATCATTAGATACCAGTGCTGAGAAAACTCCCTGTCCTAGACTGGGATCGAACAGGGTACTCTCTGGCCATGAGGCAGACATTTTAACCTCTCATCCGCCAACTCCCACACCACCACTGATGATCAGAAACCACATATTGTGTTTCCTCCAAGTTAGAGTTTATACTACTAGCCCAAACTGCCCGTCACAAAATGTAGTTTCAAAAAAGTCCCTAACAAAGCGAGCATATCTCAATAAAGACATGTTTTTTGTGGCAATGATTATGTTCCCCTGCGTTCCGTTTACATTGCAAGCGATAAGACGATAACTATAGAACTTCAGCCTGTGTAAATCCCGCGCTTTGTATAAGACAAGCCCAAATGTGCTCCAGTGAACCTTAAGATTCCCTTCTCCTGATACATCCCTGCCTCTGACGCCATGAAAGGAAACGGTTGTGACCCAACCAAGCGCAACCGCGCTACAGCTTCGTTGGTGGCATGACGGGCCAAGTCGCTTGCTGGGTTAGTCAATCACTGGTTGTTGTTGGCGTCTTTATGCCGGAGATGTACACTCAATGAGAGAACTGGGAGCTAGCGATCATGATTTATGAACTAGCCAGAGACAAGACTAGGACATGGCTGGCGCATATGCAAGCTGAGGGCGGAATACAGCATAGGCAGAGGAACTGAGTATCTGGAATGTCAGGAACCTATCCAAGATTTGTGACAGAACATCACAATTATTCACTATCAGTCTACCATTAGTGTTCCAGTGAATAGTCTAGGACAAGCAAAACCTCATGATCATCATGTGCCATGCCGATAAGCGTGGGTGGTCATGTTTCGCCATCTCACGCGATCACCAGAGTCGTGGATCAGCTCAGTTGTCTTGGCACGACCATACCATGTGGCCAAGCCATCCAGGTATTTACTTTCTGCTTTCCCATTGTTCTCTTCTCCTTGATCCTGCCAGTTCTCCAATTTATATCTTCTCATAACGTGGCCAAATAATGGTGACTGTCTACGTCTAATTGCTCTAATCAGTTTACGGTTTTCATTTGTTTCTTGTAGGACTTGGTCATTCTGTCAAATGAAGAGCTGTATGCAACAAGTCCTTATCATTGGAAGTTAGAAACAGAATTCTCGCATGTTATATAGAACCAGTTCTAACATATGGCTTTGATTTCTGGACAATTAGTAAACAATTGGGGGGAAAAAAAAACTATCTAGAGGCCCCAGAGATGTGGGTTGTTGTTTGTTTTGTTTTTTTAGAAGAAGGATGATGAAAATTCACTGGAAAGCGAAACTGAGTCATCTAAAAATTTTCAGGGAGGATAAGTCGCAAAGACAACTTAATGCAAACATCAGAAAGAAGCATTTTTTTGGTCACATTATGAGAAGAGACAAACTGAACATGTGACAACCGAAAAGATTTGTGGAAATAGAGAAAGAGGAAGACAGCAAAAGAAAATTCTTGAAAGTCTTGTGTCATCACATGAATTGATAAATGCCGTCGGATATAGCAAGAGATGGAAAAAAATACATATTAAAAATAACAATGAGAGTGCCATGAATACATATATTATCTGATTCTGTGCCAAAAGAAGTTTTGGGCCAAACATGGCGCACAGTCAAATTAACAATTGTAATGTAAATGTCCATTTACTAAGCATTAAAATTGCGGATGATACTACGAAACAAACCATAACGCGATGACCCTAGTATGGCGATACATCGTCCTGTCATGTGGCGATATAATATCCCTCTGCACTGAATCAGTTAAGTGCCACAATGACAAAATAATGCCAAACATATATTATTTACAACATTGCTAATATTGAGAATACTGAACACATACAGATATCGATTATAACAATGACAGTAGGAAAAATTCTGGGCACTTAAGATATTTATTACAACTGCTACATTGTAAAGAATAATGAACACTCAAACGTGTTAATTACAACAGTGACATTATACTGAACATGTGTAAATTAATGACACTAGTGGCAACATGAAGAATACAACAGACACACACAGATACCACACAAACACTAACATGCAAACAACTTCACACAAACACTGACATACAAACACCTTCACACAAACAACTTCACACAAACACTAACACACAAACAACTTCACACAAAAACTAACATACAAACAACTTCACTCAAACATTAACATGCAAACAACTTCACACAAAAACGGACATACAAACAATTTCACACAAAAATTAGCATACAGACAACTGCATACAAACACTGACATATAAACAACTTCACGCAAACAATAACTCACAAACAATAACATGCAAACAACTTCACACAAACACTAACATACACACAATGTCACACAAAAATTGACATACAAACAACTTCAGACAAATAGTAACATATAAATAACTTCACACAAACGCTAACATACGAGCAAACAACTTCAGACAAACACTAACACACAAACAACTTCACACAAGCAACTTTCCACAAGCAACTTCATACAAACACTGACATATAAACAACTTCACAGAAACAACTTCACACACATACTGACATACAAACAACTTCACACAAACAACTTTACACAAACACTAACATACAAACAACTTCACACAAACACTGACATACAAACAACTTCACAGAAACAACTTCACACACATACTAACATACAAACAACTTCACACAAACAACTTTACACAAACACTAACATACAAACAACTTCACACAAACACTGACATACAAACAACTTCACACAAACACTGACATACAAACAACTTTACACAAACACTAACACACAAACAACTTCACACAAACACTGACATACAAACAACTTCACAGAAACAACTTCACACACATACTAACATACAAACAACTTCACACAAACAACTTTACACAAACACTAACATACAAACAACTTCACACAAACACTGACATACAAACAACTTCACACAAACACTGACATACAAACAACTTTACACAAACACTAACACACAAACAACTTCACACAAACACTGACATACAAACAACTTCACACAAACACTGACATACAAACAACTTTACACAAACACTAACATACAAACAACTTCATACAAACAACTTCACACAAACACTGACATACAAACAACTTCACAGAAACAACTTCACACACATACTAACATACAAACAACTTCACACAAACAACTTTACACAAACACTAACATACAAACAACTTCACACAAACACTGACATACAAACAACTTCACACAAACACTGACATACAAACAACTTTACACAAACACTAACATACAAACAACTTCACACAAACACTGACATACAAACAACTTCACACAAACACTGACATACAAACAACTTCACACAAACACTGACATACAAACAACTTCACAGAAACAACTTCACACACATACTAACATACAAACAACTTCACACAAACAACTTTACACAAACACTAACATACAAACAACTTCACACAAACACTGACATACAAACAGCAGCTTGTACTGACCTGGGTGAGGTGGCGACCTCCTCTGATACGGGTGGTACCCCTGCCTGGAGTTTCTGAAGGTCAGTCTGTCGCAGTGAGGGTTCCCCAGACCCAGGTGAGGGGCGAACTGGTGGGCTGGGGGCGGGACTAGAGTGTGAGCGGGGCCTGGGGTTAGGTACCAGGGGGCTGCAACTGGGGAGATGAGAAACAGTTAAATTACAGGAAATATGGATGGATGATGGGTGACTGGCTGGCTGGCTGGATGGATGGATGGAAGATGAATGGGTGGATGGATGGGTGGGTGGATGGATGGATGGATGAAAGACTGATGGATGGATGAAAGATGGATGGATAGATGAAAGATGGATGGAAAAATTGATGGCTAGATGATAGTAAATGGATGGTGGGATTTAGAGGGATGGATGGATGATGGATGAATGGATGGATGGATAATAGATGAATAGATGGATGGATGATAGATGGGTGAATGGATGATTGGATGGATGGATGGATGATGGATGGATGGTTGATAGATGGATGAATGAATACATAGTAGATGGATGGATGATAGATTGGTAAATGAGAGGATGATACACACACACACACACACACACACAAGTAATCTAATATATATATATATATTAGATTACTTCTGTGTGTGTGTCTCTTTGTGTGTGTGTGTGTGTGAGAGGGAGAGAGAGAGAGAGAGAGAGAGAGAGAGAGAGAGAGAGAGAGAGACAACTAATGTGCAAAGATAGAAAAAAAAAAGTATTTACGGCTGTATAGTTTAAGAGCCACCAGGGGAAAAAAACGAAAGATTTTTTTTTTTATATAGACAGTCCGGATAATGGAGTCAGACACGACCAGGACTCTGTCTGAAGTGCTCGCGGCTGACTTCTACAAACAATACTCCATTATAACGAGGGACCGAGTCCACATTTTGACCGAACACTCAACTTTGATGCCATTGACCACTGGCCAGCAATAGGCGTGTGAAATGTGAACCCTTTTTGTTGCCATTCTGTATCCTATTTGCTGTGTTTGATTAAATGTGAAGACGAATTATCCTAGGATAGTTTACTTTTGGCTTTAAGTATTAAACAGATTTCCTAGTTGGTCGGTGTGGAAAATTGTGGTCAATTGTAAGGATAAAAGTTGGTTGATCCCGAGGGTGCTTCCTGGCCATTTGAAAGTTTAGAAATATGTTAAACATGGTAAAGTGCGGAGAACGTCTGCGCTTTTGTGCGCTTGCTCACCCGTATGTGGGTACTCGCGTGGGTGGGTGGATGGGTGGATGGGTGGATGGGTGGGTGGGTGAGTGAGTGGATTGATGGATGGGTGGATGGTTGAATGGATGGATGATATTTTAATAGGTGGAACAAATATATGAAAAGGGAAATGGGTAGATTGGTGAGTGAATAGCGGATAGAACAGATTGATGGATACATGTATGGATAAGTATATGGATAAATGATGAATAGTTTGAGGGACAGATGGATGGATAGATTGGTGGATGGTACAGGAATAGTTAGATGAATGAATATGTTCATGGGTAGATGAATGGATATGATGACTTGGTGCATAGATGAATAGATGGATGAATAGATTGACGGATAAATGTATATGTAGGTATGACACTTCTTTTGCCGATGGCAGCATGTAAAAAAAAAAATATGTTTTATTTATCTGTCTGTCGGTCTATCTGTCTTGTTATGTGTATATCTGTCTATCTTGTCTGTTTTCCTGCCTGCCCGTCTTCCTGCTCACTTGACTGCCTATATTAATGTCTTCGTGTATGCCCATGTTAAACATTGCCTCAATGAGGCATTTATTTTTGATTATTTTTCATGCTTTTTAATGCTTATTGTTCTTTCATTGTCTAAGATTAGCTTCATAAATGATGTTGAATGAAATAATGTATGAGAGGAAATAGAGAAGAAGGGCAAAATGTCAGATGGGTCTGCGTGCCCAATTCTTAACCCTTTGAAAATAAAGTTTGTTCGTTCGTTCGTTCTGTTGGTTTCTGTTTGTTTCTGCCCATCGGTCTCTCTACGTGTCCTCGCATTCGTCCATCCTTTGATCGTCTCTGCCATTCTAAAGCGGAAAATTGACACAGAATCGAACGGAAGTACACACGGAGCACTGAAAACTTACAGTGGGACAAGGATCTCTCCTGGGCGCAGGCAGGGTCGTCGATGTAGTCTCGCTGGTCAGGTCTGGGGATGAGAGGAACGAAAACAACTGACAACAATGACTGGATATGCGTTATAAAAGGTGGCGGGAGAAGACAGTTGTTTGAAGACGCGTTTTAATCTCTCAAAAATAAATGTCTTAATCTCTCAAAAAGACATTTCTTGATGTTTCAAAAAGACATTTCTTAATCTTTCACAATGACATTTCTTAATATTTCAAAAAGACATTTCTTAATCTTTCTAAGATTCCATGACTTCTTAGGTACTTGTAATTTACGTCCCCAAATCGAGGATGAGCAGTCAGCATTTTAGTCCAACTGAACCCGCCACTTCGCCAAAAGCATATCGTAAGTTTAAGAGCAATACCGCTTATCCATTCGGTCATGCTGACCTCTATAGTAAGAAATGTAAGGGACTCTTCTCAGCTGTAGAGAGCATAGAGTATATGGTGCTAACCCCACAGTTTTAGACCAATCGGCAATCGACGAACAATGTGGTTAATTTTCCGGCTGCCATTACTTCCCACGGATATCCTCACATCTCTTTCAGCCTGGATGCACCTGGAAGTACCCAACCACTGAACATCCCATCCCACAAACTTTCTAAGGGGATTCAAACAAATTACCATCAGGCCGGCAAGCAAGCGCACTAGCCGCAGTTCCACCTGAGTGAACTGTAATATGTAATACATTCAGAAACATCACTAATTTATTGCCAATTTCAGTAGACACGTGTATATTCAATATTTCATACATTCAGAAACATCATTAAACTACGGACAACTTCAGTAAACACGTGTATGGTATGTGTAGGGTGTATTTTTAATGACTGTGCAGTGTTTGAAAATATTGCCGGTCCAAGTTTTGTATTCACCCTCTATAAAGTTCATGCAACATAATAGGTAATTACAAAACGTGGACCGACAATATTTTCAAACTGCACAATCATTAAAAATACACTCTATATATTCAATAGCTAACAAATAAGAGGCAGAAGAGCGCGGCGTATGAGCAAGTGGGCAAGTATTCGTTACTGATCACACGTGGTAAGCCCACATCAAACATGGCGCCAAAACAGCTAAAGCTACACAGATAAAGCAAGCAGCATGCAACATACATATATGTGTGTATAAACAGTACATAAATGTAGCAGCATATATAAACCATATATAAATGTGTGTATAAACAGTACATAACTGTAGCAGTATATATAAACCATATATAAATGTATATTCTAGCTCTGCTCGATTACCTCTGATATGCAAAACATTCATAGAATAACCACGCACATTAACCTAGTACATTATTAAAATCTTCTATTCTATTCTATTCTATTCTATTCTATTCTATTCTATTCTATTCTATCTACATATACATATGAAGGATGGCTTGAGTGGGAAAAGTTATCATTCTGGAAAAGAATATGCTCACTTTAAATTTAGATTCGGGGGGGGGGGGGGGCTTAAGTAGCTATTATCCAAGCTCGCTGCTTAGATCTACTCGTCAATGAAAATTCTGCAACATTTTTGTCAGGCAGATTACAAGAAATGATGCAGAAACACTAGCATGCAAAACGAGAGTCATATGTTTTGATTAATCTAGGCTTGTAAACTTGATTCAACCTGACGATCGTGTATGATGCGATCCATGACCGCTGACACTTATCGGCATGGCGCATGATGATTATAGGACCGTCTAAGACTAAATCACTCATGCCACTGTAAAGTATGGTAAATTTGAGAAGATATTTGCATAGGTGTGAATGGTTTCAAAGAGAAGAGCATCTGCTGGATTTTTTCCCCAGGACATGCTGGTGTGGTGGGAAACCATCAGGCGGACAGATTGACCGGGTTTGCACCACTTGGTGGGGTATTCGTACACGATAAGGCAGACGTGGTGGGAACCCTTTGGGGTCGTCTGTACTGGGTATAGTGCCGAGAACAGATAGATCATCATAGCCTAGAGAAAACGACGCCGCAGGGAATGACCAGAGGATCTGGTCATTTCTCAGGACTCCGAAAAAAGGCCCGTCGCACACATAATCATACTGCTACTGGTACAAATAGTATTAGACCTCTTCGCTGGCTGTTGAAGATGGGGATGAAGCACGAATGGGAATGTCCAGAGTGCAGTGAGGTCGGTTTTTACTCAACCCAAAGACAAGAGCGGCCTGTCGATGACGTCGCACTAATCACGAACACCTAGCTCCAACCACAACCTCCATTAGTACCGGGAACAGCTACACGTGTGACAAATTGACGGAGTCTGAAAACAAACCCACTAACATCGAGGCGCGAGTCAGGCGGATTGATCACTCTGCCACGGAGACCCCCAAGAGAGAGGGTGTTTGAGCCACTTGATGTAGTTCGTGGTATCATCAGCAAGTGTCTTACCGGCAGGTATGGGCGCTCATGCGTCTCCACAAATTGCGATCTCCCACGGCATGGATACATTCACCAGACTCCCTTCCGTACCAAGACACAAGACTCAAGGATTTTCTATCGCTGTCTTCTTGAATCTCTCTTTCCACATATATTTCCGGTTGTTACAACATGTTCCAGTTTTTGCCTTCTCAAAATGTAGCCAAACATGTGATGACTCCCTCTTTCGCGGTATAGAAATAATTAATAGATCATATCTAACATTTCATGTAGGATCTTCGTGTCGACATGGTCGAGCAAATAGCCAAGCCGGCCGCTTAACGCTCGCAATGTCGTGGGTTCGTTTTCGGGCGATTTTTTAGGAGATCCTGAGTAGCCATCACTGGAGCTACTAGATGGGATAGAACCCGCCTAGCGTGGCAGACTCAGCCAATCTGTCCGCCCGCTCGTTTCCCGCCACACCAGCAAGTCATGGGGAAATAATCCAACAGATGCTCTTGTCTTTTAAACCAATTCAAATATGTTCTCAGATTTGCCAAAACCCGGTGCAATGAAGTCGATCATGTTGTCTTTTAACCCTCTTCCTCTTACATTCCAGTTCCACGCGGTGTTTTTATTTGTTTATATTGGTATCTTGGTCCAAAAATCAAAGGGATAAACATGAAAATCAAATCTACATCAAATGTAACGGAAATCTGGAATTACCTAAACTGTGGATTATACCAGGGAAACACATTCTCTGGCTGGGTGTCGGGGACACTACTGCTGCTCTCATCACTGCTGACCGTGGTGCTCCGGTTCATGTTGTCCTGGCGTCTTCTTTGGGCCACATATCTCCCGCAATGCTCGTTTAGAGCGTCAAAACTGGAACATCTTCGTTTGAAACCAAGCATACTTTTAATGTCTTTTCACATTTCTAAATATTATTTATCATCTATATATTTCTATATCCTATTTAGAATCTATATTTCTATATCCTATTTAAAATCTAAATATTTCTATATCCTGTTTAGAATTGATATATTTCATGTGAGGAGCGCAATTTGGGAAGTGCAAGCCTTATCCTGCTGCGAGGAAATGCAACCTAAAAGGAAGACCAGATCCTAAGCCTCTGTTGGCAGTTAGTTAGGGATCCAAGCTCCGACAGGCGAACAGTCAGAGCATTCCTTTGCTGATCCGGCAGCTTCTGCAGCTGGTCTTTTTCCAGACGTATTGGCGTTACATTTCCAAGTGGAGTAAACTAGGCAGGCCGAGAGAGGGATCATGCTGCATGGGCAACACACGGTCTCTACATTTCAGCTTAGGCTTTGTTTTTTGTTTTTTTGTTGTTGTTTTTTCCGCTTTTCCATCCTGTTTCAGGATATTGCGGTCAACACCAGCATCTTTCAGCTGTATGTTGATTCCTAGGCTAGATTACGCTCATCAGCACGCCACGACTTTCTGAGGCTTTGTGCTATGGAGAAATATAACCTCATCCCTCAAACTACCGTTTGTCAAGACGACATGATGCCAGTGTATATTTATATATCCTTTACAAGGTGTGGATAATTTGGTCTGTTGTGTCATGGTCGAATCACTCAACGCCCTATTTGGCAGTTTTGTTTTATTTTCTTGGGTCTGTGACTTACGTACAGTGAAAGCAGTTTCACAGTCCCCAACACCAAGTTCGAAAACCACCAAGGAGGGATTTGGAAGCAGACTACCGTGGGTTCGTTTTCACAATGGTATGAGGGTCAGTCTTACAGAAAGCAATAGCAAACTAAAAGTTAGTTAGTTGCATATCCTTTACAGGTCGCAGCAGTCAACACCAGCATTTACTATTCTGATCTCTTGGCAAGTTTATATTCAGTAATAGCAAACTAACGAACGTAAAATAGTCTTGAAAATTACAAACATCCAATAATACTGGTGTTGTCCTGTAAAAGACTACAGCTAACTTTTGGTTTAATTTGGAACGGATCACTATCACTGCACACAGATATCTCCATAAGTGCCTCAGTCTCCTCCCGTAGATAACACCAAGAGAACCTCAGCACACTGTACGTCGCCCGTAGTACCGGCGAGGATTCAGGTGTGTGTATAGCAGAATCGCACGTCCTTGAAATATGTGTGGGCAGTTTTTATAATTTATAAATTTGCAACTTTTCCTGGGCATTGACCTGCTCTTTTCATTGTTCCACTACCGAGGGTGCGCATGGTGAACACAGGTCCTCAGAATTGTTTGCCTTTATCCCAGAAGGCTAGATGTCCGACTCACTACTCGGGGATCATGAAGAGTATATCATCACTTATGTTATTTTGTGAAAATCCAGTGTGTTTGAGGCAGAGGTGGGCGCCGTAATCTGTGATATACTCCGCACCCCTATTCCACAGTGTGAATACTGAGCGAATCATTGATGTCATGTGGTATAAGCTTCAGCTATCATGTAGCGGTTGTTAGGATGACAAGCTGACAATGACACGAGAGCAGCCGAATGAGACTTCATAGCTTGCGCTTGACGTCCGCTACTGGATGTAAAGTCTGGTCATGCACTTCTCCGTGCACCCAGGCCTGCAAAGTGTGATGGTCCTAACACTATGCGCACCCACGGTACGTTCCTGCTACGGGACATTACATTTTTAGAGGGGGGGGGGGGGTGAGTGCTTTGAGGTTTCTACTGTTTTGTGGATTTGTCTACTAATTAATGTATGTATACATTATACAGCATCCAATGACGTTTTGTTCCTGCTGTTTTCACTTGCCTACTCTCTCCTTGTTCCCGAAACGTCACGCGTATAGTAAAACCTTGGTTTTCGTTGCCTTCGGTTATGGTCGGTTTCGATTTTCGTCGATGTTTCCGCAAAAACATGTGTCTCCGTTTTCGTCGACTGCTTCGACTGCCTCGTGCCCATGTGACTTCGCTGCTAACTTTGAGAAAACAATGGGACCCACGCGTCCTACTGCTCAGTTTGGCGTTGTTTTTCGTTGTGTGAGCATCATTTGCTAATAATAAAATACGAGAGCGGCATTAAGATTGCTGAAATAGGCCACAATAAATTCCACTGTGGAGAAAAAGGAAGCAATAAAGGAGGCTAATGTAGCGAAAGGAGTGTATGTACTAATGAAACAGAAATCGCAAACAATAAAACAATAGAAGATGTCGAACAGTTATTTTTATTATTAATTTTTATAAATCAGACAGTTAGATGGCGATTCTGTTTTGGTTGCAGTCTTGTGTGAAAAGGCCAGATTTGTGTATACCAATCTCATTAAGAAAATGCATGGGACGAGTGCTAGTGTGCTTGGTGATTTTAAGGCCAGCAGAGGATGGTTTGAAAAATTTCAGAGGCGCACTGGTATACTTGATGTTACTAGACACGGCGAAGGTGTGACTTCGGACAAGTCTGGGGCTGAAGAATAGTATTAAACACTATATTTATTCTCAATAAAATGTGATTTTGGTATGTATTTTGGAGTGTCTAGAACGAATTAATTGGATTTACATTGATTCATATGGAAATAATTGCCTGTGTTTTCGTCGGTTTCGGATTTCGCCGAATGTTTTTGGTCGAATTATAGGCGAAAACCGAGGTTTTACAGTATTTTGATTTCACAGTATCAATCGCTAATTTTAGCTACGTGTGTTGCCCTTTAGTGCATCATTCTAGCGTATCTCCTGGGAGGGTTAACCAAGTCAACAAAGCCCCGAAGACGTCGGATGTGTCGGCCGAAAGCTGCAAATATAGCAGCTCTGCTGTAAACAGGCACAACACATTTACGTCCACAACAAACATTTCGAACAAACGAAGACGAACAGAATTCTAGGGTATCTTTGTGGTGAAGTGGTTAAACCTCCGGCCTCGCGCTACGTAGGTCGTAAGTTCGTTTTTCGACATTTGGTTCACGCGTGCAATTATTTTCTTCAAAGATCCGTAGGGATCGTTTCTGGAGCTACGAAGTTTGTGCTCTGTAGGAAGCCTTCGGCTCGCCGTTCTACGGAGAGAAGACCGAGCCATGTGAGATAGAACTGGCTGTTAGATATTCTATTGTCAGATTTTCTCAGTATTTATATACAAAAATTAGTATTTTCTCAATATTCATATATAAAAACACGTCTATATTTTCACCAGTTTGATTATTTGTTTATAGAAGACTGTAATAACCTAACTATAAATTAATTAATAAAACTGCAGAGGGTATATTCGCAGATACTACTTCCTAAAGGCATAAACATAAAGTAATTATCTGTTCCTTCAAATATAATACCATATCTATTTCCCACAACCACCAAACGGCGGGATTTTACAGATTTGTTTCTCCTGTATAAAAACTCAGACCTCTCACCTCGTATTGTTTCTGGCCTCAATCTGACTAGGCAGCAGATATGGGTAAGCGTTAGGGTTCGTGCAGCTGTAGAAGGAGCGAAGAAAAAACAAAATGGCAACATTTAAAGCCAAGCCAAGCATTTACATCGCATTATTAAGCACATTTAAACATTCAGATGTAGCACAGACATAGCACAGCAACTGAAATGCACTGATATGTTAGCGGTGTGTTGAGAAGCTTAATTTGCTAATATTTTGGTGTTTCTATAAGATAACTGGAAAGATTTATTGACAGAAAGCTAGAGGAAGACAGCGAGAGAAGAGATTTTTGACCGCCTAGTGTCATGGCTGTGGAGGGAATCTGTGCACGGATTGATACGTGATGTTTTGGATGGTATGATGTGGAGAAGCATTGATGGCCTACACCAGTCGGCAAGGCACTTGATGATGATGGTGGTGGTGGTGGTGGTGGTGGTGGTGGTGGTGGTGGTGGTGGTGGTGGTGGTGGTGGTGGTGATAATGATGATGATGATGATGGTGATGATGATGGTGATGATGATGATGATGATGATGATGATGATGATGATGATGATGATATGTTAGCAAAAGTGTTGACATTATTCAAACATGGTTAATGCCTGCGGAAGCCTTGATGACATTAAAAAGCATGACACATACATACACGTGTACTGACAGGCATTCACAAACGTAATATACAGATCACAAGACAATATAAACATTTCAACCTATGGGAACACCGGGACTCTTAACTGCTTGCTCCCTAACATCCACATCGCCATGGAGGTGGAACGCATGTACTTCCACGGACAGCTAACTAGACATCCTAACATGTTTCATCATAAGCCAGGCCTGTCTTCCACTTAACTCCTCAAATATGAAGTATTGACACAATTTGTTCCCAGCCATTTAGCATACCAACATTCATTCATTCATTCATTCATTCATTCATTCATTCATTCATTCATTCATGAATGCTGGTATGCTAAGCAGTTGTGCTCTGTTCCGCATATGTTGGACACTCCTGCAACAAATGTTTAGCTGCTATTTTACAAGTTCCACAGTTAACTCATCAGTATCTTCTTGCTTTGGTTTATTAAACAAGCGTCATTCCGAACTGTTGAGTCCTGTGCCAATTCTGAAGATGGTTGCTTGTTCTCCTCGGTGGATTTTATAATGTACATCATCCTTTTGGTGGCCTGGATGCTCTGATGGCCCCATGGTTCTATAATTGCTCCTTATAAATCTCTTATCCTCATCCCAGGTTATGTCCATATGAGAGTAAGATAGCCTTCCAGATATCTTTTCCAATCTGCCAGGCCCCCCCCCCCTCCCCCTCCCACACCCATTTCCACATATGCTACACTGCGAAGGATAGTAGTGGGTTAGGTGGTAACTGAGTAGGAAATCTGGATTGTGGTGCTGGATTGACCCCAATCCAGCTGGATTGGGGTTAGGGGTTAGGGGTTAGGGGTTAGGGGTTAGGGGTTAGGGGTTAGGGGTTAGGGGTTTGGGGTTAGGGTTAGGGTTAGGGTTTAAGGGTTAGGGGTTAGGGCTTAGGGTTAGGGTTAGGGTTAGGGGTTAGGGTTTCTGTCTGCTCCTAATTATACTTTCTGGATTGACCTCGCTGGATTGCCCCCAATCCAGCTTGGGACCAGGGCGGTTTGGGTAGGGTAGGTACTTAGGTCATATGTAAGGGGTGATACATCTAAGAAAAGACATGTTTCTAAGGGCAGATAACTGAGTGTGTGTGTATAATATTTTAACTAATTTAAAAAAAAAATTAAATTAAAAGACAAGCAGAGGCGTGGCGCGCGCGGGGCAGTCGCAGGAGCGAGCACGGGCGACAGTCGCTTGGGTGCGGTTTGAACCCAGTCAGTGTCTTGTAGTAACCACATGGCCAGTCATTTCTGAGTGACCACAAGCCGGTCAGTGACGAGTGTGGGTGGTGGGGCTAGACGGTTCGAACCCTCGAGGCGCACCGGGTGTGATATGAAAATTGTAATAAGTAAAAAGGCAAATATGGCGTGTATATGAGCTGTAGTGGGTCGTAGTGGCTTATAAAACTATCATCATATAGATTACACCTCTTCAAATGAAAACCTTAAAAAAGTAAAGATGGCCTGTAGTAACGGTTGTAAGGGGGCGTGGCTTCGTGGTATTCGTTGTTAAGGGGTTGGTGAGTGGTGATGTACCTATATAACAGCTTCCGAACAATTTAAAGGGATGGGCGAGTGGCGAAGTGGCTAAGTAAATGCGTCGGTTCCTTGCTAAGAGACAGAGGAGTTGCTAGATAAAGGCTCCAGATCGTTGTCAAGGGGTTGGTGAGTGTACAAATAGCTAAATAACTGCTTCTGATCCTTGTTAAGAGGTGGGCGAGGGGCGGATTGGTTGGATAATTACGCCCGTTCCTTGGTAAGAGCCAGGGTGATCGAGTGGAGAAGTGGGTAAATATAGGCATGGAGGTATACCATCGACACATTCAACGCATAATTTCGGCGTCGGTCGTCAGAAGACCAAGGATATTTTCATTATATGTCTATTTTAAAGGGGTCGACTGTTTGTTATAACGGGGTTACTATTATCTATAGTGGCTGGGACTTAAATACTATCAGCATACCGGTTACAGCTCTTCAAATGAAAACTTTGAAAGTGTAAAGATGGCCGATGGTTTTAGTGGGTATGACTTTGTGATATTCGTTGTTAAGGGGTGGGGTGAGTGGTTGAGTAACTAGATAAACGCTTCTGAACACTATCATCGGGTTCGAATCCCAGTGGGGTGGTCTAGTGGTAGAAGAAATATTGATATTATCTGGTTCCTTAGTTGTGATGTCGAGCTCGGTTGTTATTAACCCGGTTATGTTTAGAAAAGTAGAGGTGGTGTGCTGGTTGCGGAGTATGTTTAGGGGGTACCCCAGACACTGTGGAAGTGATAGGTTCGAAGCTCGGAACTTTGTCGTGGGTAAGATTTCCAGTCATCAAGGTGTGGGTGTCTAGTTGATTATTGGGTTAGGGTCGCTTTGTCCAGCCTTGTCGCCGCGGCCACAAGTCCCACCGCTGATGAAAAACACAGGCAGCAGATTTCACCATTGTACCTACGAGTCACAAAATATAAGCTAACTTAACATTCAGAATATGACCTCAACAGGTGTTGCCAAAAATCAATACTTATCCTTATAACGGCTAATCCAGGGGATTATCGGCATCGTAATGACCAAGTCAGGTTAATAATATTTCTTATATCTCCGCCATTGCAAATAGTTCGCGATATTAATAAATGTTCATATAAAGGTTGGAAGGGGATTAAAAGATTAACACCTATTGTCGGGACATCCAATAAAAATCAATAACACTACCCTCTATTTTTCTCATAATTGCCGATTGGAGATTATGGGCTAGATGTATGTGTCCTTATTTAGTTAAAACAGGTGGTATGAGTAGGAGATATCACAAACAGTATCAGCATGTGCCACTCTGATCTTAAATATCAGTAGTTCGTTATTCTTGTGACATTGAAAACGCTTGTGGCTTGAAGACAGAGGGTGTACTATGTTCTTGGGTGGTGTATATAGATTGACCAGTATGTGAAGTTGATAAGGTCACCCCTGCCAGCGCATCGTAGCTGTGTTGTGACTTGTCGCCTATTACATCCGGGTGTAAAAATAACCAAAAATATTTCACATCAACTCAGACATGCCTCTATATAGCTGCACTGCGAACATGGCTAGAGTCTACTTTAGGAAAGTATCGTGTATCTGTGTATACGGGTTTACCACTGCTTATAGATGTGTGCAGTATTATTAGAAAGCGGCCGTTATGTCTACATTATCAAAGTATGTTGCCTTACAGAGCTGGTATAGTTTCTATGTGTCTGCTACGTTGTATGTTTTGTCATGTTGCCTTGTAGTATTTGGAGGGAGTTTCATGCGGGTGTCTAGTGAAAATTTTAAAAACTATGTCTCAGAATCCACAACGCCACTGGCATTAGAGGCTTTTCAACTTGTCTGCTCATTGACCACGCTTCACAGTCATACTAAAGTACGGGTTCTATGTAGTACTTAAACACTCCTTTTATTTCTCATTACAGTTGTCAACTTTATATTAGTCAGTCTGTTTTCCAATTTGCAAAAGACAACCTTCATCACAGCGATTCTTGTTCCAACGCTTTAAAGCCACCTCCTTTCAGACATTTATTTCTGTCCTTTTATGCTCACGGCTATCGTTTCCCCATTTCAAGCTCCATGTCTCTACTCGTATGCATTAGTGTGGTAGAAGTAAACCGATAACTCACAAGATAGACGTATATTATCACACTGTATATGAACATGTGGGAAACGGCTACATCCGGGCAAAGAGGGCGTTGTATCTGTCACATGCGTATGGATACAGCCGAGACACGTGGTTAAGAGGGATACTACAGAAAAAAAAACCGGTATTATGTTGGCGATCGAACCAGGGGACCTAATTCGTGATGACCACCATGTACGGGAGTGATTCTGCCCCCTCATCAACAGGGCGTCGGCGGTTTAAAAGGGTGTTCATTCTCTCGCTTTTCTATTTCCGAGTCGTCATAGGGTCACCAAGTAACAGTAAAGAACACGAAACTACTACTAACAAGGCCTTTATACACCACAATGCATTTTCGAATATAATATACACAACTATAATCAAGTCATCACAGTATTCAACTAACCCGTTCTCATAGACATAGAGGAGTACTTAACATCTATCGGGTCATACACCAACGAGTGTTTAGCTATATTTATCATATAATATTACCCGTGAACACAACAAGCTTCCCCGGATCAGTCTTAGGCTTCTCATATAACATGACATATCACGTACCCGCTGTCTTGACCAGCAAAGTTATCACTTCTCAGAGCAGACATTTACACTTTCATTAATTCTTCTGCCTGGCCAAAGGGGGATCTTTGCATCTTTCCGCAGAAACCTAGTTCCAATGCTAATATATGTTTTTCAATGTGTCGGCTCATTACCACATTTCACATCCTGACAAAAGTACAGGTTCTATGTTCCACTCCAACAGTCAAATAAGAAAAAATGTTAGCCAAATTATTGAAATGTTGGCCAAATATAGAAATATAGCGACCAGACGTATAAAGTATAGTAAAATATGTTAGCCAAACTTATAAAACTCGTGGTCAAAATAAGAAATAGCTCAACCAAGCGTATAAGAAATAGGAAAAATGTTAGCCAAATTATTAAAATGTTGGCCAAATATAGAAATATATCGACCAAACGTATAAAATATAGTAAAATTTGTTAGCCAAACTTATAAAACTCGGGGTCAAAATAAGAAATATCTCGACCAACTTATAAAATGTAGGAAAAATTGTTAGCCAAACTGACAAAACTGTTAGCCAAAATAAGAAACGTCTCGACCAACTTATAAAATGTAGGAAAAATTGTTAGCCAAACTGACAAAACTGTTAGCCAAAATAAGTAACGTCTCGGCCAACTTATAAAATGTAGGAAAAATTGTTAGCTAAACTGACAAAACAGTTGGTCAAAATAAGAAACGTCTCGACTAACATTATAAAAAGTAGGAACAATTGTAACCAAATTAATTTAAAAAGGTGACCAAAATAGGAAATATCTCATCCATTCTTATAAAACTTAGGAAAATGTGTTAACCTAATGAGAAAAATATCGCCCAATTGAAGAAAAAAGTTACACAAAACTTATAAAACTTAGGAAAATGTGTTAACCTAATGAGAAAAATATCGACCAATTGAAGAAAATAAGTTACACAAAACTTATAAAACTTAGGGAAATGTGTTAACCTAATGAGAAAAATATCGCCCAATTGAAGAAAAAAGTTACACAAAACTTATAAAACTTAGGAAAATGTGTTAACCTAATGAGAAAAATATTGACCAAGTAAAGAAAAACGTACACCAAACTTCTGAAAAGTAAGAAAATTTGTTAACCAAATGGGAAAAATATTGGCCAAGTGGAGAAATATCTCAACCATACTTATGAAAAGGAGGAAAATGTGTTAACCTAATGAGAAAATATCGCCCAAGTGAAGAAAAAAGTTACACAAAACTTATAAAACTTAGGAAAATGTGTTAACCTAATGAGAAAAATATCGCCCAATTGAAGAAAAAAGTTACACAAAACTTATAAAACTTAGGAAAATGTGTTAACCTAATGAGAAAAATATTGACCAAGTAAAGAAAAACGTACACCAAACTTCTGAAAAGTAAGAAAATTTGTTAACCAAAGGGGAAAAATATTGGCCAAGTGGAGAAATATCTCAACCATACTTATGAAAAGGAGGAAAATGTGTTAACCAAATGGGAAAAATATTGGCCAAGTGGAGAAATATCGCAACCATACTTATGAAACTTAGGAAAATGTGTTAACCTAATGAGAAAAATATCGCCCAAGTGAAGAAAAAAGTTACACAAAACTTATAAAACTTAGGAAAAAATGTTAACCTAATGAGAAAAATATCGCCCAATTGAAGAAAAAAGTTACACAAAACTTATAAAACTTAGGAAAATGTGTTAACCTAATGAGGAAAAAATATTGACCAAGTAAGGAAAAACGTACACCAAACTTCTGAAAAGTAAGAAAATTTGTTAACCAAAAGGGAAACAATATATGGGCTAAACTATGAAATATGTTGACCGAACTAAGAAAGTGTGTTAACCAAAGGGGGAAAAATGTTGGTCAAAACATGAAACATCTCGACCAAACTTATAAATATCTCGTGTAAACTTATAAAAAAGGTAGGAACAAATATTGCTCTGTAGTTATGTCAAACGTGTCTTGAACTTTTATCTGAACAGACATTTCACAAGACATAATCATCAACGTCAACACTTTCCCTCTTTTACATTACCGAAAGTTTCAACTTATCAGTCCAGAGTATCCACTAAAGAAGCACTTATGCATACTAATCACCCAGCTCTTCACACTCTTGTTTTTTTTTTTCTTTTCTAACGCAAAGTGTCTCTGTCTTTCATAGATAGCTTCACAACTTTTCTGTGTAGCACCACTAACAACTCCAAACCTTCGTTTCACATGCGCTCTAATGAAACAGTCATAACAACATTTAGGGCAATCTGTGGCTCCACCTGGGATAGTTTCAATATCATCTGAGTATTCGTCAGCAAAGATCCACTTCCCATGGCTGATATCTTCAACTTTCTATACCACAATGTCTGCTACACTAACCTTCCATTGGTCCATCTTTCAACAATACAAAGAGTGTTCTCGAAGTCTAGCTAACATAACATTGCTTACTTTGTCCACCTCTATCACACTTTGTCATTTCACAGCTGCAATAGCGGCAAGTCTGCAACCAACCAACAGTGTCTGTTATGAAGTCGACCTTTCTTAAAGCCACGTCTGCCTTACTGAACCCTTGAATACCCTCTACCACATCGTCTAACCGACTTTCAACATTTCATACCAAATAACATTAACATTCTCTTTGATTTCAGAACAACTGATTTTCTGCTGACTAAGCAGATTTTCCAACCCCGTGGAGATAAATCATATGCTCCCTAACCTACTAGGCGCTATTCTAGACAACGAATATGGTCATCGACCAGCACCCCTAGGCAGAACTTGAAAAAACAACAGAGCTTGGGTTATTGAGACGAATGAGTTGCATTCCTTGGACTACCAGAAAGACATCAAACACAACAAACTCTTTCTTACTAACCCTAACCCTAAGTATACATCAACTAACCCTAACCCTAAACCTAAGTATACATCAACTAACCCTAACCCTAACCCTAACTATACAACATACTCTTTCTTAAGAGACATAGATACAAACCAGTGTTAGAAATGAAAAAGTTAAATTTATGTGATTACATTTTAATTAAAATTTAAAACTAATAAATCGCACTTTTATTGCGCAAGATGTAAGCTTGATATATGTCCTATACCTAACTTATACCTATACTTACCCTATATCTGTATATTAAGTGAAGCGCGCAATAAAAGTGCGATTTATTAGTTTTAAATTTTAATTAAAATGTAATCACATAAATTTAACTTTTTCATTTCTAACACTGGTTTGTATCTATGTCTCTTAAGAAAGAGTATGTTGTATAGTTAGGGTTAGGGTTAGGGTTAGTTGATGTATACTTAGGTTTAGGGTTAGGGTTAGTTGATGTATACTTAGGGTTAGGGTTAGTAAGAAAGAGTTTGTTGTGTTTGATGTCTTTCTGGTAGTCCAAGGAATGCAACTCATTCGTCTCAATAACCCAAGCTCTGTTGTTTTTTCAAGTTCTGCCTAGGGGTGCTGGTCGATGACCATATTCGTTGTCTAGAATAGCGCCTAGTAGGTTAGGGAGCATATGATTTATCTTCACGGGGTTGGAAAATCTGCTTAGTCAGCAGAAAATCAGTTGTTCTGAAATCAAAGAGAATGTTAATGTTATTTGGTATGAAATGTTGAAAGTCGGTTAGACGATGTGGTAGAGGGTATTCAAGGGTTCAGTAAGGCAGACGTGGCTTTAAGAAAGGTCGACTTCATAACAGACACTGTTGGTTGGTTGCAGACTTGCCGCTATTGCAGCTGTGAAATGACAAAGTGTGATAGAGGTGGACAAAGTAAGCAATGTTATGTTAGCTAGACTTCGAGAACACTCTTTGTATTGTTGAAAGATGGACCAATGGAAGGTTAGTGTAGCAGACATTGTGGTATAGAAAGTTGAAGATATCAGCCATGGGAAGTGGATCTTTGCTGACGAATACTCAGATGATATTGAAACTATCCCAGGTGGAGCCACAGATTGCCCTAAATGTTGTTATGACTGTTTCATTAGAGCGCATGTGAAACGAAGGTTTGGAGTTGTTAGTGGTGCTACACAGAAAAGTTGTGAAGCTATCTATGAAAGACAGAGACACTTTGCGTTAGAAAAGAAAAAAAAAAACAAGAGTGTGAAGAGCTGGGTGATTAGTATGCATAAGTGCTTCTTTAGTGGATACTCTGGACTGATAAGTTGAAACTTTCGGTAATGTAAAAGAGGGAAAGTGTTGACGTTGATGATTATGTCTTGTGAAATGTCTGTTCAGATAAAAGTTCAAGACACGTTTGACATAACTACAGAGCAATATTTGTTCCTACCTTTTTTATAAGTTTACACGAGATATTTATAAGTTTGGTCGAGATGTTTCATGTTTTGACCAACATTTTTCCCCCTTTGGTTAACACACTTTCTTAGTTCGGTCAACATATTTCATAGTTTAGCCCATATATTGTTTCCCTTTTGGTTAACAAATTTTCTTACTTTTCAGAAGTTTGGTGTACGTTTTTCCTTACTTGGTCAATATTTTTTCCTCATTAGGTTAACACATTTTCCTAAGTTTTATAAGTTTTGTGTAACTTTTTTCTTCAATTGGGCGATATTTTTCTCATTAGGTTAACATTTTTTCCTAAGTTTTATAAGTTTTGTGTAACTTTTTTCTTCACTTGGGCGATATTTTTCTCATTAGGTTAACACATTTTCCTAAGTTTCATAAGTATGGTTGCGATATTTCTCCACTTGGCCAATATTTTTCCCATTTGGTTAACACATTTTCCTCCTTTTCATAAGTATGGTTGAGATATTTCTCCACTTGGCCAATATTTTTCCCCTTTGGTTAACAAATTTTCTTACTTTTCAGAAGTTTGGTGTACGTTTTTCTTTACTTGGTCAATATTTTTCTCATTAGGTTAACACATTTTCCTAAGTTTTATAAGTTTTGTGTAACTTTTTTCTTCAATTGGGCGATATTTTTCTCATTAGGTTAACACATTTTCCTAAGTTTTATAAGTTTTGTGTAACTTTTTTCTTCACTTGGGCGATATTTTCTCATTAGGTTAACACATTTTCCTCCTTTTCATAAGTATGGTTGAGATATTTCTCCACTTGGCCAATATTTTTCCCATTTGGTTAACAAATTTTCTTACTTTTCAGAAGTTTGGTGTACGTTTTTCTTTACTTGGTCAATATTTTTCTCATTAGGTTAACACATTTTCCTAAGTTTTATAAGTTTTGTGTAACTTTTTTCTTCAATTGGGCGATATTTTTCTCATTAGGTTAACACATTTCCCTAAGTTTTATAAGTTTTGTGTAACTTATTTTCTTCAATTGGTCGATATTTTTCTCATTAGGTTAACACATTTTCCTAAGTTTTATAAGTTTTGTGTAACTTTTTTCTTCAATTGGGCGATATTTTTCTCATTAGGTTAACACATTTTCCTAAGTTTTATAAGAATGGATGAGATATTTCCTATTTTGGTCACCTTTTTAAATTAATTTGGTTACAATTGTTCCTACTTTTTATAATGTTAGTCGAGACGTTTCTTATTTTGACCAACTGTTTTGTCAGTTTAGCTAACAATTTTTCCTACATTTTATAAGTTGGCCGAGACGTTACTTATTTTGGCTAACAGTTTTGTCAGTTTGGCTAACAATTTTTCCTACATTTTATAAGTTGGTCGAGACGTTTCTTATTTTGGCTAACAGTTTTGTCAGTTTGGCTAACAATTTTTCCTACATTTTATAAGTTGGTCGAGATATTTCTTATTTTGACCCCGAGTTTTATAAGTTTGGCTAACAAATTTTACTATATTTTATACGTTTGGTCGATATATTTCTATATTTGGCCAACATTTTAATAATTTGGCTAACATTTTTCCTATTTCTTATACGCTTGGTTGAGCTATTTCTTATTTTGACCACGAGTTTTATAAGTTTGGCTAACATATTTTACTATACTTTATACGTCTGGTCGCTATATTTCTATATTTGGCCAACATTTCAATAATTTGGCTAACATTTTTTCTTATTTGACTGTTGGAGTGGAACATAGAACCTGTACTTTTGTCAGGATGTGAAATGTGGTAATGAGCCGACACATTGAAAAACATATATTAGCATTGGAACTAGGTTTCTGCGGAAAGATGCAAAGATCCCCCTTTGGCCAGGCAGAAGAATTAATGAAAGTGTAAATGTCTGCTCTGAGAAGTGATAACTTTGCTGGTCAAGACAGCGGGTACGTGATATGTCATGTTATATGAGAAGCCTAAGACTGATCCGGGGAAGCTTGTTGTGTTCACGGGTAATATTATATGATAAATATAGCTAAACACTCGTTGGTGTATGACCCGATAGATGTTAAGTACTCCTCTATGTCTATGAGAACGGGTTAGTTGAATACTGTGATGACTTGATTATAGTTGTGTATATTATATTCGAAAATGCATTGTGGTGTATAAAGGCCTTGTTAGTAGTAGTTTCGTGTTCTTTACTGTTACTTGGTGACCCTATGACGACTCGGAAATAGAAAAGCGAGAGAATGAACACCCTTTTAAACCGCCGACGCCCTGTTGATGAGGGGGCAGAATCACTCCCGTACATGGTGGTCATCACGAATTAGGTCCCCTGGTTCGATCGCCAACATAATACCGGTTTTTTTTTCTGTAGTATCCCTCTTAACCACGTGTCTCGGCTGTATCCATACGCATGTGACAGATACAACGCCCTCTTTGCCCGGATGTAGCCGTTTCCCACATGTTCATATACAGTGTGATAATATACGTCTATCTTGTGAGTTATCGGTTTACTTCTACCACACTAATGCATACGAGTAGAGACATGGAGCTTGAAATGGGGAAACGATAGCCGTGAGCATAAAAGGACAGAAATAAATGTCTGAAAGGAGGTGGCTTTAAAGCGTTGGAACAAGAATCGCTGTGATGAAGGTTGTCTTTTGCAAATTGGAAAACAGACTGACTAATATAAAGTTGACAACTGTAATGAGAAATAAAAGGAGTGTTTAAGTACTACATAGAACCCGTACTTTAGTATGACTGTGAAGCGTGGTCAATGAGCAGACAAGTTGAAAAGCCTCTAATGCCAGTGGCGTTGTGGATTCTGAGACATAGTTTTTAAAATTTTCACTAGACACCCGCATGAAACTCCCTCCAAATACTACAAGGCAACATGACAAAACATACAACGTAGCAGACACATAGAAACTATACCAGCTCTGTAAGGCAACATACTTTGATAATGTAGACATAATGGCCGCTTTCTAATAATACTGCACACATCTATAAGCAGTGGTAAACCCGTATACACAGATACACGATACTTTCCTAAAGTAGACTCTAGCCATGTTCGCAGTGCAGCTATATAGAGGCATGTCTGAGTTGATGTGAAATATTTTTGGTTATTTTTACACCCGGATGTAATAGGCGACAAGTCACAACACAGCTACGATGCGCTGGCAGGGGTGACCTTATCAACTTCACATACTGGTCAATCTATATACACCACCCAAGAACATAGTACACCCTCTGTCTTCAAGCCACAAGCGTTTTCAATGTCACAAGAATAACGAACTACTGATATTTAAGATCAGAGTGGCACATGCTGATACTGTTTGTGATATCTCCTACTCATACCACCTGTTTTAACTAAATAAGGACACATACATCTAGCCCATAATCTCCAATCGGCAATTATGAGAAAAATAGAGGGTAGTGTTATTGATTTTTATTGGATGTCCCGACAATAGGTGTTAATCTTTTAATCCCCTTCCAACCTTTATATGAACATTTATTAATATCGCGAACTATTTGCAATGGCGGAGATATAAGAAATATTATTAACCTGACTTGGTCATTACGATGCCGATAATCCCCTGGATTAGCCGTTATAAGGATAAGTATTGATTTTTGGCAACACCTGTTGAGGTCATATTCTGAATGTTAAGTTAGCTTATATTTTGTGACTCGTAGGTACAATGGTGAAATCTGCTGCCTGTGTTTTTCATCAGCGGTGGGACTTGTGGCCGCGGCGACAAGGCTGGACAAAGCGACCCTAACCCAATAATCAACTAGACACCCACACCTTGATGACTGGAAATCTTACCCACGACAAAGTTCCGAGCTTCGAACCTATCACTTCCACAGTGTCTGGGGTACCCCCTAAACATACTCCGCAACCAGCACACCACCTCTACTTTTCTAAACATAACCGGGTTAATAACAACCGAGCTCGACATCACAACTAAGGAACCAGATAATATCAATATTTCTTCTACCACTAGACCACCCCACTGGGATTCGAACCCGATGATAGTGTTCAGAAGCGTTTATCTAGTTACTCAACCACTCACCCCACCCCTTAACAACGAATATCACAAAGTCATACCCACTAAAACCATCGGCCATCTTTACACTTTCAAAGTTTTCATTTGAAGAGCTGTAACCGGTATGCTGATAGTATTTAAGTCCCAGCCACTATAGATAATAGTAACCCCGTTATAACAAACAGTCGACCCCTTTACAATAGACATATAATGAAAATATCCTTGGTCTTCTGACGACCGACGCCGAAATTATGCGTTGAATGTGTCGATGGTATACCTCCATGCCTATATTTACCCACTTCTCCACTCGATCACCCTGGCTCTTACCAAGGAACGGGCGTAATTATCCAACCAATCCGCCCCTCGCCCACCTCTTAACAAGGATCAGAAGCAGTTATTTAGCTATTTGTACACTCACCAACCCCTTGACAACGATCTGGAGCCTTTATCTAGCAACTCCTCTGTCTCTTAGCAAGGAACCGACGCATTTACTTAGCCACTTCGCCACTCGCCCATCCCTTTAAATTGTTCGGAAGCTGTTATATAGGTACATCACCACTCACCAACCCCTTAACAACGAATACCACGAAGCCACGCCCCCTTACAACCGTTACTACAGGCCATCTTTACTTTTTTAAGGTTTTCATTTGAAGAGGTGTAATCTATATGATGATAGTTTTATAAGCCACTACGACCCACTACAGCTCATATACACGCCATATTTGCCTTTTTACTTATTACAATTTTCATATCACACCCGGTGCGCCTCGAGGGTTCGAACCGTCTAGCCCCACCACCCACACTCGTCACTGACCGGCTTGTGGTCACTCAGAAATGACTGGCCATGTGGTTACTACAAGACACTGACTGGGTTCAAACCGCACCCAAGCGACTGTCGCCCGTGCTCGCTCCTGCGACTGCCCCGCGCGCGCCACGCCTCTGCTTGTCTTTTAATTTAATTTTTTTTTTAAATTAGTTAAAATATTATACACACACACTCAGTTATCTGCCCTTAGAAACATGTCTTTTCTTAGATGTATCACCCCTTACATATGACCTAAGTACCTACCCTACCCAAACCGCCCTGGTCCCAAGCTGGATTGGGGGCAATCCAGCGAGGTCAATCCAGAAAGTATAATTAGGAGCAGACAGAAACCCTAACCCCTAACCCTAACCCTAACCCTAAGCCCTAACCCCTAACCCTTAAACCCTAACCCTAACCCTAACCCCTAACCCCAAACCCCTAACCCCTAACCCCTAACCCCAAACCCCTAACCCCTAACCCCTAACCCCTAACCCCAATCCAGCTGGATTGGGGTCAATCCAGCACCACAATCCAGATTTCCTACTCAGTTACCACCTAACCCACTACTAAGGATCCCTGACAATACTACCATGCTGGATTTCAGACAGTCATGCAGCGCTTTTCTGTCTGCTAGTTTCGTCTTCTCTTTGTTGAAACAACTGACTTCGCTTGATTAGCATACTGAGTGAACTGTTAAATAAATTACAAACCGAATGTTTTATAGTTTTACTTGCATTTTATGTGTAATAATTGCATCTATTTTTGGCGTAAGACGCGGTTTTTGAATTGAACAAGTGTTAATGCAAAACGATTATATGCATATTACGAAAACAGTACGTTAGCTTTATTATGGAAATGTTGTTTTGTAAGTTACAACAAACTTGTAGAGGACCAATATAATACTCTCCTGTTATATTTGGTTTTGAACAGTGATAAGAGTTGGGCTTTTGTTCAGCGCTGTAGTCTTGGGAATGTATTTAATTATGTAATTCAATCATTGGTGCCTGCTCAGAATAGGGATATGATAGAATCACTAATGTGGAGCTTATAGATTATGTCAGATACCTTTTCCGAAGTCGGAGAGTATCTGCCTGCACGGCGAGGAACCACCAGTCTGCACACCAATTAGCCAGACATGGGACAACGGATGCTCACGCAAACCTCAGTCCGGTATGACATCACGCTGATGTTGGACAACAGGATGTCTTCATCCGACATACAGGACTTCGTGCTGGAGATCACAGCCAGCGAACGCAAGCAAGCAAGCATGTCAGATACCAAGGAACCAAAAACTGTCATAACTGTTATTTACTGCCAATATAGTACCTTGCGGTGTTTTGCCGGGGGGGGGGGGGGGGGGGGGGGGGTCTGTAAGCCTGAGGAATTAAGGCCACCTGGCTAGTGCAGTTGCCGCGAACTGTGCAGGAAACAAGATGTGATGAAATGTGGAGCATAAAGATTATGTCAGATACCTGAAACAAGAAGTTGTGAAATGGCTTCAGCTGATGCTGAACATGATAATAGTAGAGCAAGAAAGTGATCCATCTGGAACCTGCAGGGCACATGAAATAGAAAAAACCCGAAAAGCACAAGAAGATGGGAATTAGAGATATAGATGAATAATATGGGGACATCTTGACGTGAGTTGGTTGAAGCAGACGTGTGCTCAAGTGGAAAATCAAAGAAGGAGGCTGTTGTTGATTACAGAAAATACAGTTCATCAGTTTTGTTCTAAGCATCAATTAACCTAATAATGGTTGGGTGTTCATTGTGCACAAAGCTCTGAGACTGTTTGGATTGTTTCATTACATATATGGAGCCCAAGCTGATCTCTTCAGTCACAAGGAAAGCAGTCACTAAAGCAACGTGTCGAGCAGTTTACTCTTTTCTGCAGACTCTGACGCCACATTTGAAATAAGTAATTAATGTGGGGAGGAAAAAACAGGGTTGGGGGGGGGGGGGGATGTGACGGGAAGATATTCAAACTGGACTACTGGGTCAGATGTATTCATTTTACTATTGCTGGAAACTGAAATGACGTAGCGACTAGACGCTGAAATGGCGTAGTGTTTAGACCTGAAATGACGTTGTGTTTAGACCTGAAACGGTGTAGTGTCTAACGCTCGCCTTCCGATCCGTTGCTCATGGGTTCGATTCTCATCCGGATTCGAATTGTTAAATTTTATCTGGGTTCCCATTCTAAACCGGGTACCAGGAAATGTCTTGCAAAGTAAAGGAGGCAGGCAGCAGGCTGACCCCCCCCCCCTCCCCCGGTCTTCTCCACTGAGTGTCGATTGTGTTAAAAATTTATGGGGAAAGCACCATAAACCTAATAGATCTCAACACGTGTAGAAGAGTCCGTTTATTCCAAAGTATATATAAAATTCTACATTAACCATTTTAGGACAACAGACCAGTTGTTAGAATCAATATTATAAACATTTATCACGGAGGCCACTCATATCACTCTTCATTCCAAATATAACAGGAGAGTATTGTATTGGTCCTCTACCACTGTGCTGTAACCTTCACAACAACATTTCCATAAATATTGACAGTGAAAGAAATCAAGGCTGTGCTTCGACGATCAAAAAACAGTGCTCCAGGTTCTGATGGCATAAGATACGACGACATAAATAGGTGTACCGACAATGAGCTAGAGAAACTAGCAGACATGTACAACAACAGTATAGGGAGTGCTAGCATCAAGGAGGAATGGTTACACAGCTATCTGATTCCCTTGCCGAAGCCTGACAAAGACCACAAAAAAATTCAGGGATATCGAATTATAACCATGCAGAATACAATAGGCAAGCTGCTGGAGAAGGTAATTGCCAGGAAAATATCAAGCCAACTAGAGTGGCAAGGTGTTTTCCCACCTACCCTGGGTGGGTACCGTCCAAAAAGAGAAACCTGGACCAATGCAGCAGTCTTTGCCCACGATGTCTATGAAGGTTTCCACTCAGGCACTGAAACCGTTGCTGCAGCGATTGATCTTGAGGACGCATACAACAGAGTACCACTGGATTTTTTAATGTTTCAGCTTCTTGAACTAAACGTAAGTCCATTCCTCCTTAGTTGGATCGCTGCAGCCCTCTTCCAACGGAAAGTAGTTTTTAGATGTGGCAGTTGGACTTCGGAACCAACAACAATATATCCTGGCCTACCACAGGGATCACCATTATCTCCGGTACTGTTCAACGCCTACACAGTGAGAATCACCAGTGAGCAGATCACTGGACCTGGCAGGACATTGTCATATGCCGATGATGTTTTAGTGTATCGTCAGGGTAAGGATAGAGAGGAAGTTGCTGTGGAACTACAAACCGAACTCAATCGCATAAGTACTTGGTGTGATGAAGCTGGGGCAATAGTCAACCCAACAAAGGCAACAGTGACTTGGTTCTCGTTGAATAATCATATTGTCAACAATCCAACACCAACTGTAATGCTGTGTTCAGAGACGGTGGAAAGAACGCAGGCAATGAATTACCTGGGGATACGGTTTGATCGAAGCCTTGCTTATAATGTGCACATAGACCAGGTGATAACAAAGGCCAAGCGGGGTTTGGCAGCGATGCGGGTGATGGCGGCAGCAAACTGTGAGCAGCGCCATCTATGTCTTCTGTACGAGGGGCTGGTCATGTCTGTTTTGGAGTATGCAATGGCAATCCTTACTCTCAGCCATAAGCAGATAGAAAGGATGGAAAGGATACAGAATGAAGCTATGCGCATTATTCTTGGATGTACAAGAGATACAGCATGCAGGGCGATGCGCTACCTTCTTGATTTTCCAACCATTGAAGAGAGAATGCAAGTTTGCAGGGCACGCGCCTACCTCAGAATTAACGCAAACACACAGCATCCACTGCATAGTGAAATTAGGAAGGTGAAGGGCAGCAGGTTAAAAAGAGGACGGTCGTGGATGGGTCAAGCCGAAGACATTCTTCAACAGGTGTGTTCACTTGAGGACTTAGAACCTGGCGAGGAGTGGGTGCAAGTGCCAACAGACTTCTGCACATCCTTTTCAGTTTGCATCCAACTAGATAGAAAATGCAGACAAGAAAATCCGGCTGCTGTGGAGGCTGAAGTACAAGCGTTGATTTTCGAGAATTCGCTAGACAGTGACGCGGTCATCTACACAGATGGGTCGGTCGTCCGACATGTGAGAAGCTCATGGGCCTTTACAGCTCGGGCCGGAGGGAGAATTGTGAAGGAGGACTCTGGTGCTTTCACTGAAACCACAAGTAGCCTGACCATGGAAGTCATGGCAGTAAGTAAAGCAATAACATGGCTCGAGACACAGACATTCACTAGGGCTTGTTTCCTTAGCGACTCAATGAACATGATCAAGAGGATAGAGGAGGGGTCGATCCGAAGAGAATGGTTGCTGCCTCTGAAGCGGTCTCGGCTGGCAAAGATTAGTTTCATCTTCGTGCCAGGGCATGCGGGAGTACAAGGAAATGAGCGGGCTGACAAGCTCGCAGGTAACGCTACTGTGGAGGGCGGACGCGCCATGGACCAGGCTGACATTCTGAATGCTCTACGAGAAGTGAGACTTTTGCAAGAACCAAGTGATGACAGTGAATCTACAACAATGGCCAGACTGCGAGAGCAGCAAATTAAAAGAGGGGTGGCCAAACAAGAACACTACGCAGGAAGCCAAAGAAGATTGATAAACCAACACAGAACTGGCGTCGTTAGCCGCTACACGCTGCAGGATTTGCTGAGGAGGGGATCCGAGCACTTATGGACTGAATGGTCCAATGTGCAACGAGGATGATCTGTCGACTAACTAACTAACTATTTCCATAAATATAGCTGCCGTACTGTTTTCAGAATATGTATATAATCGTTTTGCATTAACACTTTTCAACATTCACCACGTTGGTGGACAACTTGTATCAAATACATAACTTTTAAAGTTTCACTTTCAATCCAAGTTAAAGATTATATAAAGAAAATATAGTCACACAACGGTAATAATAAAGCAAAGATAGAGAATAAAGCAAAGATAGAGAATAAAGCATCTACCTACCACAAATGACAATGTGTTGACGTCATTCAAAACTCAAGCAATAACAAGCAGCTTACAACAATGCCCACAAAATTCATGCAATAAAGAGCAGTCTAAACAAGCCAGGGACATGCCTAAGAGAAGCTACATGTGGCGGGCACTATATAATCTGAGCAAGTGTTTGTGGATACAAGAGAAGCTCTGGCTGGAGACCATGCAAGAATATGTAGAGGTTTTCACTTACCTTTCTTTAGCATCCAGGAATGCCTTGGCAAACGGATTGTGTTTTATCTTCAGAGCCGTGATCTGTTCGACAAAGTATTAATTAAAATTGCTTGTTTGCTCGGGTTTACCATCAAACATAAATAAATCATACATGTCCTTTGCAGGACCTTCCGATCAACTTCGGGTTAGTTTAGGTTGAGTTGCTCTAAAGACCGACATCACTGCACCGAGGACATTTCCAAACGAGCTCCGTCCCCTTGTTCAACATTCAGCGAAGAGCCATACTACCAATCGTTCCCACCACTCTGATTAAGAGTCCTCCTGGTCATCCCTCTTAGTTTTAAAATTATTCCAGAACTCTTGCCGACCCCCCGCAATATCATTCTTTCCACATACTTTCTTAATTTGTTCCCCCGTCTTCAGGTCCCACAGGGGCTAGATCACCTCTCCCTTGTCCATAGGTAATCTCCCAAGAAGAGGTGCATTCCCTGCTAGCCTATCAGCCTGTTCATTCCCCCCGCACTCCCGCATAGCCAGTACCAATTTTGAGGAATATTTGAACGAAAACACAAACAATAGACTGCACAATTTAATGCCTGATAGATTTCGCTGCATCTCGTCAGGTGTATACTGCAGAATTCGTACAGAAAAAATTAAAGCAACGAGATAAATTCTTCAACCTGAAATACATACAACTTCCCACAGTAATTTAAATTGTCTACCCCGGTAATTTTAAACTGACTATCACAACATACACAAACTTGAATTTATATATTTGCATTCGCTCACTTTGAACTTAAGCGTAGACCATACACGTGCTACTATTTCTAGCGCTGGTTTTCACGTGTGGATTAGCCAACCCACTCCGACTTCTTAGGTACTTGTAATTTACGTCCCCAAGTCAGGGACGAGAAGTAAACATGTTAGTCCAGCTGACCGGTGTAGAGGCTGAACCCGCTATCTCGGCATCAGCACATCGGATGTGTAAGAACGAGCTCTCTTATCCATTCGGCCATACAAACCTCTGGCTTTTATATTTATATAGCAGACATGCAAACAGTGGACAGAGGACGAGGAGAAAGCAACAACGGTTGACGTACCTCTTCGTTCTGGTAAGCGGTTACGGCGATGAACTGCGTTTCTGGAAAGCTGAAGGTGAGGATGGTTTTCTTCTGTGTTCTTGAGTTGACCTTGACTACGTGCAACCGCGGCTCATATTTGTGTAGGGAGTTGAGCATGATCTGGGGAAGACAAAACATGATTTGGTGAAACAGCGGCGTGTGTATGCCTGACGAAGATGTCACGAATTTTGTCGACACGTTGTACGTCTGTATTCATTATGTGTCTATGACACTGTCATACATTGTTCTATGACACTGTCATACATTGTCACGCCGTCAATATTTAGGAAATCAGTTTCTATAAGGATTCAAACACATAACCGCCGGGTGTGTAGGCTTGGTAACATGAGTACCAGCAAATGTCTTGTCAAGTAAAGGCGACCGGTGTGGTACTGACATCACCCACCCAACTGCCGATTGGTTTATAAAACATGTCTCTAGGACCATATGCCCAAATGTGTCTTATGGCCGGAAACTGGGATGGAACTTAATTCCTATTTTAGGCTCGGTGGACCTGGGAGTCTATGTCGAATATTTTAAAAAACCTATTTTAGGCTGGGGACGAACCCAGGTCGATTACAATCATCAAACGCCGCCTCCTCCTTACTTCTTTCTTCTTCCTCGTCAGTTTCTGCCTTGTATCCAATATTCGAACATAGGCACTCAATCAGCACACGGCAAGTCATCCTTTTTTTTTTTAAATCTTTTTAACCCCCATTTTGCTGTCTCCTGCCTCTCACTTGGCCTCCTCATCATATTCATTTCTCTCTAATTTTCTTCTACGTGTATGTGTGTATGTCTCTCTCCCTCCTCCTCCTTCCCCCCCCCCTCCCCCACCAATAACCCTGCTGATTCCAGAAAAATTACTGTCTAGTACTATTGTTTAGTTTTTGTGTGTCCAATCCGGCGATAGCATCTGTTCCACGGGTCTTAATTCCTTGGAATCTAGTCCTCTCCCTAAGTTCTGCATTACTGACTCTGTCATATTATTGTAGTCATATTCTGCTCATGCGCCGGTTCATGATTTAGTCTTTCCCGTTACAGATCCAAACGGCAGTACTGATGCAACTTTAAATATTTCTTAATTCAACCGTAGACCATACCACCTGCTATTACTTCTAGTGCACTGGATCTGTGTGTGGATTAGCTTTCCCTCTTACCATTGTCCCTCGCCATCAGGCCAACCCACTCAGAGGTAATTTATTACGTCCCCAAGTCAAGGACACGAAGTCAACATTTCAGTCTAACTGGCCGTGTAGGGGTTAAACCTCCTACCTCGGCATTAGCACGCTGGATGTTTCTAAATGTGTTGCTAGGTTTAATTTCTTTAATCCTCCACGAGTCCTGTGAACGCTCTCATTGCTCTTCTATTATTTTTAAAATACCCCCACCCCCTCCCCTCACCCCGCTTGTGTCCACATTATGACATAAAGTGTGCAACTGATGTTTACTACGACTATACATCAATCGGGAATCTCGGTGGCCTGGTGGATAGACACTCGTCTGCCGACCAGAAAGTCAGAGGTTCGATCCTCAGCTGGGCGGATTGGGAATTTTTAAAAACTAACCTGGGCTTCCAACCTAAAACTGGTAGCAAGACCGTCGTGGGAAGTACAGGCGGCCGGCGTGACACTGACCATATGACTGACTGGGTACCGACTGGTCTAGAAATCTATGGATCTAGCGTCATGTGTCCGATGTGCCTTAATGGCCCTTTATGTTACTTGCATGTAAAAGGGTACGTTACTTTACTTTCATCAACTATACATCCATGACCTTAGTCACATTTGCCGATATGGGGGAGGGGGATGAGTAGTCTCGACGTATGGTGTCCGCCTCGAGTGCTGGAGGTCCCGTGTTCAAGCCCCGGTGAAGACCAGGATTTTTTCATGTGGACCTCCAGTAACAAAATTTCCTTTGGTCTCTGGGTAGTGAGATCGGACGCCCGTGTGTATTGTTGCGTACGTAAAATAAAAAAAATCCCTTGGCAGTTTAATGTTTTGCGTATCCTTTTACAGGACTTAGCTGTCAACAGCAGAATCTTTCAGCTGTCTGTTGATCTCTTGGCAAGATTACGCTCAGTAGTTTGCCATTGCTTTCTGAGCGGCCGGCTCAGTATCCGCAAGTCACGAGCGGGGGTCGAACCACCTCAGTTCTCGCTCCGCTGCGAGACTCTGCGTGATAAACGGGATTACAGAGAGAAAGTGTTGTAACCCCACAGCCAGAGAGACCGGCTCCTTGGCAGTTGGAAAACGAAAAAAAGAGTAGCCTAACGGCGCTGTCAGGGCAAAATTTGCAGTTAAAAATCTACCCAAAGTATTTCAGGATCCTCGCCGGTGTTACAGAGTTCGTGCACTGAGGTGAGTTTCTCCGGACTCAGGCTTGAGTTAGGAGTAGAACGGAGCACTTATGGGTTATGTTGATCCATCCACTAAGCTAAACTATTTGCCGATATACTTATTTCCTGTTATTAGTTATCTATACCTTTTAAACATCATTATTAATTCATGACTATAGATGTTTTCATAGAAGATAAGCAGAAAGAAACACCAATAAAAGAACGCATCAGTCAACAGAATGATTAAAAGCCGTGTTTCGTTCGAAACGGTTATCAGCAATTGTTGTCGAAAGAACTAGCGTACGTCGACACTCTGCCAACTAGAACCCTTACTGCTGGGACAGCTATAATCACCCATTGCCAGTTTCACCTCAGTCAACGAAGACCACCCTCGGAGTCGCCCACAAAGGTAGCGACAATTATTAAATCGCTTTAATTGATCGCGCCCTGTCCATGCAATAAAACGATTAGGCAGAAGAGAAGCATTTGAAGCCATTTTCTTGGGCAAACAGAGTCCCTGTAAATTGTCAGTCTCCTGTTGTTCTGTTCTGTGGAATTGGGTTACCTTGTCAGGGCTTACGTAGTTTCACATGCCTGGAAAGCTCTCCCAACACATGGCCAGATATTTTGCAATTTAAGGTTTCACGTATTTATTTTAAAATAGCAAATTTTGGATTATTTCGCAATATCTCCAATTAACACATTAATTATCGACTTGTGGTTGTCTCGTGTTTTGTGCGGGATATGTTGGTCTTGCTAGGTGTTCGTATACACCTGAAGTTTAAAGTTAGTTATTTCCATATTGTTATATTAAACTCTAAAATATAATTCTTCTGCTGTTTCTTCTTCTTCTTTCAAGTGTATTTGGAAAATGTTTCTAATCCTATGCAGGGATGGAACCCGTTGCCTCCAGAACCTGAGATGGTTTTGAGAAGCAAGGACATAATTAACCTCTAATCTTTAACAGTAACTTAAAGCTGAGAGAGAGAGAGAGAGAGAGAGAGAGAGAGAGAGAGAGAGAGAGAGAGAGAGAGAGAGAACCAACGAACGAACGAACGAACGAACGAACGAACGAACGAACAAACAAACTTTATTTTCAAAGGGTTAAGAATTGGGCCCGCAGGCCCGTCTGACATTCTACCCGTCTTCTCTTTCCTCGCATACGTTATTTCATTCATACATCGCTTATGAAGCTATTCTTAGACAACAACAGAACAATATGCATTACAACGCATGGAAAATAATACTACCTGACTCATTAAGGCAATTATAACATGGCCAGTATACCGCTATATTCCTAAGGAAGGTATAACGTACAATAAATATGGGAATGTTTATTAATTATTATACTAGTTGTTTGGAATAATTTTTATTATTATTTTTGTTTGTTTGTTTGTTTTTTGTTTTTTTAGGGGGCATGTAGTCTGTACTGAGATAGTGTCCAAGACTGTATGTATAGTGATTGGTGGTGTTTTTGATTTCTTGGGGAAGAGTGTTCCACAACTGAGCGGCAGAGTACGCTAAGCTCATTTTGTATAAGTCTATCCTAGGTTTAGGGACATGAAGTATATTTAGTCGTTCGCTATGTCTTGCGTTATATTTAAACAATGGCCAAAGGTAGCTCGGAGCATTTTGCGTCTGAGTGGCACTGAGAGAGAGAGAGAGAGAGAGAGAGAGAGAGAGAGAGAGAGAGAGAGAGAGAGAGAGAGAGAGAGAGAGAGAGAGAGAGAGAGAGAGAGAGAGAGAATCCAGCAATATAAAAACACAGCATAACGTCGGTCATTAGTTAACATTGTAAACTCCCTAGCACCGGTAAACAAACGCCCCAAGAAGTCGGATGTGTCGACCGAACAGTACAAATATCGCAGCTCTGCCATCAACTAAAACAACGCAAATACATCTAAAATTTTTAAAAAAAAAACATGGACGAGCGACACAAAAGAAGAGGAAGAGATGGAGGAGGAGGAGGAGGAGGAGGAGGAGGAGGAGGAGGAGGAGGAGGAGGAGGAGGAGGAGGAGGAGGAGGAGGAGGAGGAGGAGGAGTAGGAGGAGATGGGGAGGTGGAGACCCGAACGTGCGTACATCACTTCCACACATTGTTTGTGGTGGGTTTTAAAAAGGGAGTCTCTGTGGCGAAGTGGTCAAGCCGTTTGACTCGTGCTCCGAAGGTTGTGGGTTCGAATCCTGGCCGCACCCTTCCGTTTACGAGTTAAATGTTTCGGAGACTCCTGTGGGTCGTCGCTAAAAGCTACGGAGTTCGTGCTTTGTGCGACGCTTTCCGTGCTGCGGAAAGAGACCGAGCCATATGGGATAAACCCCGGTGCAATGAAGTCGACCCTGTCGACTTTTAAGCGACTTTTTTAAGTTTGTGGTGGGTATTGTGTGTAATTTGTGGTTGTGGGGACACTAAAACAGTATGAGGAACTTACGGGTGACCAGCAGCAGGGAATAAATTCAAGAAGTTTCGTTTTTTTCTCCTCAGAGCGTTAAATTTGTTGAAGTGGGTCAGTAAATTTCTCAGCTCATCGATGACAGTCCTGAAGATAATTTTCAGCGATTTGCTTATCCCAAGCGTGCATAGTGACGGAGCACGGAGATGCCGCTTATACGTGTGTTTTCAGTCCAATCAATATACCCAACAATGAAAACAGAAACTGCTTTGAAAGTACCATGAAAGCCAACACCAGTACAACCAACCTTGTTCATCCCATTCAATAGAGAAGGTTTATTGGTGCAATGATTCCTCCCCGCTGTTCCATAAATTATCCCATTTATGACCATGCGATAGTCGTCGACTCACTGAATTAGTCAAACTACGGTCGTTTTAAGTCTCCAAAGGTTAAATTGTTTCCCAGGTTAACTCTCTTCCAATTAAGAAAATTAGCATGCACTTTCCTCTCTCAGCCGCTAGCCGATGTTTGATATTTACAAGATTGTTTAAGATAGATTTTCCAACCTACTAGATGCACACTACCAGCTTCCGCGTTAAAGTCGCCAGTTCACCTGGGTCTCAGGTGTATTCTCGCACACGGACGGGCTGTATTATGGCTTTGCTGCCGGAATAATCAGTGGGGAAAGTGTTGAAATGAGTTCACGCGAAGCGACAATTGCGATGAACTCCCATTTAAAGCTATTGATTAGTCCGTCGCTACCAACCGTACTTTGGCTAGAAGAAAGGCTGGGTCTTGGATGGCTTCACTAAACAGTTGTTGCTGGGGTTCGGGCGATGATTTACAGCAACAAGTCGTAAAGCAACAGGCATTGAGGTGGGCGTGGATTGGACGAAACTGATGGGTAACAGCCACAAGCTATTACTGTTATTGACGTGGCAATATGGCAAACAGACGTCCACACTAGAGAAAATGTAGGTAAGCTGTATACTAGTAAACAGCACACCAGCGTTATCTAGCTATTCATTTGTCCTTCAATATATTTAACGTATATCATTTTATCTGTTGATCTAATATTCACCAAGGTCAATTCATATATCAGAATGTGTACTGCGTCTAAAATATTGGTCTGGTACAATAAGTATTGGAACTCTTCGCTGATTGTTGAAGATGAAGACAGAGCACGTTTGGGAATGTCCCATGTGCTGTGATGTCGGTTCTTGATTCAACGCAACTATTTGCTGCCACTTAATACTTTTTTCGCGTGTGTTTATCATAATGTGCCAATGAAAGTTCATTAACATTTATAACATACTGTCTAATGTTTATGGGGGGGGGGGGGGGAATCCCCTTCACGCCAGTCTTTTCTGCCGCTTTGGGTGCCAGTCTGTACTCGATGTAGTTATCAGCTGCTTGTTGAGTTGAGTTGAGCTGAGTTGAGTCAAAACCCCACATGACAGCACGCGGGAATTACCATACGTGCTTCTTTCTCATCTTTAACACGCAACGAAGAGTCCCAAGACAATGTTATCAGTAGCAGCCTGATTATGTGTCCGTCTCGCCTGTCCTCGGAGTCCTGAGTGTTGGCCAGATCCTCTGGCCATTCCCTGTAGCCCCATTATCTTCAGACCGTGATTATCTATCTTTCTCCGCACTATACACACGATCCCAACCACAGCCTTATCATCAATACCCCACAGAGCGGTACAGATCCAGCCAGTCTGTCCGCCCGCTCTTCCCCACAACACCAGCATGTCCTGGGGCAAACAGCCAACAGATGCTCTCAATGTTTGTTTATGGGATATGTGCTCGTATATGCGACCTCCGACCAGCTCTTGTGCAGGTGTATGTCATAGTAGTCTGCCTCTGTAGCTTAAAGGTAGTGAGAACAGTTTGGCAGTCCCGCCATACCGGACAGGGCTCGATTTTAGTGCCATTTGGAAGTGCGATTTGGAAGTAGGCCGCATTGCATTTATTTTCACAACGTTATGTTAGTCGGCCGTTCAGTAAGCAATAGCAAACTGCTGAACGTAAATTATTCTGTTCCAGCCGGCTTTGTGCAAACATAGTTATATGGGATGCGAGTGGGATATGGGAGCTTCGAAATTACCGTGGTGATGCTTCACATCCGAACAATACCGATGATTATGTGTTTTAATTATTTCACCTTAAGAATTAGTAGTATCGAAATATACCAGACAATAAATCGTGCAACATATGTGGGGTTTCTGTGATTAAAATCACCCAGGGAATACATTGTTTTGATGCCTAGAAAAATCACAGACAAAATATTCTAGGGCTGAATGCGATGTCATGTCTGTAAAGGACCTGTAACTAGCTTATTTCATAGTAACCAGGGACCAATCGCAAGTGTCAAAATAGTTCTCAGAGGAAGTATAATCTTATTTACACCTGTCTGTTGCACACTTTGAGATTACACCTTGGCTACGCCCTACGGGCAGTGTTAAGCTCGCGCTGTAAGTAGGCAGGGGTTTCGTTGTCATAATAGGCCCAGATACCATATTCTGTTGACTTAAATGGACCCGCTGATAGTAGAGTGGATAGTGACATGAATTATGTGCGCGGGACCTCGTTTTGGAGATAGCAACTTAATTTATTAACTCTACCCGCGGGTTTTGAAACTTGGAAGAAATAAATTGTGAACGTACGGATCGTTAAATGTTTGGAGAAGAAAGTGTACAGTGATTTAAGTATTCTGTCTGTTTCTCTTAGTGTTTTATTTGAGTGTTGCGAGCTTGATTTCTGATGTATGGTTGTGAGCTGTGGACGATTAATAGATTAATGAGAAGTGCGTGGGGAATATATAGCATTGGTTCTGAAAACGGGTTACTCGGGACAGACAGTTAGCATCCTTAGGGTTTGGTATCATAAATAAACACACGTGTATTGTTTCGCAATCATAGAAGTGGAGACAGAAGTAGACATAGAGAACTGATTAAATAGAGGACTCATGAAATAGAGGACATGAAATAGAGGACTGATGAAATAGACAAATTTAAGAACATTTAACGATCCGTGCGTTGACAATTTAAAATATGGTATGAGATTTGATAGCCTAGATGATGAGGCAACAGGATAGTTAGGTGGGAAGAGAAACATGGGAATGACTACAGAGAAGAGTTAGGCAGCTTGATAAAGGTATAGAGGATCATCTGTATCGGAAATCATTAGTAATACATGAGACAGGAGGCTGTGCGTAAACATGACGACCTACTCCAGAGGCAAGTAATGACTTTGGTGAGGAATTGATGATATAGAAAACTGATGAAATAGAGGACTGATAAATTAGACGAACGGGTGAAATACAAGAAATTGATTAAATAGAGAACCGAGTAAATAGAGGACTGAAGAAATATTAGAACTTGTGAAATAGAGGAATGATAAAATATAAGAACTGATTAAGTAGCGGGCTGGTGAAATATAAAATCTTATTAAATAGAGGACTGCTAAAATATACGAATTGCTGAAATAGAGGACTGCTGAAATAAAAGGACCGATTAAATAGAGAACTGATAAATTAGAGGAACTTGTGAAATATGGGAAATTGATGAAATAAAGGACTAATGAAATGAAAGTACGTACGAAACAGAGGAGCTGATGACATAGATGAACGTATGACATGTTTTGCTGACAGGAAGTTTTCATATCAGCTGTTGAAGTCAGGAAAGCCAGCACGTGAGGTCCACACTCTTAGATGTGTGAACCAAGGCAGAATAGTAGCTAGACGCTCACCTGGCAGCCCTCTGGCAGAATAGTAGCTAGACGCTCACCTGGCAGCCCTCTGGCAGAATATTAGCTTGACGCTTATCTGGCGGCCCTCTTGCCATGGGTTAGATTCTGCACCGACGCGGATTTTTTTACAGTTGCCTACTAAGGCACTGAAGGGAACAAATGGAGCTTAACTGCAATAGAAGTTCCTAACTGCGACAAGAGGATATGTCTGTCCGAAGTAATTTGTTGGATCAGAGGGAACTAAAGCAGTCTCATTAGTTCATTGGTTGAGTTTCGATAACGCATCAGTTCACTCGTCTTTATATGAATGCATGAATTTCCCATCTACATTTATTCATCCTGTCCAAGCCCCTTCACGCCCAGATTCCTGTAGGAGTTTCAGCCTTCTTCCTCGGATAACCCCTCCTCGTTAATTCTGAGCTTATATGGGTCATTTTCAAATCAAAGGGTGAACAGGAAGTTGAAGATAAATTACAACGGACCATCAATACGGAGATGGCACTGGATGACTGGAGATTACAGCTTGCGTTGATTCTCAAGACGTTCTCACTGCACCGGAAATGACAAGATTTATGGAAGCTTCAGGTTTCCTAGCAGTGGCTCTCGAATAAGCGACGTGGAAGGCGGGGATCCCCCCGGGAGGGCCGCCATCACACGGCAAGGGGCCGTTAAGACGCTGTACATCACCGGGGCAAGCATGTTGATTTTACTGCGGTTGTTGTGAAGACGTAACAGGCCGTAAATTATATTGGCCGGAGAGTTGCTAATTACCCTATACAAGTAAAGGGGCCTTGTTACATGCCTTGTAGAACATGGCGATATGGTGCTAGTCTCACAATGGTAAAGACACATTGGAGTCTATACAAGAGACCGTTGCAGACATAACATTTCAACGAACCAAAGTAGAAAAAGAATATTATTGACGACGAATTCGTACTCACTTTTTTAATTTTGTCATTTTTTTCTATTACGTTGTGATCTGCCCCCTAATCTTGGTTTAATTTTTTAGTCACTTTCACGTTCTGTAGCTTGCCATTGCTAAACATTCAGTGATTTGCCATTGCTGAATGTTCAATAGCTTTCCATTACTGATTGTTCAGTAGTTTGCCATTGCTGAACGTTCAGTAGTTTTCCATTGCTGAACGAGAAGTTATTGCTGAAGCCCAACTGACCGGTGTAGGGGCTGACCCGCTACCCTGCTATCGACGTCTCAGAAGTTACACCGCTCTTGTCCTGTCAGCCAGGACGACTGCTCGCTACCCACTAGATGATGTAACTATTACATAATAATAAAATTTCAAAATAATAGTAACCCAGGCGTATGTAAAAATGCGTTTGTGCTGGATTCGAACCCATAACCATAGGTAGAATAAGAAAGCGTGCTATCGTCTGCAATGATATGGCTTCCACCGAAGCCTTATACTGCAGTCAGGATGTCACAGAATCAATGGCGCCAGGACTGCCGCACTCGGGTAAGCGGGCAGGGATATATCGCCAACCTTTGCTTCGTGGCGGGGCATAAAAGACTGAATTGAATGTGCACAATCTCTACTCTCTCTACGTCTCCACAACTGAAGATGTTCTGAACAAATGTCATCTGTATATTCGGCCATTTCCCCATTACCTCTGCCCCGTTCAACCTTATACGCGAAGTTATAATTAGGTCCCATAACAGCCTCAGACTGATAATCCTGTGACCAAATCAGCTACTTATCTGGAAACAAATTTGAATGGGATTATTGTCCATAGGAGGTAATGACTAGTAAATAATCCTCATATATATATATATACAGTATATACCCAGCTGAGACCCAGATTTAGCGAATGCGCTAGCGAAGTTGAGCGAACTGCGCTAATAATGTCATGAGCACTGTCGTGCGCGAGTTTGACGCCTGCTCTAGTCGCTTGCGAAAGTGAGGTAAAGATTGTCCTAAATATTTCTCATTGCATTCATCATGTCATGCATACGTAGTGTGATAACGGAATACTTTAATTAAGTTATATACGACAAATACGCCGGTCTCCCTGGCGGAGGTGTTAACGACTTTCTTCGTAATCCCGTATATCCACGTGGGGAACACAGCTGCGCGAGATTCGGTTGCAGATAGCGTCCCGTAGGTAATTACGGATGTATGTGAACCGGTCGCTCAGAAAGCAATGGCAAAGTACTGAGTGTAATCTTGCCAAGAACATCAACAGCAGCTGGAAAATGCTGGTGTTTACTGCAACGTTCTGAAAGGGATATGCAACTTTTTTTTTTTAAAAGACAAGATATACTGGCCCACAAGATTTACATTACGGTCGTATCGGACTAGAAGTAAAGAGTGAGGACAGTAAAATCATGGTGGAGTTCAACATGAGATCTGACCCCAGACTGTAATCAAAGGTAGTCACCGCATGGAGAAGAAGAAAGAAGAAGGGTGATGTGTAGGGGGAGGAGGGGGGAAAGGAGGAGGAGGAGGCGAAGAAGAAGAAGAAGAAGAAGAAGAAGAAGAAGAAGAAGAAGAAGAAGAAGAAGAAGAAGAAGAAGAAGAAGAAGAAGAAGAAGAAGAAGAAGAAGAAGAAGAAGAAGAAGAAGAAGAAGAAGAAGAAGAAGAAGAAGAAGAAGAAGAAGAAGAAGAAGAAGAAGAAGAAGAAGAAGAAGAAGAAGAAGAAGAAGAAGAAGAAGAAGAAGAAGAAGAAGAAGAAGAAGAAGAAGAAGAAGAAGAAGAAGAAGAAGAAGAAGAAGAAGAAGAAGAAGAAGAAGAAGAAGAAGAAGAAGAAGAAGAAGAAGAAGAAGAAGAAGAAGAAGAAGAAGAAGAAGAAGAAGAAGAAGAAGAAGAAGAAGCAGAAGCAGAAGCAGAAGAAGAAGAAGAAGAAGAAGAAGAAGAAGAAGAAGAAGAAGAAGAAGAAGAAGAAGAAGAAGAAGAAGAAGAAGAAGCAGAAGCAGAAGAAGAAGAAGCAGCAGCAGAAGAAGAAGAAGAAGAAGAAGAAGCAGAAGCAGAAGAAGAAGAAGAAGAAGAAGAAGAAGAAGAAGAAGAAGAAGAAGAAGAAGAAGAAGAAGAAGAAGAAGAAGAAGAAGAAGAAGAAGAAGAAGAAGAAGAAGAAGAAGAAGAAGAAGAAGAAGAAGAAGAAGAAGAAGCAGCAGCAGCAGCAGCAGCAGCAGCAGCAGCAGCAGCAGCAGCAGCAGAAGAAGAAGAAGAAGAAGAAGAAGAAGAAGAAGAAGAAGAAGAAGAAGAAGAAGAAGAAGAAGAAGAAGAAGAAGAAGAAGAAGAAGAAGAAGAAGAAGAAGAAGAGAGGGAGGCGGAGGAGGAGGGACGAAGAGGAGGAGGAGAGGGAGGAGGAGGTGGGGGAATAAGAAGTAGATGAAGAAACAGAACCAACAAACAAAACATGTTCCCTTATCCCTTGCGTATCCCTTACGGGACGTTGCAGTCAACACCAGCATTTATCAGCAGCTGTTGAGGTACTAGGCAAATGTTACGTTCAGTAGTTTGCCATTGCTTTCTGAACGACCGGCTCCCATACCAGCACGTTTTAACACAACGCGACACAGTCTGCCATATGCACATAAATACACACGGGCACACGTGCATATGTGTACATACACATGATTGTGTGTTATATGTAAGCGTTTTGTTTAACTAAATGAGTTTCTTATCCTTCTTCACACAACAAATAAACACTCCAAATAAACAAAACCAAATAAGCAAGAACGTTTAAAAACATCAGCCACCATTTAATCGTAAACGACAACAGAGGTAAATTAACCAAGAGGAAAACGTTCTTATTCCCAGCAAACTATCACTCCCCCCTCCCCCTTCCACAACCTTTCAAAGCTCCCAACACCCTCCACCCGCCCCCTGCCGCCGCCGCCCCACAACCGGGCGCTAGATAGTATCGCTTACCGGAGATACCTGAACCGGTAAGACCCTTCCAACGGGACCTCCCTCGACGATCCATTTCAGGAGATGTTCCCTCAATGGGAACTCAGTGTAGCGAGACTGAGCGCCCGCCTAAGTGAGGTCCCCGCTGGGAACGTAACATAGTGCAAGATTAATGCTTTCATAATTGGGAGAGAAATGCTCAGAATCCATCTCTCTATCTTAATTTGGTACTGTATTGAAATGTTGCAATGGGTAGTGTTTTCACAAGAATATCACTGGAGAGTTAGAGATTGATACTGTGTGGATACTTATGATCTATATTTGTAAAGTTAGTTGCATATCCTTTACAGGACGTCGCATTTTTTTCTCTGTTCGTGATCTCTTGTCAAGTTTACGTTCAGTAGTTTGCCATAGCTTTCTGAACGACCGGCACCCATACAATTTCGTAAACAAACAAGAGCAAGGCGGTCTGCTGCCAAATCGCCAGCAGCGGTGTTTCGAAGACGGTATCTATAGCCAGAAAGAATTAAATGAACACAGAGAAAACAGCTGAGGAAAAGAAAGTTGTAGAAGAAACGTTGAAAGTAAAAAAAGCAAAGGCCTGTCCCGCGTGATTACGTGTATTGGGTACTGGTATTGGGTATATGGCAGGTCACTAGGTCAAGGACCATTTTATAGGCTTTCTGGCTCATTAAGCATATGGCGCTAGACGCATTATTGTATAGACCAATCGGTTGTAGATTTGTGGTGTGGTCAATATCAGGCTTGACCTCCCAAAACATTGGTTCGTGTCTATTTTAGGCTGGCTCGACATGGGAGATGCATAGAAACTCATTCATCTCTTACCTCATTTTGCTTGCACTCTCTCTCTCTCTCTCTCTCTCTCTCTCTCTCTCTCTCTCTCTCTCTCTCTCTCAATAAAACTTCGATTAACCGTCACTTGTTTAACTGTTAGTTTCTGTTATCCGTCATCGTCTAAATTTTAAAAAAAAAAAGATTAGATACAACATATAGGACGCTATATGCATTTTCGTCACTGCCTGAGCTGACCTTACATTGTCTAAAATAAAGAATGGGTGGAATAAACTCTTGTCTGAACCTGTTGTCGAAACTGAAGGAACTGAAACTGTTAGTTTTGACGACAATGTGCAACTGTGCAACAATGTAGGACTAAGGACTAAACAATGAAAACATTACGCCAGAAGAAGTAACAGATTGGTTTGAATGTGACAAACTGATGGAGGGTTTGAAATTGTGAACGGTGATGAAATTGTTTCTAGTGTGACTACCATTGAAGAAGCAGAAACGGGTGACCATGAAGGATCAGTTCTTAACCAAATACCTACAACTAGCCACTCAGCAGTGTTATCAAAGTGCACCGTTTGAAATGCAAGAGGGGGAAAATGCAACACAGATCCTACTCGGTAAGATACGAAACATCGCCGCGCAGAAAGCTGGAGCCTCAAAGACACAGAAGATGACACATTATTTTGAAGTAAAGTATGTTTATAGTATTACAATACATTTTTGTACATTACTACTCTTATATTGATTATACATATATATATATATATATATACACACGAACCCGCAACATACGGAGTGGCGGGCAGGAATTTTGACGTAAATGTAGTCCCATAGCAGCATAGCAGAAACACTTCCTGGGGTGTTAAGTGTTAGACCTTCGTATATACTAGACCACGACACACGAGGTGGGTTGTCCAGTTTCTTTCATCATCATATTTCCTTCCCAGACCGCATCGTCATCATCATCATCATAATCACGTGCTCTGCCATTTAACTTAGATGTTTATAACAACTACCCTGTCTGTGATCCATATTGAACCCTGGCAAATGTCCCGGCAACCAAGCGCGCTAATAACTATACCATCGAAGCTCCACATAATGATTTCAAAAGGCAGATCTCCAAACTGGCGCATGCATAAAAGTCACTTATCTGGCTTTGATAGCGGCATGCGACCAAGGGCTACAAACGGGTATCTCTTTTTACCTGCAAGGTCGCCATGGCGACACGTGCAATAACTGATGTCTACCGGGGTGACAACTCTCAAGCAAAGTTTCCGTCCACGTTTCCCCCGATACCGGCCCTCTAGAAAAGTCGTGAAACCAGATCCAGTCCGTTTATGGTAGTACTGATATGGCGAGGATGACATCAAAAGGTCCTTCATCTGTCGACGCCTGGTTGGTCCACATCTCACCAACGGTTCTCCGTGTCCTTTTTTCGGGTTTCACATGAAGAAGAAACGGGCAACAAAACTGGTTTACGGCAGAATTAATGCGGTTCTGCGGGCGCCCAAATGGGGCCAGCTCCAAGCAGAGGTAGACATCAACGTCCGATAGTTATCTACTTTTACCTTTCTTGTTGAGTGGAGATATTCTTTGTGTGTAGGGTTGCGGCTGTGTGGCAGGGTGGTAGTTTTTCATGATCAGTACACAGCCCCGGGTGAGTGTCAACATTAGGTAATGAGAGATGCTTAGATATAACACTATCTACTGTTTTCTTGAAGGTACGGGCGTTAAATGAACACTCACCGGGGTAGGAATTTTACAGGAAGAGGGATAAACACTCGTGTGTAAGTAAGGGACAGTCTGAGAGACAGGCAGACATAGGCAGGTAATGACACAGGCAGATAGACAGACAGTCAGGCAGACATAGGCAGGTAATGAGACAGGCAGACAGACACAGACAGGCAGGCAGACATAGGCAGGTAATGAGACAGACAAGCAGAGGCAGGTAATGAGACAGGCAGACAGACAAGACAGGCAGGAAGACGGAGACAGGCAATAAGACAGACAGGCAGGCAATAAGACAGACAGGCAGACAGAGGCAAGCAATAAGACAGGCAGACCGAGGCAGGTAATGAGACAGACAGACAGACAGACAGACAGAGGCAGGCGATGAGACAGACAGACAGTCAGACAGACAAAGAGAGACAGACAAAGACAGCAGACAAAGATAGACAGAAAATAAACAGAGACAGACAGATAAATAGAGACAGACAGATAAATAAAACAGACAGATAAACAGAGACATACAGATATACATACAGACAGGTAGACAAACAGACAATGAGACTGACAAAGATAGACAGAGACAGCAAGAGGCCGAGATAGATTTGATAACTACAACGGTAATACCGCCAGTTCTCAAATTTGTGCCCGCATTCTCACCTATCTGGCTCAACTACCTGCTGAAAGTGTCTAACCATTGCACACCCACTCCAACAGCCATTGGAGGAACTCAAACGTGATCCACAAGATGACGACAATAACAACAATAACGAACAATGAAAGAGATACTCACGCAAAAGCCAGCAATGCTTCGACTCGTAAACAACCAACAGCAAACAGAGGTAAACAGAATGTTGGGTTGTCTTGGCAGACAACAATGTCGTTTAGATGCTATCTGAGAGAGTTATGACGACAAGAGTGACAGCCCATGCTCGATAGGGGGAGTTACTGGCAGCAATGGTTCTCATATTGTGTACAAAAAGCAACATAAATACTCGAATGACAAAGTTGATAGTCCAGAGTGGAACATCGAGAAGTTCCCACTTAAAGTATATTCTTTCATAGTCTGTTTGTTTTAGTAATGCACTCTGGGTTTAAATATGCCACGACGGCGCGTGTAAGTGCGCCTGTTAAGTGGATACTCCATTGGGAGTTATGTATCTCTTGAGCTTCAATGTGTGTTTCATTTGGTTCGGTCACGTTCATTTCATATTGATAAATCCTGAATTACTTCATTTTCAACTTCTAGATCTCACTAATAGAGTTTCATTACATATTTATAAATCCTGAATTGCTTTAGTCTCCTCTTCTAGATCTCGCTAATAGAGTTTCGGCACATCACATAGACTAGTTTCCTAATTAGTGGGTTTATGAGAATCATACATGCTATCGGAGGTCACCACGGCCGAATGGATAAGTATCCGTGTTCTTAAACATCCGGTTTGATGATGCCGAGGTAAACGGTTCAACTCCTAAACCGGACAGTTGGACTAAAATGCTGACCTGTCGTCCTTGACTTGGGGACGTAAATTACAAGTACCTCTGTAGTCGGAGTGGATCCACCTGATGTTCAAAGCGAGCGAGCGCCAAAAAATATGAAAACAATACATGCTATACATGTTTTGTGGGTAGGCTTTTTAAATTTGGCGGCACTTGTGGCTCAGGGGTTGGGGAACACCGTTTCACAATTCCCCGACATTCTGGGTTGATGGTTCGAAATCAGCCGCAGGCGATTCTGGAGTAGATGGCCTAGCGTTGATTTAGATGATATGAGAATCCGCTGTTCAGAAAGCAATGGCAAATTACTGAACGTAAACATTGCCTGCCGGTCTCTCTGGCTGTGGGGTTACAACACTTTCTCTCTGTAATCCCGTTTATCACGCAGTCTCGCAGCGGAGCGAGAACTGAGGTGGTTCGACCCCCGCTCGTGACTTGCGGATACTGAGCCGGCCGCTCAGAAAGCAATGGCAAACTACTGAGCGTAATCTTGCCAAGAGATCAACAGACAGCTGAAAGATGCTGCTGTTGACAGCTAAGTCCTGTAAAAGGATACGCAAAACAAAACAAACATTGCCTAGTGTAAAACAAACAGGCAAAAAAAGTTGCGGTATATTATAATGTCATGTAAGTGATTTACAACTAACTTAAAACATCAAGTACTGGATTTATTTGTTACGGATACCAGTTACATTCCTCGCCGTACTTCACAGAATAGGGAAATAAGCAAGTTTATTTAGTTTAGTTTAGTTTAGTTTAGTCGACGGATCAACATCACGACACACGGGTGTAACCCATAAGTGCTCCATTCTGCTCCTAACTCAAGCCTGAGTCCGGAGAATATCAGCTCAGTGCACGAACTCCGAAGCACCGGCGAGGATCCTGCAATACTTTTTCAAGATTTTAAATTCGAAATTTTTCCCGGGCAGCGCTGTTAGGTTACTCTTTTTCGATTTCCAACTGCCACGGGATTTTTTACGCGCGCACAGATACACACGGGCGTCCGATCTCACTACCCAGAGAGAGTACTATTCATTTCAACATGAAGAAATTTATGAGAATACTCAACGTATAAAGAAGAGAGAAAATTAGACATGAATAAATCAGAACTAAAGTGGAGGTAATGGCAGCGTTAGATTTCATTATTGAATGTCTAAAGAAGTCGAAATGCCTGGACTTAACATAAATGGAAGAATCATAAACAATCTTAGGTATGCTGACGATACCGTGTTACTAGCAGAAAGTGCGCAAGAGTTACAAGACCTAGCGGAACAGGTAAACAGGCATTAGGGTAGAATGTGGCTTAGATATTAACATCCTTAAAAAGAAAACTATGATAATTAGCAGTGGAAAGGAAAGGTGATCGATGAACATCACAGTAAACGGGAAGATACTAGAACAAGTAACAAGTTTCTCCTGTCTTGGACATGTAATAACAGATGATGTCACAAAGGAAATAGAAATCAAAAAGAGAATAGGAATGGCCAAAAATGCTTTCAGCAGCATGAAATCAATATTAACGTCTAGAGAGATTAACAGCGCATTGAAAATGATAATTGTCAAATGTTACGTATATTCAACACCTCTGTATGGCGCGGATGCCTGGACATTGAACAATCAACAGAAGTCGAACAGACGCCCGGAGATGTAGATATACAGAAGAATATGTCGTATTTCATGGAACAAACAATCAAATACAGAGGTTCTAGGAAAACTGGGAATGAAAAGAGTTGATAAAAGAAAAAAGAGGCTAATGAAATATTTCGGCCACGTTAAAAGACTCTTATAAAAACTATACTGGAGGTCAAGGTTGAGGGAAAGCGAGCAAGGGGTAGACAACGATACAAGTGGGAAGATAACATCAAGAGATGAACGAACACCAACCAGTCTGACAAAATGTACAGTCAAGGCAAGAGACAGACAGTGTTAGAGATCCATTGCAGCCAACCTTCATTGTGGAGACGGCACCTGATTTATTGAGATTTCATTAGAAAACAGCAGATGAAATGGTTCGGCCACATAACTAGGTTACAAACTGACAACATATCACAGCAAGCATTGGTTTACAGACCAAATGTAAGCAGAAGAAGAGGCCGACCATGTAAACGATGGACACAGGAAGCAATGTTGCTTATCTTTCACCTCGACACCGCAAGGTACAAGAGGAGCAGGATAAGATGTAGATGGCATTCAATTGGTGAAACTGTCAATATCAAGCCGGTCGCTTTTATTCACAAGTAAATCTCCTGGTACCCACTTAGGGTCAGTCCGGTTATACTTCTTAGTTTTTCTACGAGCAGTAAGGAGATCCCATGCCGACTTGCTAGGCCAGTCGCAGGTTGAGAACACAAATCCGACCATAGGGAGAACATCTCTTATGGCGAACCATAGCCCCGTTAGCCTATGACCTCGCGGTCATGGTTTCCCGGTCTGCACCACGTGGAGGTGGGGGTTGACTTGTGTAGTCTGCGGGTCATCGACAGGCTACTAATTTTCACTTTTCACCCCTCCTGGGAGAGGCTAGCCGATCCCAAACCTGCTGGCTGCAGGGCCAGGCGCATTCCACACCTTGCAGATCCGGAGGGAATAGCAGAGTCCTTGGGAACATCGATAAATGAAGCCCATAATCGGGCACTCTCACGATGTTTATACTTCACCTCGACACCGCAAGGTACAAGAGGAACATGATGAAATGAGATGAGACCGCCGGCTCAGCAGGCACGAGTGGTAACTACTACCACGATTCCCACCTTGAACAAGAAAGTATTAAAGGTTAAGACAAGCATGGCTCTGACAGAGTGCCATATTTCAATTCAACAATCAAAAATAGAGATCATTTGTTGGTTTTTTTCTTTCTTTCTTAGTACATGCTGTTATGTGGGAAACAAACAGGCGGACATATTGGCTGAGTCTGCACCGCTTTGTGGGGTGTTTGTGCCTGATTAAGCAGACGTGGTCGGGGGTATACAGCAGAAGACCGGCCGAGAGAGGAGTGCTACGGGGAGAGACCAGAGGATCTGGCCATCACTCGGGACTCAGAAGAAATGCCAGATGGACACATAATCAGACTGCTACTGATACTATTAGTATTGGGACTCTTTGCTGTCTGTTGAAGATGAGGACGGAGCACTATGGGAATGCCCCGAGTGCTGTGATGTCGTTTCTTGATTCACCTGAACTAAATTCTACTGTGAACAGATCTAGAATAAATTACCGCCTTTTGATTGTTGCAAATAAATTAATTTCACAATTAATCAAAAACGACTTGAATTTCGCACCATCCATGGTAATGGCAGACGCGAACACCTGCTTGGTAGGCACGGCTTTTTGTGCAACAAGTTTACGGCAAGTACAGCCGCCAGACAAAGAGTTCAATATCTGCTCAAGGAGTCACCCGACACTCACTGCTTTGTCCGCCGTGAAATGACGCAGTTTGTGGTCACAAACAAACATCCTCACAGGTTGTGGGGACATATTTATCTATTCTCTAGACTCTGTAGTTATCAATCTTGATTTAAAATGAAGATCTTCCTTAAGCATGAGGTCACCAGTCCCTGGCTACGTCAGAAAATACGTCACCAGAACTTAATCAGAGCGACAAAAGGAAATCGTGCCTAACAGACAGCACCGACTTAGCAAAACAATTAAAATAGCTTAGGAGTACATCATTCAAGTGGAATTAATGAATAAATATGTATAAATAAATTATATGTTTCCTTTTTACACCAGTATCAAATATACATGCCCATTATCCCTTGCTCGGCGTCCTACAATTAAATATATTCACCAAGGATTATCGTCTGCTTCTCAGGTGTCGTTGTCGGCTGCAAATAATCGGCCATGTTAACAAGCTTATCTTGGATTGTAGGTTGCCCGAATCCTGGCCACCTTCGCTTGTGCTTTGGGTGGCAGATTTCAAACGAATAAACAAGGTTTATATAAAATGGGAGAATCAGTTTGGCGCAATTTGCGCAATCTAACCAAAGTGGCGTGATCATTCAAATGTTTTTATTGTGGCAAACTACTGAGTGTAAAATTGCATGGCAAGCCAATCTGGGCTTGGTATGCATCGCAAAGTCCTGAAAAGGATGTTGCTTGTACAATAACAGATACCGACAATTTTATGGCGCGTACAGCCGTTTGGTGTGTTGCGTGTTATTAATCAATACTGAGTCATGATATTATGAGGTTGATGGCCAGTTTCTTACCTCCATGGTTTTCATACACAAGATAATTAGTCGATAATCATTTTAAAGCGTTGGGTCAAAACCCAGACGCATCCTTCTTCGTTGTCAATTGTTTCCTCTAATCTCTACGTCTTTCTACTTCTAAGGCCGCCAATCCAAACTTAATTATGTTTATGTGCTGTCTCAATTGGCCCAATGGTTTCCTAACCTGATTCCTTGTTAAATTTACCACTTAGAGAGAGGGGGAAAGGAAAGAAAAGAGGAGAGAGGGGAGAGGAGAGAGGAGGAGAGGGGGGTATGGGGTAGATGGGGGTTAAAAAAATGGTAACCGAGTAACCACATGATATTTGTTGTCGCCGAATATAAAACGCAGTTATAAGAAATCTCATCTCATCACATCTCATCATGTTCTTCTTGTACCTTGCAGTGTCGAGGTGAAGTATAAACATCGTGAGAGTGCCCGGTTACGGGCTTCGTATATCGATATTCCCATGGACTCTGCTATTCCCTCCGTCCAACGTTTACGTGGCCGCCTCTTCCTCTGTTTCCATCTGGTCTGTACATCATTGCTTGTTGTGGTATGCTGTTGACTGGTAACCTACTTGAACGGCCAAACCATTTGACTTGCTGCTTTCTAATAAAATCTAGTGCTGCTTTAACCCCCCCCCCCCCCAATTTAGTCTTGATTTCTTCATTTCTGATCTTATCTTATTTCTTATTTATTTTATTATTATATCTTATTTCTGATCTTGATACGTTGAGTATTCTTCTCAGGAATCTCATTTCTGTTGTTGTAATTTTTCTTTTCTCTTTTTCTGTCATTATACAACAGGAAGTCAAAACGATGTCTGAACAACAGAAAACAGAAGTAATAACAAAACACCTTCCGAAATGCAGCATCAGAGTGAATGGAACCAATCTGAAACATTGAGTATGTGGCTACTTGAATTAGCAGCAGCTAGAAGATACATAAAGGGCGTTACATGTGGGATATCCCAAGCAAAAGCAGCATGTCGCAAGTTGACAAATATTATGTGCGTGTATCTTTGCCATCCTGGTTGAGGAAAAGAGTACTTAATAGGCATATTGAGCCAATCTGGACGCACGGAAGCGAATCATTCCTAATTAGCAGACAAATTAGGAATTATGTGGAAATTTGAAATTGGTTTTACGGAACAATGTTGAGAACACCGTGGGAGAAAAGAAAAGGGGAAGGGGGTAGAAAAAGCAATGAAAATATCTTGAAATACGTCAAGTCACATATTAGAACTGGTTACCCGCATTGGAAGAAGACAGGTCCACATTCCTTGCTCATGTCACGAGAAGAGGACAATTAGAGTATGTCATCACAAAGGGAGAGTTGGAGAGGAAGAGAGGCGGGGGATGACCAAGAGAGAAGGTGTTGGTCAGTTAGACATCACGTTGATATCAGAAATGACTGGTAGCAAACGAGACAGAAGGTTGTGGGCAGACATGATCGCCAACCTCACACAGCATGGACTATAAGGAGAATGGTAGCACACGAGACAGAAGGTTGTGGGCAGACATGATCGCCAACCTCACACAGCATGGACTATAAGGAGAATGGTAGCACACGAGACAGAAGGTTGTGGGCAGACATGATCGCCAACCTCACACAGCATGGACTATAAGGAGAATGGTAGCACACGAGACAGAAGGTTGTGGGCAGACATGATCGCCAAAGTCACACAGCATGGACTATAAGGAGAATGGTAGCACACGAGACAGAAGGTTGTGGGCAGATATGATCGCCAACGTCACAGGGCATGGACTTTACTAAGAATAAGGAGAGACATGACATTTACCCTTGTTGGACAACACTCACCTCCACATTAACTGATTTACGAAGGATAATAAATCGCTAGATGTGACCTCCAATTTGGACAGAAGGGTGATATATCACCATTCTAAGGTCATTGTGTTATTTGTTTTTGTTTCTTCCACAATTTCAATGCTCAGTGAACAGAACATTACTTTATAATACTTGTTCATTTGATTGTGTAGAAATCAAAATAATGCGGTTTGCTTCCAAATCGCCCGTAGCTGCGTTTTGAACATGATCTGTGTGATTGCTAATTGCTTGCGCTACTCCTCCGCCACGACGCTGGCTGGTTTAAACTAGACAAATGGTTAAGAACTGTTATGCACTGTACCGCAAAGGAGAACTAGGCGTGCTTTGTTGTAATCGTATTATAAGATTAACTTGTCCCCAGGATGTCGCATGCTCCTTGGGGAGCGACTGGGGTTAGTTCGCATGCAACAGCGACACACAAGCCAACAAACATATAATGGCAAACAACCCTGGCACAGGAGTTGTCTCACGTTTTCTAGGAGGAAACCAAAAATAAAAGAGAGAAAGTGATCGATAATTTCTGTGCAGTGAAATGAACAGCGATTTATCGATTAGTCGTACCGCGCAATGTTGACAAAATCGTGCATGTGTGCGCGACCGGCTGTAATAAAGAAACGAAAAAATTATGTCGTGGGAGAAACAGAATAGAGGGCACAGGTAGAAATCATTATTGCTGTGTTCAGGAAGGAGAATCATGGGAAATTATGGGGTGAATACTCTGACACAATAGAGTAAGAGCAACGCAAACTGTTTGACTATCAAATCAACGTAATGCCATTGTTCTCATCATTTCCATTGGTAAAGTGATTATTAGTGTCTGGTGAAATACAACTGCATCTACTGTAGTCTTCTTATTGTATTTATCGATGTCGATCCACATCTACCGTAACATGTTGCAGACCTAATAAAGTAAATTTCATGTCTCTCGTATAGATTAAAGGCCACAAGTATGATGATAAAAGTAATGAAACACTGCATCGGGTGAAAAGTAATGAAACAGGAATATATTGAATTAAATGAGGCGATAACAAAGGATAAAAGCACCGCAGTGAATAGTAATAAAACAAAACAAAGAAATAATTAGCAGAAGTCAACAAATATCGAGGAAATATGGATGTGTTATGTGTTGCCGGTGTTCTTTTGGGGAAGCAAAGAAATTTCACTTACGACCACGAAAGGTTCAGAGTGTGTAGAAACAGTGAGGTCCGTGCTGGTTGAGGATCTAGAGGCTGGAGAAGATGAAGCATGTGCACAATGTGAAGAGATAGAAAGAAACCCGTGAAGGTTAAGTCGGATGTGTCGGCCTAACGGCGCAAGAACGCAGCTCTGCTGTAAACAAGCACAACGCAATCACGTCCGAAAAGAAAAAAAAATCCGGATGAACGAAGAAGAAGAAGAAGAAGAAGAAGAAGAAGAAGAAGAAGAAGAAGAAGAAGAAGAAGAAGAAGAAGAAGAAGAAGAAGAAGAAGAAGAAGAAGAAGAAGAAGAAGAAGAAGAAGAAGAAGGAAGGAAGGAAGGAAGGAAGGAAGGAAGGAAGGAAGGAAGGAAGGAAGGAAGGAAGGAAGGAAGGAAGGAAGGAAGGAAGGAAGGGTCAGGTATTGATCAGCACTCATAAGAGTAGAAGAAAGATGTAGATTTAAGTGTACACATAGAATTTCAGTGCAATAGTTTTAACGCCGGGAATCGTACGTCCGCCTCCAAATGACGACAAGGCCTTGCTGAAGAAACAAGAAACGAGCGTAAGTCGACGCACGGCCAACTAGAAACTATTAAATCAAAACACAACAACGGGTAGGAAGGGCCCGACGGACGGGCGTGAAGACAGAAAGTCAAACAGACCAGCAACTGAAATAGCAACGCCATAAAACAGAACAACAATATGCGCCACGGGAAGGAATTAGAAAATAAGAAACAAACAGCCGAAATAAAATAGAAATAAAAATTTAGCGCCACATAAATTAATTTCCTCTACAAACTTAAATTCCGTGCCGGTCTTGATCGAACTCAGATAACCTGGGAGACAGTCTCACGGTTCAAACATTTCGATCGTGCACCAGGTTTTCCGCTAGGCTGCGTTCAGTCACGCCGGTGAGGAGGCATTTGATTGGTGGTCGGGTGACGGAAACTTGAGATGAACAATATCGCACACGGAGAAGGGGATCAATGTGAGACCGGTGGTTGTGATGCCCGCGTGTGGGTGAGTGCTGTAGAGAAAGTGCCCACAGCTGAGTTGGTGTATTGTCTGGCTGTTTTCCAGTTGTTCATTATAGCGATCGGAAGCACGGACAATGAACAAACAGTTGCAAGGAAATATTTCAAGCGTGGTGGTAGAAGTGGTGGGTGAGTTAGCGTAGATGATAGGGAACTCACTTGATAATGTCATGAGTAGGGTTGTGGGAGGGTTCGAAGCCTGGACCCGTCGCCTGCTAAATGGGGAAAAAACTTGCCACCGATTTCCTCAGGCATTTAGTCAACAAAATGTGATTGCTCTATCACATTAGAGACATATAGCAGCAATCTTCGTCTGCACGAAAGTCTGTTACATGTCCTTGACAGGAAGTCGCAGTCAACTCCAGCATTTTTGGCTGTGATTTCTTGGAAAGTTTACGTTCAGTAGTTTTCCATCGCTTTCTTAACCACCGGCACTCATATAATTTTATGAAAACCAAAGCAAGGCGGTCTGCTAACAAATCGCCCGCTGCCGTGTTTCGAACGCGGTATGCGGGATTACGTATTGCGTTTGTAACATCTACGCCACAAAGCCGGACGTCTGGACCAACTTAGTTACCTAATAGAAACGACAGTCCCTTAGCCGATACTGCCATGGGAGTGCCAGGCGTTTTTCACATACTCAGGTCATACGATGTGGGGTGGCCAGTTGTTTTACTCATCGTCTATCCTTCCCAGACAGTTCTGAACATTGTGCTGTAGAGAAAGTGTCCACAGAGGGGTCGGAATATTCTCTGGCTGTTTTCAGGCTTCTTTATATCGCTCGGAAACTCGGACAATGAACAAACAGTTGGAAGGACGTATTCCATATTTAAATTTAAGTCTGTCGCCACAACGGTAAAATTGGAGTGGAAGAGAGGCAGGGGGAGACCAAGAGAAGATGTTGAAACGTTTGGCAGCATGTTGTGGCCGAAGATCAGTATCAGAAATTATTGACAATGCACAAGACAGAAGGTTGTGGACAGACATGATCACCAACGCCACACGGCGTGGACTATATAAAGAACCATATACAGAAGGTAAAAGTTCCATCGCTGTAGCTTAGGAGACGAGAGCGCGTTTCAGAATTCCCAGACATGCCGAGTTGAGGGTTACATAGCGAGTTGAGGGTGCATACCGAGTTGATACATTCCGAGTTGATGATATATTCCGAATTGATGATATATTCCGATTTGAGGATGCATACTGAGTCGAGGATACATACTGAGTTGAGGATACATACCGAGTTGAGGATGCATTCCGAGTTGAAAGTTCGAAATAAGTAGCAAATGTTATGGGGAACCTTGTTCACCAAATAGTATCGGCATGGCGGCAGGTGACGATGAACTCAACATATATCGTGAGTTCAAGTGAATTATATGTGTACGTGCGTGTGTATATGAGTAAGTGCCAACTACACAGACAGACAGACAGACAGACATACAGACAGACAGACAGACAGACAGACAGAAATAGAGAGAGACACCGAGAAAAACAGAGAAAGACAGAGAGACAGAGAGACAGAGACGGGGGGGAGAGAGAGAGAAAGAGAGGGAGAGAGAGAGAGAGAGAGAGAGAGAGAGAGAGAGAGAGAGAGAGAGAGAGAGAGAGAGAGAGAGAGAGAGAGAGAGAGGTCACACATACACTACATACCTGGCCTCCGCCATTGAGCTTATTCGTGAGTTTGACCTTACTGAAGTTGACCGGCTCCTTCATCCAGTGAGCCCCGAAGTTGGGGCTGTCCGGGTGTATGTACACACAACTGGGGACTGCCGGTTCCGCTTTACCTCCGGGTACCCAGTCTCCATTGACATACTTCCACCTGAGGACGAAACACGTTTAGATCGGTGTTAAACCATGAAACTGTCGTACATCCATCTTTGATACGTTAAACAGGATTCTCCCCTATTAACTGTCTAAGTTTGAGTAGCACAAACACATTTTAACTCACAAACAGGATTTGTTTTCATTGATACGGCCTGCCAGATGGACTAATTTCCAATTTCCTGAGAAATAAGGGTATACCACATCATCTATCGAGTGGTGATTGAACTAAGCATTAACATCTAGCGTCATATACCCAGTACGGTGTGAAAGGTGTGCACTGTTGCATATCTTTTACAGGACGTAGCTGTCAACCCCAGCATATTTTGGTTGTTCTTGAATTTACGTTCAATAGTGTGCCATTTCTTTCTGCACGACCGTCACTCATACCATTTCATAAAATATTAACGTAAAGCGGTCTGCTGCCAAATCGCCCGCAGCTGTGTTTCGAACGCGGGTATTAGGGATTACGAACTGCGTCAGTAACGCCGTCGCCACGGAGCGTGCGGGAAAGGATGCATTAAGCAGGAGAAATGCTTGCTCTCTCTCTCTCTCTCTCTCTCTCTCTATCTCTCTCTATCTCTCTCTATCTATCTCTCTCTCTCTCTCTCTCTCTCTCTCTCTCTCAAAATAAAATGGATGACAAAAGATAAATACTTGTGTACACATATCATAATTATTAATTTTTCGTACTAATCAGTATCATTTCTATTGGTATACTAACCTTATATATCGATTCTTTATGTTATCTACTTTCCTAAACAGCTGTTACTTTAACATTATATTTACTTTCAGTTTTATAATCAAGCTTATCACTCATAAAGATAAATTGAAAATACGGTAAGCAAATGTCAAGGTCGCCAGCAGGAGTGGGTGGAAATTGCGTCATTTCTTCAACAGGGTATGAATAAAATGGAGGCATGGAGCGTGCAGAACTGAGAGACGGCTTTCACAATAAAATATTTACATCTATAGGGCAGTTGCCAGAAGAAAAGGAATATACAGGATCAGAGACAAGGGTGAATGTGCAACGTGAGAGTTCATCCCGTTTTAGATTTTAGGGAAGCTATTTTTGGTGATTCATATTATACATATTGTATCAGTTCGTGAACGTCTCATTACTATTATCTATTGTCTCTTTTTGTTCGTGCTTTTGATCTATTCTCTCTCTCTCTCTCTCTCTCTCTCTCTCTCTCTCTCTCTCTCTCTCTCTCTCTCTCTCTCTCTCTCTCTCTCTCTCTCTTTTTTTTTTTTCTCTCTCTCTCTCTCTCTTTCTCACACATGTACACAAACACATGTTTGTAGTTGAATGCATATATGTTGCTACACACGAAATCTTGATTTGAGTGTGTGTGCTGGCGTGTGTAATGAATGATATACTTCTTCTTCGTTCATCCGGAGTTTTTTTTTTCGGACGTGATTGCGTTGTGCCTGTTTACAGCAGAGCTGCGTTCTTGCGCCGTTAGGCCGACACATCCGACTTCTGCGGGCATTTGTTGACCGGGTTAACCTTCCCGGGAATGATATACTAAAAAAGTAACTTGCCCACTCATGGAGGTGTGTTAGGTGTGTGGTTAAAACAGTACAATTAAAGGACCCTTCTACAGTTTTAAGGCCGGTCGGTATATCGTTCTCATCCCATGTTTTAAACCTATCTGGTATTCGATGGGTGACGCGGTAAACCGCCGGCAACAGTTGCTTCTTCCTACCAATGTTCAGCTGAATCTACCAGGAAGCTCAAGGCAAGTTTAGTAAAAATAAAAAAATAAAAACACTGACTGGAGGGCAATTCGAACACATGAACACCAGGCGACAGGCAAACATGCCAGCCAGTACCCTACAGCAACATCCCTACATCATGAAACACCTGGTTCAAATTCCATCCTCGGCGATTATGGACTTGGAAAATTCCTAAAGATAATTTTCGCATTCAAACTGACTACATTCCCAAGCGATTCTGCAAGAGGAGCACAACATTAAGCCAGGAGACAACTGCCGGCCAGTGTGATAATGTTCTAGGTATAAGAATGATGGGGTCAACATTTAAGACGGAGGTTAGCGTGGCCGACTAGATCAGAGGGGTCGCTCTTAAACTTTTGGTGTGCTCCGAGGTAGCGGGTTCAACCCCTACAGGTCAGTTTTCTCGTCTATGACTAGGCGAAATAAATTACAAGTACCTCATAACTCGCCTGATGGCGAGGGACAATGATGGTAATAGGAAAACCTAATACACATGCAAAAAATCGGTCCAGTGCACAAGAAGAAATAGTAAGTGCATAGAGTTCCCCTGAGTGCAAAGCGAGCGAAGAAAAATCAAAGCAACTTAAGACTGTAGAGAAAACAACTGAACATCAAGCATCTAGATCATGCATTACTTAAATCAAAGAAAAAGATTATGCTAAGATGTGTTAATGTACCTAACACATATAATCCCATAAAACAGACAGACGTTTGATGAACAACTGGATGTTTTGCGGGAATCAATAAAACAAAGGAAATCATTTTTTCCTATATATGGAAACTACATACAAAAAATAATGGGTGGCAAATTATAATGGGTGAAAGATGAAAGAAAAGAAAGCAATGATCGGGAAGATTATAATGGGATGCATTAAAAATAGTCAACAAGTCCAAAAGAGGTTGAATTTGAAATGCGTGGAAAGATTTGGACAAATCATCGGAAATACTCCGTGTACCAACAAATAAATATCTTTGCAGGTGGGAAATCACGAAATAAAACTGCATGTTCAAAATCAAAGGATAGCGCAATGTTAACTGGACAAAATAATATAATTAATGGAAGCACACACTAGAAAGAGGAGCTATATGATGGTAAGAGACCTGTTGTATTCAAGATAATAGTGAAAATTTCAACAATACTTGCTGCAGATGTTTTTATTATTATTATTTTTATATTTTGCGGTCGCCCGCTTTGAACTCAAGAGTAGCCCCTCCACATGCTACTATGTTTATCGATTTTAGCGACTGAAGTTTGCGTGTGGATTAGCTTTCCCTATTACCAGTGTCCCTCGCCATTAGGAGAACCACTCCGACTTTGGCGTAATTTGTAATTTACATAGCAACTACCATCACTCGCCTTACATCAAAGATCACATGGGACGAGACCACGAGGACGTCCCAGAAGAAAGTGGATTGACGACATCAAAGACATTGTACAACCACACGGAATGACACTATCCAGTGCCACCCACCGGGCGCTGGAACGCAATTTATTCCTCCCCTCGACGCTTGACGGCAGAAGTGGAAGATGATGATGATGATGATGATGATGATGATGACGTGATGATTTACCTCCCCAAGTCAACATTTTAGTCCAACTGACCGGTGTGGGGGTTGAACCCGCGACCTCACCAAAGCACATCGGAAGTTTAAGCAGTTAAGGAAGCACAACATTGCATGCAGAACGGAACGGCAGTCGAACCAGACAACAATGTGTTTAAATAACCAGAGACCATGGGAAAGTTTGAATGAAAATAATAACACATTATTTTAAACTTATTCAAAGTCAAACAAGAAGAAGAAACAAAAAGTAGGCTGAACCAAGCAAGGTATTCAATCAAAATAACAAGCATTATAATGTACATAATATCCGTTCACTCAGCACAGAAATTGCGGAAGATATTAAGAAACGAAACAAATAACACGATAATCCAGCGATTGTTCCAATGGGAAGTCACATTTGACGATATATTATCCTTCGGCACTGGCTCAATTATATATTTGTATTCATTCATTCTTTCAGTAGCATGTCCTTTGCAGAACATCGCTCCCATAACAACCTTCCGGAAAACCTCTCGATCATAAGCAAGATGTCTCGCGTCCGAAACACACATCTGGAGATCATCAGCCACATCCTGCACCCATCTTCTCTTTAGTTTACCTCTTCCTCTCTTCCCAGGCAAATACCCCTCCATTATTGTTCTCTCAAACTTTCGTGACGTTTCAAGTGACCAAAATATTTCAATTTTCTTTGTTTTATCGTCTTTAATAGCCAACCTTCTTCAATATTCAGCTCTTGAAGTATGGATGCATTTGTTCTTTTCTTTACCCAAGATATTCTTAGAACTCGTCTATAACATTTGTATTCATAGGCGTTTATGCGCTGTTCAGCTTGTTTAGTAAGTGTCCATGTCTCACAGACGTATGTTGCAATGGGAAAGATGCATGCTCTTAAAAATTTTTGTAGTTCTGTCTGTCCCACTCCATAATTTATTCAGTTGTTTTAGTCTTTGAAGAGCAATTGATAGTCGTCGTTTAATTTCTTTCATTGTGTCACCGTTGTTGGTAATCAATGACCCAAGACATTCAACATTTTCCACCACCTCCAATTTTTCCCCAGTAACATATATTTCTTTCTCCATAGTAGTTTTATCTGTATGCATTATCTTTGTTTTTGCTATGTTAAGATATAAGTGTATCTACCTACGTGTATCGTTGTCCACCTCTTGCTCGTTTGCCCTTAACCTTGCCCTCCAGTATGTTTTTTACAAGAGTGATATGTCTTTTAACGTGGCCGAAATATTTCACTTGCCTCTTTTTTATTTGTCATCGACTCGTGTGTGTGTGTGTGTGTGTGTGTGTGTGTGTGTGTGAGTGTGTCTGTGTATGTGAGTGTGTCTTTCTGTGTGTATGTATGTGTGTATGTGTGCGAGTGTGTGTGTGTCGAGGGCAAAAAGAAAACACTAACCTGCAGTTCGCGGCGACTACTATAGCCGGACGGCCTCAATTCGTGAGGCGCAAGAACCCCCCCCCCCTCCCGCCCCTTTTCCCTCCCTCTTCCCCACTGTCCTACACCACAAAGTTAGTTGCAATACCGTACGGACATAGCAGTCAACCCCAGCATTTGTCGGTTTGAGATTCATGGGCAAGTTTACGTTCAATAGTTGGCCATTTTTTCTGACCGACCGGCACCCATACCATTTTACAATAACAACCAACAGAGCTGTTTTTCGAACGCGGTATGCGGGATTACGATCAGCTTCTGTAACCTCTTCTTCACGGAGCACCACACCACAAGGAACTATATATATATATATATATATATATATATATATATATATATATATATATATATATATATATATATATATATATATATATATATATATAATAGGGAGTTCGTTCCTAATAATCTATTAAAAACCTTGAAGAGATACCCAATGTCTCAGACTGAGAATATGTCTTATGCGTCACTTGACAAAGCTGTTGCTGAGAATAATTACGAGAAGAGTAAAAGATTAAACCAGAAATTAGTGATGAACAATGTGGATTTGTAGAGGGGAAGGCAACAAACAATGCTTTCTCGGGACACTGTTAGAAACAGCTATAGAAGAATTACAGGTCTGTATGTGGCTGCGTAGACAGCACAACAGCGGTTAACAAAAGAAAACTGTCAAACTACTAGAACAATTAAACACTGATGGCAAAGATCTGTGAATAATAAAGAACATCTATTGGGAGCTTACAGCAGTTGTAAGAATCAACAGACATTCAGGAATACTTCAGTGCATAAAAAGGACATGTTCCCTGAATTGTTTTCATTATATAATAAGCAAACAATGAGAGTACAGAAATTATGCCAGGGATGGCAGCTTGTGGTTATAAAATAAACGACTAGCGTTAGCTAATGGTATCATCTTGACAGTACCACAATGTGATATACGAGTAAATGGGCATAGTCTTAAACAAGTGAATCGATACTGTTATCTCGGCACAGTCATAACATCTGATGGGAGATGCCTTGAAGAGATTAGAACAAGAATTGCCATTGCGAAGGTAGCCTTTTGCAAGATGAAAAACATACTGACCAATAAAAAGATATCAATTGAAACGAGAAAAAGAGTGTTGATGTGCTGCATAGAACCTATACTTTTGTATGGATGTGAAGCGTGGACAATAAGCAGTCAAGCTGAAAAACAGCTGATGGCTGTGGAAATGAACAAGTCCTTCAAGAAACAAATAAAGATCGTAAACTGATTAGAGACATTAGACGTAGACAGTCAAAATTTTTTGGGCATGTTATTAGAAGAAATGAATTGGAGAACTTGGTGACAACTAGCAAAATCGAAGAGAAGAGACCAAGGGGAAGACCGAGGAGTAAATACCTGGATGGCTTGGCCACATGGTATGGTCGATACTGGAACACGGAGCTGATCCACGATTCTGGTGATCGAGCGAGATAGCAGAACATGACCGCCCACGCTTACCGGCATGGCACATGATGGATGGAGCGTCACCAAATTAAATATCCGGTGGTGTATTCAGGGTAGAATTATTTTGCTTTCAATGGAAAGAATTTCAATGAAAATTCCCTGCAGCACAAGTGATAATGGTGCAAATTTTCCGCAATAGGTAGAATTAAAGTGAAAACTGCTTGCAATAGAAATAACTAACGAATACTGCGGAAAATAGTTTGAATTAAGGTGAAAACTGCCTGTATTAGAAGAGATTAGAGCGAAAACTACATGCAATAGAAATTATTGTAATAGAAAGAATTAAAAATAGGAAGAGTGAAAATTTCGTGCAAGTGGAGATAAAGCACACAAAAATGCCTATGAAAAAAAGAAATAAACATAAATACTGCAATAGGAAGAAAGGGGGGTGACAATTGCCAGTAATAAAACGAACTAAGGTGAAAAGTGCCACAAATTGGGGTTAAATTAAGAACTACCTCTAATCGAAGAGTTTAACGTGAAATCGCATTGCAGAAGAAGAAATTAAACTGCAGACAGAAAACAAATATACTGCCATCTGAAAATTGCAGAAATCGCGACAAAATATGTGCCATACATTATACTTATGTAATGTACACCTGTAGGCTAGTTGCTCACCTGTGTGCGTCCACCTGTATGAAGTCCAGCAATAACGTGTACATGGCGTTAGGGTCAAGCCCCGACACACTGGCTCGGAATACTGGAAACATGCGTCTGGGGGGAGATGATTTACACTCATTAGTAGTTGTTAATCTAAGAACTCGTATTGCTTTTGTATTAATAATAATAATAATAATAACAATAATAACAATAACCATAACCATAACCATAACAATAACAATAACAATAACAATAACAATAATAATAATAATAATAATAATAATAATAATAATAATATTATTATTATTAAGTTGCATGTCCTTCACAGGACGTAGCAGTCAACCCCAGCATTTTCGCTGTTCGTGATTCCTGGGCAAATTTTACGTTCAGTAGTTTGCCATTGCTTTCTGAATGACCGGCACCTATACCTTTTTCGAAAAAACCAGCACAGTGGTAACACCAATAACAATAACTATTATAACAATAACAATATTAATAAAATCATTCCCGAAGCATTTTTCCGCTATGTGTCTGTGATATGATAGGGCTATCATATTGTGTAGGTCTGTGATGTGATTGGGTTACCATATTGTGTAGGCCTGTGATATGATAGGGCCATCATACTGTGTAGGTCTGTGATATGATAGGGCCAACATATTGTGTAGGTCTGTGATATGATAGGGCTATCATATTGTGTAGGTCTGTGATATGATAAGGGCTATCATATTGTGTAGGTCTATGATATGATAGAGCTAACATATTGTGTAGGTCTGTGATATGATAGGGCCATTATACTGTGTATGTCTGTGGTATGATAGGGCTAACATGTGTAGGCCTGTGATATGATAGGGCCAACATATTGTGTAGGTCTGTGATATGATAGGGCTAACATACTGTGTAGGTCTGTGATATGATAAGGCTAACATATTGTGTAGGTCTGTGATATGATAGGGCCATCATATTGTGTAGGTCTGTGATATGATAGGGCCATCATATTGTGTAGGTCTGTGATATGATAGGGCTAACATACTGTGTAGGTCTGTGATATGATAGGGCTAACATATTGTGTAGGTCTGTGATATGATAGGGCCATCATATTGTGTAGGTCTGTGATATGATAGGGCCATCATATTGTGTAGGTCTGTGATATGATATGGCCATCATATTGTGTAGGTCTGTGATATGATAGGGTCATCATATTGTGTAGGTCTGTGGCCATCATATTGTGTAGGTCTGTGATATGATAGGGCCATCATATTGTGTAGGTCTGTAATATGATATGACCATCATATTGTGTAGGTCTGTAATATGATATGACCATCATATTGTGTAGGTCTGTGATATGATATATTATTGTGTAGGTCTGAATCCATGGAGGGGCATGCGGCCAGTCTTTCCTTTATTTAGCAAGCGACGATTGCAGGCTTCGATACCTCGTCCGACCGTGCTCATAACATTATTATTGCAGTTATATATCAACTTCGAAAACAAGCCCGCTATAATAATAACAATAATGGCAATAACATAATAATAATAATAATAATAATAATAATAATAAAATAACATAATAATAATATTAATAATAACAATAAAGGCATAAATAATTTAAAATAAATAAACAACAGTATTAACATTGATAGATCACCTGCCGGCCGGTTGGACAACAAGGACATGATTTAGGGCGTCAGAGAGGCTGGAGAGGTACTGACCATATCACACACGTCTGTGCCGATGGGTCTATGAAACATATGGGGCGTGCCCCGATTACCCAATGAACCTCAATGGATAACAAACAAACGTTTTGTTTTTAACTATGAAATTTATTTTTTACTAATTATGTAGTTTTACTAATTCTGTGTTTTTACTAATAATGTATTTTTACTAATAATGTATTTTTACTAATAATGTATTTGTACTAATTATGTATTTTTACTAATTATGTATTTTTACTAATTATGTATTTTTACTAATTATGTATTTTTAATACTTATGTATTTTTACTAATTATGTATTTTTAATACTTATGTATTTTTACTAATTATGTATTTTACTAATTATGTTTTTTATACTAATTATGTATTTTTGCTAATTATGAATATTTTTACTAATTATGTATTTTTGCTAATTATGTACTTTTTTTTACAAATTATGTATTTTAACTAATTATGTATTTTTATGTGAGGTCTTAGATGTGACTGAGCTACCGTATGACAGTAGACGCTACTACCTGCTTCTGTTAGCGCCGAATGTTGGGCGACGCTTACCAGACCCGACACCCCACGTGGTGCAAGCGGCTTCGGACTGAGGAGCACAATTGGGAGGGTACAAGCCTTATCCTAGTGCGAGGAAATGCAACCTAAAGACTAAATGTCATGGCAAGGCAGACCAGGTCCTAAGCCTTTGTTGGCAACTGGTCTAGGATTGAAGCTCCGACAGGCGGATAGTTAAAGCATTGCTTTCCTGATCCGGTAGCTTCTGCAGCTTGTCTTGTTCCAGACGTATTGGTGTTACCTTTCCTCTGGAGTACACGAGAAAGGCCGAGAGAGGGATCATGCTTTCATGGGCAACACATGGTCTCTAAATTCAGCCCAGACTTTGTGTTATGGAGAGGTATAACTCCATTTTACAAAATATCGTCTGTCAAGACGGCAAAGTGCCAGTCAGTCAGTCAGTATTTTTACTAATTATGTATTGTTACTAGTTATATATTTTAATAATTATGTATTGTTACTAATTATGCATTTTTACTAATTATGTATGTTTACTAATTATGTATGTTTACTAATTATGTATTTTTACTTATTAACATCGGTTGAGTATTAACTGGTTCAGTGCCGACGGATAATATATCGCTAAATGTGACCTCCCACTTAAAAAGAAGAACGATATATCGCCTTACTATGGTCATACCTCCACTTAAAAAGAAGAACAATATATCACCTTACTATGGTCATACCTCCCACTTAAAAAGAAGAACAATATATCGCCTTACTAAGGCCATAGTGTTATTTGTTTTGTTTCATTGTATCTTGCACAATTTTAATGCTCTAGGAACGGAAATAGTAATATTAGTTCATTTGATTGTGTACAATGTTTTGCCCAAACCTACGTTTTATGTGGCACTGTGTCAGTTAACATCGGTTGAGTATTAACATCCGTTGAGTATTAACATCGGCTGAGTATTAACATCGGCTGAGTATTAACATCGGCTGAGTATTAACATCGGTTGAGTATTAACATAGGATGAGTGTTAACATCGGTTGAGTGTTAACATCGGTTGAGTATTAACATCGGTTGAGTATTAACATCGGATGAGTATTAACATCGGTTGAGTGTTAACATCGGCTGAGTGTTAACATCGGCTGAGTATTAACATCGGTTGAGTATTAACATCGGCTGAGTATTAACATCGGTTGAGTGTTAACATAGGATGAGTGTTAACATCGGTTGAGTGTTAACATCGGTTGAGTATTAACATCGTTTGAGTATTAACATCGGTTGAGTATTAACATCGGTTGAGTATTAACATCGGTTGAGTGTTAACATCGGTTGAGTGTTAACATCCGCTGAGTATTAACATCGGCTGAGTATTAACATCGGCTGAGTATTAACATCGGCTGAGTATTAACATCGGATGAGTGTTAACATCTGTTGAGTATTAACATCGGTTGAGTATTAACATCTGCTGAGTATTAACATCGGCTATGCATTTTTATTTATTAACAACGGTGCTGACAAAAATAATACTTAATACATAATACGAAAATACCCAGTAATATTAATTGATACTTACTACTAGGCGCGTCCACCGGGTGGGGGATGGTGGGGTGGCCTCTAGATATTTTTCCTAGAGGTTATCTGCGAATACATTGAATAAACAGTCGAGGACCAGCACGAACGGTGGTCACTGAGAGGAGGCGAGATAATTGGTGGGGCAGCTATCTCTATTAAATACCTCAAAACTGTGACATGGCCATCGGCTGTTAAGAGACGCAATACATGATCTCCACATCCCATTGTCCGCAACCTCCACCCCCGATGCTTTGCAGGGTCTGCCTTTCTTTTTTAGACAAAAAAATATTTTAAAATGTGCACTACTGACGAGCTTAAATAAGAGCGAAACTCGAGTCTAGTGCTTCCAATCTGACGTGTACAAGGCCCAGAGTTCGTACCGGAATACAATCAGCATTGCCAGTTGTGTTCAATCTTCAAACCTCAAATTCAGAAACAACCAAATAAATCAATTTTTAGTCAAAGGCTAGTTGAGACAGCCATGCACAAATCAGTAAAAGTTAAGGGGAAACCACGGTTGTATTTATCGCAACGTAACCATATCACCATACCAAGTCATATTTCCGACACAGTTGTGAATGACAATCACGCTCGCTCATACATACCATACAAGAACATATACATGCATATTCGCATGCATGCATGTACGCAAAGGCACACGCATGCACGCACTCACACACATACAATCACACAGACAGTGAGACATCATCATCGTGTGCCATGCCCTTAATAGTGGGCGGTCATGTTTCGTCATCTCATGCGATCACCAGTGTCGTGTATTAGCTCTGTGTTCTTGTTCCACTCAACTCTGTGTTCTTGTTCCACTATCCCATGTGGTCAATCCATTGGGATATTTATTTATCTGCCTTCCCCTTGTTCTTTTCCCCTTAATCTTGCCAATTGTCACCAAGTTTACTTGTTCCTTCTCATAGCGTGCCCAAAACATATCTACGTCTAATTTATCTAACCAGTTTGCGGTTTTCATGTGTAGGACTTGCTCATTGATTTTATCTTTCTATCTATGGTACTCTGCATATTCCGCAGAAACCGCATTCCCACTGGACATTAGAGACATACAGACAGCTAAACAGGTGAACCTGAAGTAAAGTGCCCAAGTTATATTTCCCAGTCCTTTTACACCAGACAGCGATAACACCCGGTGTATATTTACTACAGGTTCTAGTTACCTAACTCCGGTGTGCATCTACTACTAAAGCCTCCAATGTATATACACCGCTTACTATACCCACACTACATCGATGTAATTAAAAATCAATAATTCATAAACACGTGAGATCGATCTAAGGCAGTTAACCGGCGGTCTTTCAAGGGACACAATACATCAGGTAACCGAGAAACAATGTGACCCGCGAGTTAGCGGTCATTCCCATAAATTAAACATCCTTCTATATTGTCCGTTGTTTGGCGTATACTATACATTGTAAGCGGTGTTAGTGATTGCCATACCAAATGTGATGAGCAGTGAATGTGTTCGTGTTCTTCTTTGTTATTCATTCAATAGCATGTCCTTTGCAGAACCTCGCTTCCATAACAACCTTCCGGAAAACTTCTCGATCGCAAGTAAGATGTCCCGCGTCCAATACATCCATCTGGAGATCATCCGCCACATCCTGCACCCATCTTCTCTCTGGCCTTTCTCTTCCCAGGCATATACCCCTCCATTATTGTTCTCTCCAAACTTTCACGACGTTTCAAGTGACCAAAATATTTCAATTTTCTGTTTTATCGTCTTTAATAGCCAACCCTCTTCAATATTTAGCTCCTGATGTATGGATTCATTTGTTCTTTTCTTTACCCAAGATCTTCTTAGAACCCCTCTATAACATGTGTATTCAAAGGCATTTATGCGCTGTTATTAGCAATAGCATTTGATTACTACATATTTATTTGCCTTCTTGTTCTTCTCCTTTTCCTCGTGCCCTTCCTCTTCTTTATCTATCTCGTTCTCCTTATCCTGCACTTCTTCTTCTACCCCCTCTTCTTCTACCTCTTAAGCTTCCTCTTTCTCTTCTGCTCCCTCTTCTTCTTATTCTGCTCTTTCTTCTTCTTCTTCTTCTGCTCCCTCTTCTTCTTCTGCTTCCTCCTCTTCTGTTTCCTCTTTTTCTTCTGCTTCCTCCTCCTCTTCTTCTTCCTCCTTCTCTTCTTCTGCTTCCTCCTTCTCTTCTTCTTCCTTCTCTTTTTCTCCCGCCTCCTCCTCTTCTGTGTCATCTTTCGCAACATGAATAAATGCAAAGAAAGCAACAGTCAAGTTGAGCTTGTTGACATCTCAGCAGAATTTGTTCTCAAATGTATTGTTTTCATTACCATTTCTTAGTTTCGTTAATTATTGATTTAGTTTAGTTTAGTCTACGGATCAACATCACGGCACACGGGTGTAACCCATAAGTGCTCCGTTCTACTCCTAACTCAAACCTGAGTCTGAAGAAACTCAGCTCAGTGCATGAACTCCGTAACACCGGCGAGGATCCTGAAATACTTTGGGTAGATTTTTAATTCGAAAATATGCCCGGGCAGCGCCGTTAGACTACTTTTTTTTTCTTTCTTTTTCCAACTGCCAAGGGAATCTTTACGTGGGCAACACTACACACGGGCGTGCGATCTCACTACCCAGAAACCAGGGGAAATTTTATTACTAGAAGTCCACGTGAAAAAATCCCGACCCTCATTGGGCTTGAACCCGGGACCTCCAGCACTCGAGGCGGACACCATACCTGGAGACCACGCAGTCCCCTTTATTCATCATTGCGGGTTCCAAATGTTGCTGTATGTAGCCGAGGCGCGGTGTTGGGGTGAGCGCCCAACATTGCTCAAATACCTCAATGGCTCGTGAATACATAACATATGCAGCAAAAGTCCAACTCCTGGCCTTCACGTGGCGGGCCTGTTTAAACTAACAGGAGAAGGGGCGACGGCGAGTCTCTGGCGCCGGAAAATAACCAGTATGCTCTAGATGTGTATGCACGTACATGCATGCGCAGACAGGTGTGTGCGCGCGTACACATCTACACTCGAGTGAGACCACAGTCTGCTCTAGCAAAGAAAGGTGCTGAAGACGGAGGCAACCAGCCAAGAGGCGCACCACAGAAATCAGGATGCCACGCAATCACGCAAAATGGAATATGTCGACTACTGCTAATCGTTATGGTGCTCGCCCTGCTTTGGACCCCCAGGCAGGTGCAGTGCCGGGCCCTATGTCTCGAAAGGGTCCAACCCCAACTACTGGAGGTCCTTCTCAGATGTCCTGTGGAGCCAGGGGACATGAGAATAGGACGACTGGCCATACTAAACGAAGACTTAAAATAATGCACTGGAATGCGGAGGGAGTCAGCAACAAAAAAATAGAATTAGAAAAAATCTTGGACCAAGAAAAAGTAAGCATATGTTGCTTGCAAGAAACTCACATCAATGAAAATATAGCCTTCAAAATCAGAGGCTACCAGTGTTACCGATCTGACCGAAAGAACAGGCGAAAAGGTGGGATACTGACCCTTGTAAGAAATAACATCATGGCTTCCCAAATCAAAGTCTACATGGAAGGGGCTGAGTATCAGACACTTAAACTTAAGACAGGTAATACAGATCTACATCTGATCAATTACTACTGTCCAAGTGACCGCCCACAGGCACTGGACACTCTACCACTAAAAGAAAAAATGATTGTGTGTGGCGATTTCAACAGCCACTCGCAGAGCTGGGGCTATGATCACATGGACCAGAGAGGAGAGAGACTGGAAGACTGGCAGGATGAGAATAGATTCATGTTGATTAACAAGCCGTCCGACCCACAACTACACCTGACCTGGCTTTTCATTCACCAGACCTGGAGTGGAACATTACACGAACTGTTGGGAAACAACTTGGTGGCAGTGACCATCGGCCAGTCTTTCTAACCGTAGAAAATGAGCTTGTAAGTGAAAGCAGCACCCTCTCGAGGTGGAACTACAAGAAAGCAGACTGGGCAATGTACAAGCATCGCACCAGCATACTGGTCAGAAACCTGAACACTGAGAAAGACATAAATAAAGCAGTTGAAGAGTTTGGGAAATGCATACTACAGGCAGCGCGAGAAACAGTACCAAGAGGAGCCCGTAAACAATATAAACCCTACTGGAGTAGTGAACTGGAACAGTTGCATAGTGATGTTGAAGTGTGTAGAAAGCAAGCAGAGGCCACACCCAGCCAAGAGCACCACAATAAATTCCAGCATGCAAAAGCCAAATTTCAAAGGGCCAAGCTGCAGGCTAGACGGAAAAGCTGGCAGGAGAAAACGGAGTCTCTGAACTTTGAAAGAGACACAAGGAAATTGTGGAAGCTAATAAAACAGCTTAATGACGAGGGCACAGGGAGAAACTCAAAAATTGCACTACATAAAGATGGAAAAATCTTAACAAGAAAGCAAGCAGCTGACCATTTTGCGGACTCGTTCGCACAAGATAGCAATATCAAAATTAGTCCAGAGAAACAACAAGAGATTCGAGAGAAACGACAACATACAGGACAGAAGGAAATAGTACATGAGGTTCTGGAGGCACCCATCACAATCAGCGAACTGGAGCTAGCCATATCAAAACTGAAAATGAGAAAGTCACCAGGAGCTGATGGTATCTCCAATGAAATGATCAGGAACCTAGGAACAGAGGCCAAAATAAAGCTGTTGCAGATCTTCAATAACAGCTGGACCTTAGGCAGTGTTCCACAAGCCTGGAGAGAAGCAATCATGATACCCCTCCTAAAATCAGGGAAAGATGGTTCCATTGCCTCTAGCTACAGACCAATTAGCCTCACCAGCTGTCTCTGCAAAACACTGGAGCGCATCATCAATCACAGACTGCAGTGGTACATTGAAAGTAAAAACATCCTTGTGCCACAGCAGGCTGGATTTAGGCAGTGCTACTCTACGGAAGATCAGACAACCTACCTCTCTCAAGAAATTGAGGATGCATTCCAAGAGAAGAAGCTGGTGCTTGCGGCATGGATAGATCTGAAGAAAGCCTTTGACAAAGTCTGGAAAGAAGGTCTGATGAAGAAACTGAGAAACTGCAAAGTCAATGGAAGAATGTACAAATGGGTGAAAGCATACTTGCACAACAGAAGAGCCCGAGTACAGATAGACGGACTCAAGAGCAAGAAAGTACTACTGCGTCACGGTGTCCCCCAGGGCGGAGTCTTGTCCCCCACACTTTTTCTAATCTTCATCAATGATCTTGTTGCTCACCTACCGCATGGAATTAAAGCGGCAATGTACGCCGATGACCTGGTTCTATGGAGCACAAATGAATATGCATCAGTGGCCACCAGATTGATACAAAGAGCTGTAGATACATTTGCTGCATGGGCAAATAGATGGTGTGTCAGCATAAACACTGACAAGTGCAGCACCACCCTATTTACCCTCTCTCCAAAACAAAAGGCAGGGATCATCCAGATAAATGGAACACCCCTAAGAGAAGATAAAGAACCAACATACCTTGGAGTAACATTTGATGGCAAGCTGACATGGAGAAAGCACATCAACAAAGCAGTAGCAAAAGCCAGAAGGAAAATAGCCATCCTGAGAAAGCTAAGTGGAACCACATGGGGAGCCAGTACGAAAATACTTAGCAAAGTTTACCAACAGAGCATACGACCACACCTGGAATATGGGTCAACTGCGTGGTGTTCAGCATCAAATACCACACTACAAGAGCTGGACAAGGTGCAAAATCAAGCATTTAGATTCACCACAGGAGGGATGAGATCAACCCCTATAGTGGAAATGGAGAAGATGGGGAGGACACAGGCACTGAGTGAGCGCAGAGATACGAAAGCGCTAGTGCAAGCAGAAAAGTTCCTCGGCTTGCCAGGCCACCCTGTGAAGAACAGATTTGAAAACCTAGCTATGGGGCGGTTGAAAAGAAGTAGTTTTATCCACCAGGCCAAACGACTCTGCAGAGAAACCACTGATCTGCCCACAGTTGGTATCCCCCTAACAACTATTCCAGAGCGAACTCCATGGAAAGATGAGCATAGACTATCGTTACAAATCCAGACAAAAGTGAGAGGAATGTTTGACAAGGAAGAACAGAACAGTGTGCAGCGCAGAACAGCCACTCTCAGCTTCCTTGATGAAGAATACCCACAGGACCTCTGGATCCGAGTCTACACAGATGGGTCAGCACAAAATGCTGTTCGAAATGGAGGAGCGGGAGTGTACATGGAGTGCCCAAATAATGCTAGGGACACGGCCAGAGTACCGACAGGAAAGTACTGCCATAGCTGTGATGCCGAGGTTGAGGCAGTCAAGATAGCAACGGAGAAATTACTAAATAACAGCAATGGTACACAACCTGTGGTGCTACTAACAGATGCAAAATCAGTACTCGAGGCGCTCCTCTCTGGGAAATTGCCAGTACTAAGGACACTACTTTCTGAACTTAGCAGTCAGCATCAAGTCACCATACAGTGGATACCATCCCACTGTGGAGTACCCGGAAACGACAGAGCTGATCAATTGGCTAAGGAAGGAGCCAAAGAGGAACAGCCTGATGTGCCCGTTACATACCACCAAAAGAAAAGAATGATCAAATCAGTCAGAAAGCCACCAAAACCTGCTCAAGATGACTACCACATTATGGACAGACCAGAACGGGTCATTATTCTGCGCCTCAGAACAGGACACAATAGATTACGCAACCACATGTGTACAAAATTCAAGATTGGTGAAACAGCCATGTGCACATGTGGATTGGCGTCGCAGACAGCAGAGCACATACTCCAAGACTGCCCAAAATATAACATATCTAGGCAAACCTTCTGGCCTGGAGAGACGACGGTGGAAGATAAACTCTATGGACCACTGTGTGAACTGAAGAAAACAGTTCAATTCATGCAAGAGACGACATTGCAGATATAGACATATTTCAAGCGAACGAAAGAAGAAGAAATTCATCATTGCTTGTTGTGGTATACTGTTAGTTGGTAACCTACTTCCATGACCAAACTATTTGACTTGCTGCCTTCTAATAAAATCTAGAGCTGCTATAACCCACACTTTAGTCCTGATTTCTTCATTTCTGATCTTATCTCTTCTTGATACATTGAATACCATATCAAGTATTTTAAACAAATCAAAACAGTTAATTGATTAGAGAAACTGATTTTAGAAATTAGGCATAATCAAGATCATTTTCTGCTACTAATGAAAGAAAGGAAAGTACAGGAAAGGAAAGAAAAGAAAAGAAAAGATAAGTGAAGAAAAGAAACCGACAGACAGACAGACAGACAGACAGACAGACAGACAGAAAGAAAGAAAGAAAGAAAGAAAGAAAGAAAGAAAGAAAGAAAGAAAGAAAGAAAGAAAGAAAGAAAATTCCTTAGCTAATCTTAATGAAAAATCGGGAAATTGATCAAATCTCCCCATATCAAGATGTCAATTCCTGATTCTCCCCAAGTCACACAATACAACGGCCGGGCCGTTTCATGGTGGTCCCGACACATAAAACCAGGCATCCATGTAGCAAGCATTTACAATGTTTCTAACTGTGTCACAACCGATCCAGCATTCCTTTCAACCTGTTCCTCAGATTTTGTCCCCCTTCTTTCTTTTTTTTTATTGTCTGTGCGTCGCCGAGTAAAGATGGGTTTAGAAATTAGAAGGAAACAAACCAATAAAACTTGGATTTAGGAATTAGAAATTTATACACCAGAAAATCACAGAGGGGCGGAAATGACAAGTTTTTAAACACACACACACACACACACACACACACACACACACACACACACACACACACACACACACACACACACACACAACTCCCGGCACAGTAACCTGATGTGAGTATATATTTTTTTTTCTTTCGCTCGCTTCGATATCACGTGTAGTCTAGTCCATACATCTGCTACTTTAGGGTGCATTTTTAATGACTGTGCAGTCTATGAAAATATTGCCGGTCCTAGTCTTGTATTCACCCTCTGTTCAAGCAATATGTTGGATAAATACAAAACGTGGACCGGCAATATTTTCAAACACCGCAGTCATTAAAAATACACCCTGTACTTCAAGTGCACTGGGCTGAGTTTTGCGTGTGGATTAGATTTCCCTATTACCAGTGTCCCTCGCCATGAGGTGAATCCAGCCTGAATAAGGTACTTGTGATTTACGTCCCCAAGTCAAGGATGTAAAGTCAACAATTTTAGTCCGATTGATCAGCGTAGGGGTTGAAGTCGCTACCTCGGTATCAGCACACCGGAAGTTTACTAGCGAGCGCTATTACCCATTCGGCCACTCTGGCCTCCACAAGTGAAATAGTTTGGTTAGATTAAAAGACAAGAGACCCTTATTTTAAAATAAACCACACTGTAGGTCAAAGTGGGAGTTGGGCGAGCAACAGGTAGATAGTGATACAATGCGGAAGATAACATCAAGAGATGGACGAACTGCTGTCTGCAAGACTGCATATCCAGGAGAGAACGAACGAAAGAACGAACCAACGAACGAACTAACTTTATTTTCAAATCATTTTTCAAACTTCATTTTCAAATTTTCTTAAATTGTGCCATGTTACATTCACATTGAGGGAAAAAAATCGTCAAATGGATTTTTTATACATAAACAATGCAAATTACCATGTTATGAGATATGCAGACACACGTAAACAATCACATTCATAAACACACAGAGATCAAGAGACAGACAGACTAGAGGATGAAAGCCAACCTTCACTGCGGAGACGGCACATTATTTATTGACTTGATAGTCTGCTACTGAACAGTAACAGGGGGTGACATCTTGCCAGTATTTCATTATCAGCAGTGATTTGCCAACTTACGAAGCTGATTTTGCTTCTCCACAACGTCCATTTTCAAGAAAAATGGATTAATTCATGTTTATGTGCTAAGTATAGATGCTTACAGATTAAAATGGCTGGTTTATTTCAGTTTCTACCAAGATAAATAATTAACCGACAAATGAAGTTGTAGCTGCGATAGCGATCAGATTTGCCCAGATTCAAATTTCAAATGCAGTGGGACTTTTTCCAGACCACGTGGCTTAAGATCTGCCAAGTCCCATTATATGAAAGGACCACGTCACAACGAGGAGACAGAAATCTGATTGGTACGTCTGTGAGGTAGAATAGGGCATACGACAAGGTCAGAAAAAAATATATCTTCCCAATGCCATACTCCCATATACCCCGATGACATGGACATGGCGTGGCTGACCTTGAACTGATATTTAAAGCAATTATCAAATTGAAGTCAAGCCATGTCATATGCTTAAACAATGGCCGCAGCTTTTACCCTAACCTTTGTTCGCGCAACTTCGTCTGCAGACAGACTCTCAAAATGCCCACGCCCGTTCCTTTCTATTCACTTCTGCTGTGTGTTTGTTATAGCTGTTATATTTATTTATCTCGTTCTGGTGAGATTCAACAGTTTACCGACTTTTGCCTTGTTTACTGGCGATCCCTGGACTGCAGGAGTTCCCTTTTTATAACGTACCGCGGAGTTAGCAAGGACATAAGAGCTGTGTAATGGCGGCATGCAATGATAATGTTGAAACTAGATTGTATAAGATTAGTTGCCAGTATTGTTAACAATTGATAATTGTTACCATTTTGGTGTCACAGGGACTTCGGTGTCGGTTGTAACTTATGGCACGTATTGTAACTTTGGAGACATGGCAGACGATAGTTACAGCAAAGGAAGGCAGTCGGAAGAGGAATGATGGGGCAGTTAGACAAGTAGACGAGTTTGCTAAATAAAGAAAGAGAATGGCAGATGAAATTAAAGAAAGGGAGTGTGACAGCATTTACCAGTGTCTGGCAAATTATAAAAAGTATACAAAGAACAAGTAGTAGGGGGAAAATAATTGAATTAACAAAAATGAGACGAAAATACACAAGGGAACGCGACGGCAGTTGGTAGCATGTTCTTCGTGTTCTATTCTATTCTTCTCCTCATACTACGAATGAAAGAATAGGAAAAACAAGCTGCAAACAGAAAGAAACAATTTGAATATAAAAACACAAAGCATCCGCCACTAAAAAGAAATAATAAACTGCAAAAAACACGACGCTAACAGTATTCACTAAAGTACGAAAATTAAAGACGACACAAATACAGACAACAGCGTTTGGCCCAAACAACATGATCGACATTATATTACAATTACGCCAACAAAATATAGCTATTAACTCAAATTTGCTGGTAATTTGTTGGTTATTAACCAACATTTAATCATATAAGACTGCTGGTTAAAACACCACTTGAGCTATGGTAATTTAATCAATACTCTAAATTCTCGAGTTTTGTCAAGGATATTTCACCGACGGAGACTATGTCAAGAGTGGCAATCTCTACTGCTTCAGCCGAAACTCTAAATAAGTCTATATCCCAACTGTCAACTCTAATTTAGGATCAGAACTTCGGGGAGCGTTTTTTTTTTTTTTAATCCAGCATTAGCCCCCGAGCTTCTTAAGTTTTTATTTCTTAAGGACGGGTTGTCCTAACCCTAGAGACGGGACGATTGCCCTGTCATCCTAGTACGGTCGGGGCGCTTTTGTCAGTCAATCATCGCTGACGCCAGGTTGCTCGCGCCCACTTTACTTTAATCTGGAGGCCCACCAGGGCTATATTCAGTACAACAAAAGGGGTCAAAAGTAAATAACCTGGCGGGGATAGTAGCGGCGTTGGAAAAATGCCGACAATGATTGGGTGGGAGGAGAGCTGGGTGTGTGGTTACTTTTGTAGGGTCGGATCTTGTGGTATGCGACACAAGACTGCATGGAGCAGAAGCGTACCTATGTGATGATGGTGATAGTAATGATGCTGCTGATGGTGATGATGACAATATCGACAAGGACAATGAGGATATCGATGGTCATTATCAGATGTTATCCACCATTGTCGCCATCATTATCGACATGTGTCATGCCGATAAGCGTGGAAGGCGCGGGGGGGGGGGGGTGTCATTGTTCGCCATTTCACACGATAACCAGGGCCTTGTAACAGGCCCATGTTTTTTATCCCGACTGGGCGAAGCGATCCAGGCATTTATCTCACAGACATGCCATTACACTTTTCCTTTCGTTTTGCAAATTTTCGCTAAGTTTTATATAATTTACTGCCCAATATTCCTATTGTGCAAAAGAGAAAAGTGAAGACTCAATATCCCTCACTGGGTAAACGGTGCAAGACCCACTGGGTAAACTGTGCAAGACCAACAGCCACTCGGTGGCTGATGCGGTCAGTATCAGGCCGGCCGCCTTCACTTCCCCTGGTACCCAATTCAGGCTGGGTCTCACTGGACGCCCAGGTCTGTCATCAGCTGCATATAGTACCCGTACCTGGCGGTTTAGGACAGGTGGGTCTTGAGACTGATGAATTGGGGCCGCCAAGCTAGTGCAGTCACCGCAAATTGTGCAGGTTAGGGTTTTCTTAATGCCTCCGACAAAAACAAAAACATCCACACATTTTTAAAATCGGCTCCAATGAGAATTCGAATCAGCGACCACCTGGTCGACAGGCGAGCGTCTAGCCACTACGCCATAGCGGCTCCCATTCACTGAACAGCGAGATAGTTGATATGTCAACCCCTTATGACCCAGACAGTACAGGGAACGCGATAACTGCTGGGAACATAAAGAATTAAGGCATGTAGTTGATTATGAAATCTCAATGGAAGGGCTGTGCGTGCCTTCCCATTGAAACCAATTGCTATTTACGGTAGCTTATTATGTTCTGAGTGTGTATGTTTTCGTGAATTACAAGTACGTCAAAGACGGGGAGGGTTCGCCTGATGGCGAGGGACACTGGTATTAAGGAAAGCTAATCCTCGCACGAAATCAGTCAAGTGAACTCACTAGTAGTAGACATATATATATATATTCTTCTGCGTTCATCCGGAGTTTTTTTTTCGGACGTGATTGCGTTGTGCCTGTTTACAGCAGAGCTGCGTTCTTGCGCCGTTAGGCCGACACATCCGAGTTCTGCGGGCATTTGTTGACCGGGTTAACCTTCCCGGGAATATATATATATATATATATATATATATATATATATATATATATATATATATATATATATATATATATATATATATATATATATATATATATATATATATATATATTAGTGCTCATGCTATATTAAGAGGAGTATTGGGCTATTAGTTTTGATGCTAGGTGGCAAACCGGTTTCCCTGGCCAAGGTGTTAGCGACATTATTCGTAATCCCGTATATCCACGTGGGGAAAACAGCAGCTGCGAGAAACGGCAGCGGTTCTCGACGTGCTGGTAACTTACGGGAGTATGTGAGCTGGTCGTTCAGAAAGCAATGGCAAACTATTGAACGTAAACTTCCCCAGGAATCACGAACAGCCAAAAAATGCTGGGGTTGCCGAAAAATGCTGCTACTTCCTGTAAGGTATATGCAACAATTTTTGTTTATGTAGTTAGGAGAACTTTCATACAGTTCAGAGCAGCTGTTGTTAGGAGAACTATTGGACCATTAGAGCTGATACTGTATTCAGAAGAGAACTATCATACTATTAGCTGGGTTGCTGTATTGTTGGGAGAACTATTGAACCATTAGAGCTGATACTGTATTCAGAAGAGAAATATTGGACCATTAGAGTTGATACTGTATTCAGAAGAGAACTATCATACTATTAGCTGGGTTGCTGTATTGTTGGGAGAACTATTGGACCATTAGAGTTGATACTGTATTCAGAAGAGAACTATCATACTATTAGCTGGGTTGCTGTATTGTTGGGAGAACTATTGAACCATTAGAGTTGATACTGTATTCAGAAGAGAACTATCATACTATTAGCTGGGTTGCTGTATTGTTGGGAGAACTATTGAACCATTAGAGTTGATACTGTTTCATGACGTTTCAAGTGACCAAAATATTTAAATTTTCTTTGTTTTATCATCTTTAATAGCCATCTCTCTTCAATATTTAGCTCTGGAAGTATGGATGCATTTGTTCTTTCCTTTACCCAAGATATTCTTAGAACCTGTCTATAACATTTGGATTGAAACGCATTTATGCGCTGTTCAGCTTGTTTTGTAAGTGTTCAAGTCGCTCAGGTGTATGTAGCAATGGGAAAGATGTATGCTCTTAAAATTCTAATTTTTGTAGTTTTATCTGTCCCACTCCATAATTTATTCAGTTGTTTTAGTCTCTGAATAGCAATTTATAGTCGTCGTTTAATTTCTTTCATTGTGCCACAATTGTTGGTAATCAATGACCCAAGATATTCAAAATGTTCCACCATCTCCAATCTTTCTTCATTAACATATATTTCTTTCTCCATAGTAGTTTTATCTGTACGCATTATCTTTGTTTTTGCTATGTTAAGATATAAATTGTGATGTTCAATATTTATTTGGGTTGAGGTTATTAAGTTTTCTATACCATTCCATGATGTGGATAGCAATATTGTACCATCAGCATATCGATTCTCTGGTATTTCATGACTACCGATATTTAGGGTATCGTATTGCTCCCTGGTTACGTCATCGCTGACATTTCTCATTATATTTTCAGCGTACAGGTTAAACAAATAGGGGGACAGAACACAGCCCTGGCGGACTCCTTGCTTGATGTCAAACCAATCTGATGTCTCGCCATCTATTCTAACCAATGCTTGTTGGTCCAGATAGAGCATTTTGGTGAGTTGTACTACATGTGATGGAAAGCACATATTCCTCATGATTTCCCAAAGTTTCTGATGTACACAGTCAAATGTTTTCTGATGTTGCACCCAGTCAAATTCCTTTGAATAATCCACAACACATGAGAATACGTTTACATTGAATTCTCTGCACGTCTCTATTATTAAACGCTTATTGAGTATGTGATCTCTTGTTCCTCTTCCTTGTCTAAATCCAGTTTGAATCACGTTAATCTCTTCTTCCATTTTCTTACGAAGTCTTCCCATTATGATTTTTAGTAGAAAATTACTTGCATGACTGATCAGGGCAACAGTTTTATAGTTGGTGCATAATTTCAGGTTGCCCTATTTTGGTATTGGAATGAAGATAGTTCTCTTCCAATCTTTTGACCATATACCATATTTCCAAATCTTTGTACATAATGCGTGATAGGTGTGTATGCTTTCTTCCCCTCCTGCTTTAATTAGTTCATCTGGTATCCCATCACATCCTTGTGATTCACCATTCTTCAGGTTCTTTATTGCCCATGCAATTTCATCTAATGAGGGTTCAGGTTCTGTCTCTGCTGTCATTGGCTCATGTATCTCATTCATATCCGCACTGTCACTCACATCATACATTCCACTGCAGTACTCCTGCCATCTTTCTAGAATTTGTCTAGATTCTGTTAAGGTATTTCCCAACTTATCACAGATAACATTTTATTGATGTTGAACATTTTTTGCCAATAACTTCATTTCTTTGAACATTTCGTAATCTCTTCCAGTTTTATGATATTTCTCTATTCTGGTACAGCAATCTTGTATACATATTGATTTTTGTCCTTTCTTGTGTTCTTTCTTATTTCACGAGTTAAAGATTTATAGTTCATCCTGCTGTTATCGGATTCACCTCCTTTATGTTTCAGTTCCCTTCGTTGTTTTATTAATTCTAACGTGTCTGATGTAATCTATGGCCTATGTTGCTAAGTCCGGGTCCGAATTAAATCTTTGACTGCTGTTATCAAGATATCTCTAGCTTGTACTGCCAGTTCATCAGGTGTCATTTCCTCGTGTACAGAAATCAAGACCCCAAAACGATTCCTCACTTCTACAGTGTATCCATCTGGTATTTTTGTGAGATCAAAACGAAGTGGTCTTGTCCCCGGGTAAGATTTTGAGTTTTAATTTCAAATCTGCTTCTAATAACTGATGATCTGTATCACAGTCTGCACTTCGTGGGGTTTTTGCAGATGTTATGCTTGATCTCCATCTTCTTTGTATTAAAATATATATAATCTATCTGATTTTTGGTAATACTGCCAAGAGATTACAAACAGCAAAAAAAAAAAAACATTGCTGGGGTGACTGCGGTGTCCTGTAAAAGGATATGCAACTAACATAACAGTACGTTACACAGTACACAAAAAGGTTATATTACCGGCCAACAACATTAGACAGATAATGAGAAGTAGTGAAAGGTATTTTGTGATTGACTGAAGACAGTGATTAAGCAAAACGGCACATCTGGCGTAATAACAGACACCATAACGTTATCATAGAAACGGCGTGCCGTATACTCTATTCGAGAAACAATAAACGACTGCTCACATATAGTGAGGCGTTAGCAATTAGGTTGTTAGACCAGTTTTATGTTCGTTTTAAATTTGAAATTACAGTGGGTATAAAAAATGCTCCGTATTCTAAGACTACCTGTGGCTGTGTGTTTGAAAAATTTTAGCCGGAGTATAATGCATTTATTAATATTCAGATGATATATAACTGTGCAGTATGCGCCGGCTCCGTGGCGATGGCGTTGCGGACGCGAATCGTAATGCCGCTTAATCGCGTTCGAAACACAGCGGTGACCGATTTGGCAACAGACCGTGTCGCGCTGGTTTGAACATGGTATGGGAGCCGGTAGTTCAGAAAGCAATGGTAAACTACTGAACGTAAAACTTGCCAAGACCCCAACAACGGCAGTAAAATGATGGTGTTGACTGCAACGTCCTGTAAAGGATACGCAACTTAAAAAAAAAAAAAAAAGTATGCATCTGGGGAGATGCAATGTGTATGGTTTCCTTCTTTACGTTCACTAAAAGAATACTTTACTTTAAAGACACTGTAACAACAAGCATGCATGTTTGAACAAACAGTATATGATTTTTTTTTAATGGACAAACAAAATTAATAAAAGCTCGTATGTAAAGTTGCTGGGTTTTTTCTTTAAATAAGAAAATCCTTTCGATTTCATATTTTCTTTAAATAAGGAAGAGGTCCTTTCGATTTCATAATGTCAAAGTAACCTACAACAGGCGTTTTTTGAAAATATATGAACACATTGATTTTTCTTTTAACAAACACATGACAGCGGTGAATGAAAAATTGAAAACTTCACAACGTGAACAGTCTTCTAAACTTCCCGTAACGATCTTTGTATTCACTTTCATTGTTTATGTCTCCTTTGTTTCACTGCTCATTTTTTTTTAAATTAATACTTGAAGCTTTATCTTCAATAGTTTTCACTGTTGCCCACTGTGTTCTGGTTTAACTTTAGCCCACTATTTTTCTTCTTCTTATAGTCCTTGCCGTGTGGCGTTGGTGACCATGTCTGTCCACAACCTTCTGTCTCCTGTACTGTCAGTCATTTCTAATTCTAATGTCCCTCTATGTCATGATGTAACACTATCCAGCATCTTTTATCTTGGTCTTCCCCAGCCTCTCCTCCCCTCCAACTTTCCCATTGTGGCGACATACTCCAACTTCCCCTTTCTCATAACGTGCTTAAAGAATGGGGGGTCTGTCCACTTCTGATGCCAGTAACCAGTTCTCAGATCCCTCCAAGGTGTTATTCTTCAACGAAACCACATCTTCGCAGCTTCTACATAATTCCTCACTTGCCTGCTAATTGTCCACGATTTGCTTGCGTATATTAGGTTTGGCTGAATATAGCTCTCACGAACTCGTTTCCGCATCTCGATTGCCAATGAGAAAGCGCAGAGAACACTATACATCTTATGAAACGGTGCCAATTCTTTGGTTGTTCTACACCTCCTTAAACAACACGCGAAAGGAACTGTATCTATCAATCACATGGCCGCTTTCCAGCATATGCCAAGCAATTGATGAAGCGGGAAGCTTCCGGTGTGTCGGCCCCACTGGCATACGCAAAAAATGCATCCCTCATCTGCTGTTATTGAAGTACCCAAAGGCCGGCCTCCCTGGCGAATGGTTAACGACTTTCTCCGTAATCCCATATATCCACGTGAGGAACACAGTTGCGCGATATTCGGCGACGGATCGCGTCGCGTTGGTTACTTACGGGGTAAGTGAGCAGGTCGCTCAGAAAGCAATGGCATACTACCGAGCGTAATCTTGTCAAGAACATCAACAACAGCTGAAAAATGCTGGTGTTGACTGCAACGTCCTGTAAGGGATGTGCAACTTTTAAAAAAGAAGCTTAAATACTAGCCCACTCTATCGGACACGTATATACGTATATACAAATATTACTGACAGATATTATTGCTATATCTTCTTTTTCTGCGTTCATCCGGCGTGTTTTTTCTCTCACTGTTGTGGTGTTATCCACATCCCAGCTGGCCAATTTAGAGCGGCCAAAGACATCACGGTCAGCCCGAAAAGGGAAGGCAGGTGCAGGGAATGGGAAAGGCATGGGCATTCCCCGCCATCCAAGGAGGCTTCCATAATTGCAGAGCCGAGACATGACGTTCTGGTACTGGGCTCACCCAATGAATCGTCACGTCCTGCACATGGCTGCTTCACTTCCGTATATTGGGCATTTCGTTCGCTACTTTCCGCCCCTCCCCCCCCCCCCCCAACCCACAAACCAGGAACGGTCAGTCTGCAGACGACATCCACTCAGCGAGCTTTCGGTTCGGACTAGCTGCGGGTGTTTGTTGACCGAGTTAACCTTCCCGGGTGCTTCGAAGGACATTCCACTCCCACTCGGACGTTTTTGCGTTGTGCCTGTTTTATTTGCCCCCTTAGGCCGACACATCTGACTTTTGCGGGTGTTTGTTATCCCGGTGACCGGGTTATCCTTTCCGGTATTACTATATTATTATTATTATTATTATTATTATTATTATTATTATTATTATTATTATTATTATTATTATTATTTGCATATGTTGCAAACAAAAAGGGAGTTTTTTTTTAATTTTCTAAACATTCACTATCTCGTGCGAAGTTAATAATAATAATAATTATTATTATTATTATTATTATTATTATTATTATTATTATTATTATTACGCAAACTGTTTTGATGAAGACCACGATGGATATCACAAACATGAAAATCATAATGGCCATGATGTAGATAATATTGATAATTATTCAAATAAATAGTGCATACGGAGAAAGAAAATGTAAGTTAACAAAATAAAGAACCCATAAAACAATGTCTTACAGAATATTTAACACGCATTGCTATAATAGGGTCAATACTATCTGAGGTGCCTCACTCTCTTCACTCGGCAAGTTATCTCGTGCTCCTGTAAGTCTTCTGTTGTTGGCATTAGTTAAATCGTGACCTATTTTAGGGTCACTTTACACGTGAGACATATTAGATATATGGTGCACACGCCACGTTTGTATAAATCAATCGACGCTTGATGGGTGTTGATGTCAATATCACAAGGGTCACTTTTACTTTACACAAAATTTCCTGGTTCCCATGTTTGGGCGGTACCAGCGCATCATAGTCAACTTGGACAGAACAATCATCGCAGCATTGGGGATTTGAACATATTACAACCGGGTGGGCAGGCAAGCGTGTAGCCATTGTATAATACAGCTCCTTCTGGTAGCACTAGTAATAGACAGTGCAAACCGTTTAACGCGATCTCGGATGTGGCGAATTTCTGTTGTGAAGAACAATATTGTATTGTAAGTTGTAAATGCATTGTTATATGCTTGAACTCTTATAAAGACGAATTTCTGATAAGAAGAATTATATTTCTTTGGTTCCAGGTGAGTTCGTCTTATCAGGTCTGAACTGTATAATATGCATTAACATGATTTGTTGTGAATAATTGGTATTTTTGTTGCTATTTTTATAACTAGCGCCACTTGTAATTTCTGGGAGTCAGATACGATAGTGCAGTGACTAGACAGACGCTCGCCTGCCGGCATGCTGGTCATAGATTCCATCCGCATGAGTCGAATTCGAATTTGTAACAATGATTTGGGCTCCCAGGTAGGCCCAACCTAAAATCTACACAAGTAGAGTTGCACTTACCATACTACTTACCCAGTGCTGATTAGTCTACACAAACATGGATCTTGCACCATATACCCAATTCGCGTTTAGGCGTGTAAAAAGTTGCTTCGCTTACTCGTATTTTTGCTGATATTGCCTTACTTCCTTTAAAGTTGTTTCTACTGATATTACTTTGTTTCAAGTGGCTTTCATTAACAGTTAAAGGTAGTTGCATATCCCTTACAGGAAGTCACAGTCAACCCGAGCATTGTTTGGCTGTTCGAGATTTCTTGGCAAGTTTACGTTCAGTAGTTTGCCGTTGTTTTCGGAACCACCAGCACCATACCATTTTAAAACAACAACAAAACTAATGCAAGGCGGCCTGCAGACTGCTACTCTACATTCAAACCTATTGTTTCGGGTTGACTATTGACATTCTGAATTGTAACTTGTGATTCAACAAGCATAAAACACTAACACTTCACTAAGCAAAGAAATATCTACAATGTAAGAAGTCATGGCATCTTGACACTCTACTTTTAACAGGGGCATACATCATTTTAAAATGAATTACAACATTTAAAAACAGAAATGGCTTCACAATTAATATACATCAAGCTCAGTTATCTTACTCGGTGATAAGATGTTTTCAAATATAAAATCACAACAATAATGTTACAATCGCTTTACATTTTTCATTAACAGACATGAGTTTTATTACACATGTGGATTGGTGCTGCAGACAGTAGATCACATACCCCAAGACTGCGCAAAGTACAACATATCTAGGCAAACCTTCTAGCCTAGAGAAACAACTATGGAAGTTGAACTCCATGAACCACTGAGAACTAAAAAAGACGTTGAAATTCATACAAGAAACAACATTGCAGATATAGACAAATGTCAAGCCAACGAAAGAAGAATTGCTTTTAAACATTGCTTCCGCTGAAATAACTGCTATGAATATTATTTTTACCAGTGTTAACTTGTAATACTTTTGTTAAATTAACTGTTACTTACATTAACTGATTCGTCGCCGAAGGATAATGTATCGCCAAATGTGACCTTCCATTTAGACAGAAGGACGATATATCTCCATACTACGGGTATTGTGTTATTTATTTTGTTTAGCAGTATCTGCCGCATTTTCAATGCTCAGTGAACGAGCATTTACATTATAATACTTGTTGGTTTGATTGTGTTTGGTATAAACCTAGTTTTTGTTTGGCAAAGAATCATTTAATAACATTAAATTTACTCGTGCTACTATAGTTAAATCGGTACTGTTAAATGTGTCAGAGACGAGGATAACAACTAAAAATAAACTACAAACATTCATTTATTCGCGCAGAACACACGCGGAGGAATATTTTAAAAATAATAATACGACGAGCGAGAGGAGCTGTCGCAGCTCTCTTGGAAGATTACAGAAAGTAAACCTCGTAACAAATTTGGAATATCTCTAATGTTACATTAGTAGAGTTGTACGGATCATTAACGTGAAGAATTACAGTTGATTAACTGATTAAGTGCCATGCGATGATAAATCGTCTCAAACCACTTCCTTCCCGTATCTGTCAGGGGCTTATATACAGAGAAGTTTACCCTACACAACCCCCTTTAATCTGATATATAACTCAAGATGTCTGCAACCATATTAACAACATTTAAGTCGTAACTGTAATACACCCCTACTTCCTGTTTTCATCCATCCATTTGTTTGGTCCAAATCTACTTTTTGTTTTTGGCACTGAATCTGTTAATTAATATCCTATTTACAGGACATCGCTGTTAACACCAGCATTCTACTGCTGTTGTCATTGCTTTCTGATCGACCGGCTCCCATACCATCACGTTAAGACTTAGTGCGACGCGGTCTACTGCCAAATCGGTCGCAGATGTGTTTCGGACGTGGGTAAGCGGGCTCACGAACTGCGTCCGCAAGCCCTTAGCCACGAGACCGGCCTGTTAATTACTAGTAAACTAAAAACATGAACCGACGCATGAGCAGAATTGAAGGACTGAAGTGGTGAGACAGAATCACTATTGTAAAGCTTACGGAGAGGATTAGACAGATGTCAAAGAATCAAGAGGGTAGGGGAAAACGCTAGCACTGGACAGGACACACAATGGGAAAGACCTGAACGTAGTGTATCTAGAAAGTGCATCTTCTGGAATATACAGAGCAAAACAAATAGAAGATCTGAAAATACAAGGGCAAGAGAATTTAAGACATAGATGAATAATATGGGCAGACATGGAGGGAGTTGCAGGAGGTGGCAACAGCAAGAGAAACTGCGTGAACTGGCCACGGATCTGTGCTCCAGTGGAGTGAAGAGGCAGAAGAAAAGAACGTTCATTTCTACACACGATGTCTCATTTACACTATTTACTACTGCTCCTACTACTAGTACTACTGCTCATACTACTACTACTACTGCTGCTCATACTACTACTACTACTGCTCATACTACTACTACTACTGCTCATACTACTACTACTACTACTACTACTACTACTACTACTACTACTACTACTACTACTACTCATAAAGCGTCTACTACTCTATTATTCCTATTATTATTATTAATATTATTATTATTATTATTATTATTATTATCATCATGATCATCATCATCATTAGCATCATCATCAACACCATCATTATTATATTATCACTATTATCATTATTATCACCATCATCATCATTGTTATCACCATATTAATTATTATTATTACCATCATAATTGTTGTTATCACCATCATAATTTTATTATTATTATTATTAGTGTAATTATTATTACTGTTATTAGTATATCTTCCACACTCATAAGAAGCAAATTCACAAAAAGTACATTCACAAGAAGCAAATTCTCAACGACAGATGATTACCCAAATCAGGACAATACAGAGACCGCGACGGACAGGGGAAGACACTGCTGGATGGTTTGGCCGAGTGTTCGCGAAGGACGGTTCAGCTGTAGGGCTTCTCAAGGACACAGAGGACAGATGGTTGTGGGGAGGGGAGGGGGGGCATGGCCCTCTGCGCTGCTGGGCATGACACATGATTACAATTGCTTCATCCAATAATAATTGCAGTAATACAAGGAATAATATGACATTATTATTATTATTATTATTATTATTATTATTATTATTATTATTGGCTACGATATAAAAGATGCTGATACTATTGCTGCTGCTGCCGCTGATGCTGTTGCCGCTGATGCTGCTGCTACTACAACAACAACAACAACAACAACAACAACAACAACAACAACTACTACTACTACTACTACTACTACTACTACTACTACTACTACTACTACTACTACTACTACTACTACTACTACTACTACTACTACTACTACTACTAATAATAATAATAATAATAATAATAATAACAATAATAATAATTAATAAGTTATTATTATTGTTATTGTTGTTGATGTTTTTGTTGTTTATGACAACAAAGGCTCCATTATTATTATTACTATACAACTTGTGGTTTGGTTCAGATAATAAAATTAGTAATAATAATAATAATAAGTTGTAGTAGTAATAGTAGTAACACTATTAATGGTAGTAGTAGGAGTATTACTAGTTGTTATTGTTGTAACAGTAGTAACAATATTAGTAACAGCAGAAGTTGAAATTCTTGTAATTTGTCGGATATATTCATATTATACATATATATTGAAGAAGGTTGGCTACTAAAGACGATAAAACAAGGACAATTAAAATATTTTGGTTACTTGAAACGTCACGACAGTTAGGAGAAAACAGTCATGGAGGGGTATATGCCTGGGAAGAGAAGAAGAGGAAGGCCAAAGAGAAGATGGGTGCAGGATGTGGCTGATGATCTCCAGATGGGTGTAACGGACGATGAACATCTTGCTTAGAACCGAGAACGTGTGTGTGTGTGCGCGCGCGCGCGCACGCGCGCGCGTGTCTGTGTTTCTGTGATAAATTACAACAATTACTACTTATTATTATTATTATTATTATTATTATTATTATTATTATGTGATCAACAAGTTGTATACTAACTATTATTATTATTATTATTATTATTATTATTATTATTATTATCAAAGAGCAGGTGAACAAAATGGTGTAAATCTCTAGTTTACAAGACACTAGAAATGGCGTAGGTTTTGCCAAACTGAACTCAATTCCGCTTAACAAAAGAAACATGTATTTTGAAAGCTATAATTATAACCATAGTCGCTGATACTAGTGTGTTTTCAGATAATCATTGTGTTTACATGCGGGCAGGTGTGCGATGGTGTTCGATTACCTGCTGTGTTGTGTGCTTTGTGATAGACTGCCTACGAATATGAAATCAACATAATTTCACTCGGGACATTCCAATGCGCGCTCCGAGTGAGCGGTTCTGCTCGGTTCAAAAGCCCATTAATTTGAACGCTCGTGGAAACAAAACAGAAGTTGTGGAGACTAGGAAGCACTGCTGGCTGAAGATTTTTTTTTTTTTTTTGTTTTAAAGTTGCATATCCTTTATGTGACGTTGCAGTCAACACCAGCATTTTACCGCCGTTGTTGATGTCTTGGCAAGTTTTACGTTCAGTAGTTTGCCATTGCTTTCTGAGCGACCGGCTCACATACCAACACGTTAAAACCAGCGCGAAGATGGTCTGCTGCCAAATCGGTCACCGCTGTGTTTCGAACGTGGGTAAGCGGCATAACGAATCGCGTCCGCAACGCCATCGCCGCGGAGACTGGCTGAAGATACAATAACAGATAAAACGACATACTTGCAGGCGATAGTCAGCGAAGTGGTGAAGGGGTTATCAGCGCAATTCTCAATCCCGCATACCGCGTTCGAAACAGTTACTGGCTATTTAAAAGCAGACTTCCGAGATTTCATTCAATGATATGAATGAGTAGTCGTTCGTTCAGAACGCAATATCAAACTAATGAACATAAAATCCAGGGATTGACTGCAACGTCCTGTAGGGGACATGCAACTAGCTTAACTAAAGAGGATTGAGTTTGTATATCAGTGTGGTTCCAGCAAGGAGGGACTGCGGGAGAACAAATCCGGCGTGTTTACAGCAAGTGTGTAAAAATGAAGCTGATCGATGCTGTCTTCGTCCTAATGTGTAACCAATGCCAGACAATGGCAATCCTAGAAATAGACAGGTATAAAATCTCATGTGCGATGAGATGCATAAAAAACGCAGCTGAAAAAAAACAAAACAAGAAGAGATGGAGCAACAAATGAGAATTAATAAAGAATAATTGTAGGCATATCACGTATTACTGACTTTATAGAACACTAAAGAATTAAATGGTTTGGACATTTAGTTAAAATAGAACCAGATCTATAAGCAGCTGGACCGTTCTACGTCAGAATATCGGGAAACAAGGCGCGAAAACTACACAGGAAGTGTTGGCTAGATTGAGTAAAAGAGACACAGAAAACAGCAAGTTAGTACAAGCAACAATACACAGAAAATTAACCTGCCTCTCTGCGAGTCTTCGGGACAAAAGTAGTACGACATAAGAAGTAATGTTGCTGTAACGATCAGCAACTCCCCCTTACAATATCTGCAGCGAGAGACTGCGCTTCTATGTGATTGTCCGAAGTTCACGATGTCAAGTCATAAAACCACGAACCAAACCCCGATCAGGCAAAGCAATCGACGGAATCAAAGAGGGGAAGCAACACATGTGAAGGTTGGGGCACGGGACAAGAATCGATCGACAGCACCGATGACCTCAGTGCGCACCAGAGGTCACGTTAATGAACGACCAATCGGGAATGCTTACAGTGCGTGATTAATGAATAAGTAGGTATTGATTAACACACACACAGCGGGATAACAGTCAATGAGCTGCAAGTAAATATTAGCGTATCTACTACCTGGCAGGGCGATGGAGTTGTAGCTAGTGCCATCGCCTACTGGAGCAGATGTCCTGGGTTCAAATCCCACCGAAGTAATTGTACTTCTTCGGGGTGGTCATGTAGGGTTTTTCATGTTAGGTTAACGGTGTCTTTGTTGTGGTTGTTGTTTGTGTCCTGACGAAGACTTTCACCGCATTGTTTATTTTGTCACTCCGATCGTGTTCTTCTAATGAAGTTTATCAATTCAACTTATCTTGGTTTTGATTTTTTGTTTGTTTGTTTTTGTTGGAGGGGGTGGGGGTGTGATTAATTCAATTAATTATATAAATAGGCATCCATCTTTTGAATTCAGTCCTTGTAACTACGCCATCGCCGTCCTGGTGGACGCTAGAATGTTGGACAGCTGGACCAACTTTCTGTGTTACATACATTTGATCCTAGCTTGACAAGCTTGTTTATTTGTACACATTAAATACATTTGATCCTATACTAGCTTGACAAGTTTCTATGTTGTATACATTACATACAAATGAATCTAAAGTAGCTTGACAAGTTGTATACATTAATTACAGTTGACCCTATAGTAGCTTGACAAGTTGTATACATTACATACAATTGACCCTAAAGTAGCTTAACCAGTTGTATACATTGATTACATTTGACCCTATAGTAGCTTGACAAGTTTGTATACATTACATACAATTGACCCTACAGTAGCTTGACCAGTTGTATACATTAATTACATTTGACCCTATAGTAGCTTGACAAGTTTGTATACATTACATACAATTGACCCTACAATAGCTTAACCAGTAGTATACATTAATTACATTTGACCCTATAGTAGCTTGACAAGTTTGTATACATTACATACAATTGACCCTACAGTAGCTTGACCAGTTGTATACATTAATTACATTTGACCCTATAGTAGCTTGACAAGTTTGTATACATTACATACAATTGACCCTACAGTAGCTTGACCAGTTGTATACATTAATTACATTTGACCCTATAGTAGCTTGACAAGTTTGTATACATTACATACAATTGACCCTACAATAGCTTAACCAGTTGTATACATTAATTACATTTGACCCTATAGTAGCTTGACAAGTTTGTATACATTACATACAATTGACCCTACAGTAGCTTGACCAGTTGTATACATTAATTACATTTGACCCTATAGTAGCTTGACAAGTTGTATACATTACATACAATTGACCCTAAAGTAGCTTAACCAGTTGTATACATAAATTACATTTGACCCTATAGTAGCTTGACAAGTTTGTATACATTACATACAATTGACCCTACAGTAGCTTGACCAGTTGTATACATTAATTACATTTGACCCTATAGTAGCTTGACAAGTTTGTATACATTACATACAATTGACCCTACAATAGCTTAACCAGTTGTATACATTAATTACATTTGACCCTATAGTAGCTTGACAAGTTTGTATACATTACATACAATTGACCCTACAGTAGCTTGACCAGTTGTATACATTAATTACATTTGACCCTATAGTAGCTTGACAAATTGTATACATTACATACAATTGACCCTAAAGTAGCTTAACCAGTTGTATACATTGATTACATTTGACCCTATAGTAGCTTGACAAGTTGTATACATTACATACATTTGACCCTATAGTAGCTTGACAAGTTTGTATACATTACATACAATTGACCCTAAAGTAGCTTAACCAGTTGTATACATTAATTACATTTGACCCTATAGTAGCTTGACAAGTTGTATACATTACATACATTTGACCCTATAGAAGCTTGACAAGTTGTATACATTACATACAATTGACCCTAAAGTAGCTTAACCAGTTGTATACATTACATACATTTGACCCTATAGAAGCTTGGCAATTTCTATACATTACATACATTTGACCCTATAGAAGCTTGACAAGTTGTATACATTACATACATTTGACCCTATAGAAGCTTGACAAGTTGTATACATTACATACATTTGACCCTAAAGTAGCTTGACAAGTTGTATACATTACATACATTTGACCCTATAGAAGCTTGACAAGTTGTATACATTACATACAATTGACCCTAAAGTAGCTTAACCAGTTGTATACATTACATACATTTGACCCTATAGAAGTTTGGCAATTTCTATACATTACATACATTTGACCCTATAGTAGCTTGACAAGTTGTCGCTTAGTTGTATACATTATGTACATTTGACTCTATAGCAGCCTGACAAGTTGTAGACATTACATATATTTGACTCTATAGCATTTTGATAAGTTGTTACATTACATATATTTGACCCTATAGGAGCTTGACAAGTTGTAAACATTACATATATTTGACCCTATAGTAGCTTCACAAGTTGTGAACATTACATACATTTGACCCTATAGTAGCTTGACAAGTTGTTACATTACATACATTTGACCCTATAGTATCTTGACAAGTTGTTACATTACATACATTTGACCCTATAGTATCTTGACAAGTTGTTACATTACATACATTTGACCCTATAGTATCTTGACAAGTTGTTACATTACATACATTTGACCCTATAGTATCTTGACAAGTTGTTACATTACATAAATGTGACTACAACACATACATACATACATTTGTAAAATCTTGACAAATGTATTTGACTCACAGGCTTCACAGGTGTTTATATTACATAAATTTTACCCAATAAGAGCTTGACACGTTTTCTAGATTATATAAATTATACTTACAAATTTGATAAGTTTACTTTACAATATCAACTCATATCCAAACCAATCCATATCAAAATTAACGCACGTGAAAACTAATCCATATAAAAATCAAACCACATGAAAACTAACCTTTATCAAAATCAATAATGAATTATAATTTGGTCAGTTATATCACGCTCTAAAACTTGTGACATCTCTTCGTAGTATATAAACTTCTATGTAATAGGTTAATAATCTTTATACAGTACATAAACGTTGTACACTGTACATAGTTTTCTATAACATATAAATATGTAAACTTAATTCTAAAATAATTTTAAATCAACATTTACAGTATATATAACTGTCATTGGAAGTTAGAAACATAATTCTTGCATGTTGCATGGAACAAGTTTTAACAAACGGCTGCGAACCCTGGACAATTGGTAAACAGGCGAACAAATCCCTTAAAGCCTTTAGCAATCTGAACAAAGACAACTTATGACAAACATCAAAAAGAGACAGTCATAGTTTGTTTGTTTTGTTTTTTGCCACCTTATGAGAAGTCAAAAAGTGGAACATGTTGTGACAACCGGAAATATTTGTGGAAAAAGAGATAGAGGAAGACAACGAAAGAAACTCCTGAACACCCTCGAGTCATGGCACGGAAGGGACGCATGCACATGAATTTATCCTTGTCGTTGGAGATAGCAATTTGTGGAGAAGCATGATCGCCACATGGTAAGGCACTTGATAATGGTGATTTATAGTGTATCAACTTAACCCCAGAATACTTAACCATCTTTCCATAAAATAAAAACCTAATGTTAACATAGCTTGACTAGATTTTGTATATAATAGTAATTCAATAATAACTTGATGGAGTCAATGTGGATGTCTTCAGATACGTTTGTTTTCTCAACACATTCGAAACATTGTAATAGTAGCTTGGAAATATTGATGTGTGTATGTACATGCATGTATAAATGTGTGTGTGTGTGTGTGTGTGTGTGTGTGTGTGTGTGTGTGTGTGTGTGTGTGTGTGTGTGTGTGTGTGTGTGTGTGTGTTGCATATCCTTTTTACAAGACATCGCAGTCAACACCAGCATTTCTGCCACTGTGATCTCTTGGCAACTTTACGTTCAGTAGTTTGCCATTGCTTTCTGAACGACCAGCACAGATACCAACGCGAAATCAACGCAACGCGGTCTGCTGCCAAATCGCGCGCAGTTGTGTTTCGAACGCCGTTATACGGAATTACGAACCGCATTCGTAAATGCTTCGCCACGGAGACGGAGTGTGTGTGTTAGTGATTTTAACACATGCTGGCTTTCTTGATATATCCCAATCAATTATCCCTGATGATTAATAAATATTCGATATTTGACCTACTTAACAAATCGCAAATTCCCCTTGAAGTGAGGGGATCTTTTCAAGATAATATACATTGAGACAGCCACCACACGAGGGTAATAATCTGACTGGGTCGTATCGTGGTCGGAACGATAGTAACAATACCATCCATCGAGTGCCCGTTGGTCAAGAAATGATGGCACTAACACAAGGTGGTAGCTGGAATTCAGAACATAAACTGACCCGGTGCGATGAAGTCGACCTTGTCGACTTTTAAGCGACATAAAGTAACTTATGCAATAATGCACTGTAACTGAATGTCAGAAGAGAGTACTGGAATCTGATACAGAACCTTTAAAGTCCCGGGACGGTTAACCGGGTCAACAATTGCCCGCAGAAGTCGGATGTGTCGGCCTAGCGGCGCAAGAACGCAGCTCTGCTGTAAACAGACACGACGCAATCACGTCCGAAAAACTCTCCCGATTAACGCAGGAAAGGAAGAACCTTTAAAGGTGTAAATGCGGGAGATTCGACTTTATTGCAATATCCAATATGATTCGGTCTCTTTCGGCAGGGAGGTTTGCCGAAAACGTCCCACAAATCACTCTCTCCGTAGCTCCCAGAAGTCACCGAGAAAATTGCACTCGCGAACCGAATGGCAAAATCTGGAATCGAACCCACAACCTTCAGAGCGTAGTTAGCCACTTCGCCACTGAGTCCCCATATATGAATATGTTCAACTGTATGGAAGTAGATTCTGGAGTGTGATCGAACACATTAGGAAGTGCTCGGCAGCAGTCGAGATGTGATTTCTAAGACGAATGTTGCCAACACCTTTGACTGTCAGAGTGTCTAAAGGTTGACTGGGAAAGGCTAATAAAAGTAGAACATTATATACAGCTACACGAACGAGATAAACAGTGTCTTCGGTCATGCGGGTTGTTAGTTTGTCGAGACTGCTGTCTGTTCCACTTTTCACATGGGGTTTGTGTGATATTCAATGGCACATGAACGGAGCATAATGGGGCGACCCTTTGCCGTGAAGTTGGAACCTCGACAAACTAACTAAATAACTAACATGTAATGAGAAGAGAAGCGCTGAAAAATAGTCTGACTATTAGAGATATCGACTTCAGAAGAGACAGAGGCAGGTCGAGAGAAATGTTGATGGATAGCAGAAGAAGGTGACAGAGGAATGTCAGCATAATTAACCCAGAACAACAGGTTTGTGGAGCTTCAGGTACAATGACTTCATTTGACACGCCACATGATGATGATGAACGCAATAGCCCAATCGACTACCAATACGTGGCAGCGGGTGTTTTACAATACTTGATATCTTCTTCTTCTTCTTCGTTCATCCGGAGTTTTTTTTCGGACGTGATTTGATTGCGTTGTGCCTGTCCACAGCAGAGCTGCGTTCTTGCGCCGTTAGGCCGATACATCCGACTTCTGCGGGCATTTGTTGACCGGGTTAACCTTCCCGGGGCAATACTTGATATGAGCAGGTGTTTCAGTTCTGGCTGGTACAGTACACCTACTGTAAGTGGTCTAACATTGTATAATTTACAACTGTTGATCTAATAGGATCGAGTAATCACTAGGTAAATGGACAGAGCAGGTCACTCACTTATCCTGACAGTCTGAAATTACTGTCAAAGGCAGAGGTAAAAGACTTCCATGTGAATGTGGAAGGCATGGGGAGACCACAACTTTATTTTCCTAATTTCATGAAATTGTATATGCTAGATGTTCTGAAACAGTGGCATGAAAGGATGTATTCAGAAGAGTTCATCCAGTCCACCAATGACCCAGATCTGAGGAGGGACATGAACTTCTACGCCAGCTGGCAAGGCACTTGATGATGATGCTGACCAGTTTAGCAGATGAAATAAACAATTGACACCTGACCGCTACAACCAATGATTGTTGATCTATGAGATGTAATCAAGAATGTGGACCTAACTGTACAATGAACAATTGTTCGTCAATGAGATATACTACCAACGAGGCTCTAGCTGGTACAAATCAACGATTGCTGATCATGAAGATATAATCATTAATTTGTACAAAACTGGTACATCAAGAATTGTTGGTTGAAATGTTATAATCATCATTTTGGACCTAACTCATATAATCAACAATTATTGGTCTAGGAGACAAAATTATCAATCTCCACCTAACTGTAACAATCAGAAGTTTGTTTAAGAAATATAATCATCGGTTTGAACCAAACGATTACAAGCAAATTTTAGCCTATGGGATACAATAAACAATATCTGAACACCACAGAAACAGACCAACTAACATATTTACTATAGACACTCCTCACTTCTGGGCTATCTATGGAGTTAAATTAGTTGTATATCGTTAACAGGGCGTCGTAGTCAATCCCTGTATTTTATGGCTGTTTGTGATCTCTTGGCAAGTTTACGTTCAGTAGTTTGCCATATCTAGGGAGTAGCTCATTGTGTGTACATATTGGTGACATAATTCACGTACAACAATATCAGTAGGCAATTTTAATCACGTACTACGGACACTACTTTCTGAACAAGGCAGCCAGCGTAAGGCCACCATGCGGTGGATACCATCTCATTGTCGGGTAGCTGGAAACGAGAGAGCTGGCTCACTAACTAAGCACGGAGCAATAGAAGAAGAACAACCTGATGTGCCTGTTACATACCACCAAAAGAGAAGAATGATCAATTCAATCAGAAATCCATCAACACCTGCTCAAGACGATTACCACTTTATGGACAAACTAGAACAAATCATTATTCTGCGCCTCAAAGGACACAATAAATTACGCAACCACATGTATACAAAATTGGCGATCAAGATTGGCGAATAAGCGTTGTGCACATGTGGATTGGCGCTGTATTCAGCAGATCACATACTCCAAGACTGCCCAAAATATGACATATCAAGGCAAACATTCTGGCGTAGAGAAACAACAGAGGAAGATACATTATATGGACCACTGAGTGAACTAAAACAAGTAAATAAAATAAGAATAATAATAAAAGAATATACGGTTTCTCGTTTATCTGTGTGATAGGAGACGGGAGCACTTATACGAGAATTCACTATAACCTGTTTCATTATAATCTAGATATTTTTCTATAAATCATTATAAACCATATATAGTTTTTATAAATCATTATAACCCACATATTTCCTCTATAAATGATTATAATCCACATATTCCCCCAACAACAAATTATAACCTACATATTTCCTGTAAAACCCATATATTTCCTCCATAACTCATTATACCCCACATATTTTCTTTATATCCCACATATTTCTCTATAACTGATTACAACCCACATAATTTCCTCTATATCTCATTATGACTCACATATTTCCTCTATATCCCATTATAATCCACATATTTGCTCTATAACTCATTTTAACCCATATATTCCTCTATAACTCATTATAACCCACATATTTCCTCTATAACGCATTATAACCAACATGTTTCCTCTATAACTCAATATAACCCACATGTTTCTCTATAACTCAATATAACCCACATATTTCCTCTATAGATAGTTAGTTAGTCGACAGGTCATCCTCATTGCACATAGAACCATTCAGTCCATAAGTGCTCGGATCCCCTCCTCAGCAAATCCCGCAGCGTGTAGCGGCTCACGACATATTTTATCTCTATAAATAATTATAACTCATATATTTCCTCTATAACTCACTATAACAATATATTTCCCCTATAACTCATTGTTACCCACATATTTCCTCTATAACCCATTATAACCCACATATTTTCTTTATAACCCACATATTTCATATATAACTAATCATAACCCACATATTTTCTTTATAACCTACATATTTCCTCTATAACTCATTATAACCCACATATTTTCTTTATAACCCACATATCTCCTCTATAATTCATTATAACCAACATATTTCATCTATAAATCATTATACCCCACATATTTCCTCTATAACTCATTATACCCCACATATTTTCTTTATAACCCACATATTTTCTCCATTACTCATTATAACTCAAATATTTCCTCAATAAATCATTACACCCCACATATTTCCTCTATAACTCACTATAACCTACATATTTCCTCTATAATACAGATATCTCTTCTATAAATAATTATAATCCCACACATGGCCTATATAACTCACATAACTATAGAACTACACATTTCCTTTATAACTCATAACCCATATGCTTCTTCTATACATTAACTATCACAGTACATGGACACAAAGGGTTCAAGAATGTAAATGATAGGCTCAGGAAGCAATGAATGCCCGACGAGGAGCTTGTTAAAGGAATGTTGCTTGTTAACTCTTGCGTGTGTTACCGTTGTGGTATATTTACTGTAATTCTATGATAATGATTAATCACATGATATGGCCAGAGTGAAATTTGCATACCATTAATTTTTTATTTTTTTTTATTTTTTTTTTTTAGTTTAGTCGACGGATCAACATCACGGCACACGAATGTGACCCATAAGTGCTCTGTTTTACTCCTAAATCAAGCCTGAGTCTGGAGAATCTCAGCTCAGTGCACGAACTCAGTAGCACCGGCGAGGATCCTGAAATACTTCGGGTAGATTTTTAACTCGAAATTTTGCCCGGGCAGCGCGGTTAATTTGTTTATTGAAGCCCCGGAAACAGTCGATTAGATTATGAAATTATAGACGAAAATCACAAATTTTCTATATTTTTGTGAATATATATATATATATATATATATGTATATATATATATATATATATATATATATATATATATATATATATATATATATATATATATATATATATATTCAGTAACATGTCCTTTGCAGAACAATGCTCACATAACAACATTCCGGAAAACCTCTCGATCAGAAGCAGTGACAAAAATAAACACACGTAGTATTGTTTCGCGCTCACAGAAGGAGAAGAAAGAAGTAGACTAGAGGACGCACTAGACAACATAAAATTTGAAAGCTATATCTTCCTTTCTTCTCAGGCATATATATTATATACCCCTCCATTGTTGTTCTCTCCCAACTTTCGTGACGTTTCAAGTGACCAAAATGTTTCAATTTTCTTTGTTTTATCCTCTTTAATAGTCAACCTTCTTCAATATTCAGCGCTTGAAGTGTAGATGCATTTGTTCTTTTCTTTACCCAAGATATTCTTAGAATTCGTCTATAACATTTATATTCAAAGACATTTATGCGCTGTTCAGCTTGTTTAGTAAGTGCCCAGGTCTCACAGGCTTATGTTGCAATAGGAAAGATGCATGATCTTAAACATCTAATTTTTGTGTTTTCATACCATCACATTTTGAATTATCGTGATATTCATTGTATCATTATCATCATTCGTGTAACCATCGTTAATGTATTATGTAACCGCTTTGATTTGAAGTTTTGATAACCGGGAAATGACATGATACATGAGACATGACGAATTGTCAATTAGTGACATCCAAAACAATGTATTATTTTAATGAATTGAAACTTAGAAGCCACAAACAGTAGATGGCAATTAGGTGGTTTCAAACAAATATATATATATATATATAGCAGTCATGGTTTTAAATTTGCATATACCGTGGAGATAAATGCTCAGCCTTCTAAGAATATCAGTGATTGTGTTTTGCTCAGCCTTCTAAGAATATCAGTGATTGTGTTTTGCATATTTCAGCCAAATTATTATTCATTTATTCACTTCGTATACTACACGACGCTGCAACATGCACCTGAAGAGATGGAGCGAAATGTGGAGGCAGTAAATCGTGCAATCTATTGTTTATGTTTTCTGTGTATATGAGAGATATAATCATAGACATTTGTGTGCAGAAAACACGATAGCATACTGCTTGTGCCCAGCCATCACTCTGACTACTGACTGTATTAGACATTAGTTAATTTAGTTAAACTACTGAGTGCAATTTTAGTATCTATTCTTTGTCTTTTTCCATCAGTTTCCCATAGGGGCACAATGCCCTCAGAAAACTCATCCAAGCCTCACTATCTCTAGATTTCCCGTGCAACTCCGTCCACGATAAAAATTTCAGTAAAAACAAATAACAGACAAAAAAGCTATAGAAATGTGAGATAATTTATAAATTTAAAATCTATTTCAGTTATGTTTATATTAACACCTGCCTACTTGCATGGTGATAGTGTGTTCGAGTTCTATTCGAATCGGACTTTTAAAATTATGCCCGGACTCCCAGATCTTTCAGCCTAAAATGGGCATCAGTAATGTAAACTATATCACCCATCAAGTGCCGATTGGTGCTCAAATTATGGGGTTACCCCCATATACCAAAAACACAAGAGTCTTGTAAAAGGTGCCTTTATTTGTATCTATATACACCTTTAATAGCATTTAGATCTAAGCTCCGATGGTGAAATATGAAATAAATAACACATTTATTATAGTTCTCTCTCCGCTGAACTTACACATACCGAGTATTTACCTTCTTGACGGAGTGTCGACAGAACATTCATATAAATATATCACCGATATGGTTTTGTAAGGACATTTATGACGATTGTATACAGGTTTTCTTGATAATCAGAAAGTAGTAGAGATTGTATAATAAAACTTTTGGTTAAGATACGTTTAAGAAAAAAAAATATAAACTTACCTTCCGTTTTTTGTGACTATCATCTCATTTGTAAACTCCTTAAATTTCTCCCACAATTCTCTGTCTTCGAGAACAACATTAAGATTTCGCTCTGGATTATTGTTATCATTTGCGTTATTGCCATGTTTGTTATCGCTTTGATGCTGTTGTTGGGGTTGCTGTTGGTGTAAATCCTGATCTACTGCGCTGAGGAGGTGATTGATGTCCATGGACGGTAAAGTAGCCATTGCGTTGTGTAAGTCTACGCTGCCGTCTTGAAACTCGCACTTAACTGTAGAATGTATCATGGATACCATCACCAGTAAAGATACTACTGGGGTGAAAAAAGCACCAGTTTCGGAAACAGATCTTCCACAAGACCACGAAAACACAATATCTTAGCGTGGACTAGGTAAAAGCCACTCCAGCGATTCACAAACTACCCAGATTGTGTGAAACTAACGACTCAACAGACTTACATATGTTTACTAACTCGTCGCGAAACAGCTGCATAAATCACATCGACACCCGCTCGTTACTTCCTTGCGACCTATCACCTCCGAGAGATGGAGATATGTAGGCGGGGCTTGTCCGTGACTGTCGATCGCCTATTGGTGGAAATGTACTGGGATTTGTCGTTGGCGGATGAGTGTAGAAAGTGACAATCACGCTGTGAAAACCGCAAGGTTCCCGCCCCTAATGTTCCTGGTTGTTGAGAATAATCGACAGCTTCATGGTCTCGTGCGCTGTAAGAAAGTATCCGAATCGATTAAACATTGATTGTATTGAACGTGTGTGTATAGGCATGAAACCGTTTTACATCACAACAAAAAATATTGAAAGGAAATTGCAAGTGTACGCTTTTGCTTTGAATGTTATGTCCTTGATGTGAGTTTAATATATCTATCAATACATTCTTACTGATGCATTGTATATTGTTCATATAGGATTCAAACTAAATTTAACACGGGCATCAAACACGTTTGTTTGTCTGTCTTCGTCTATCAGTATATATACATACCTGTCCGTCTATCTGTCTTCTCTGTATGTATGTACGTCTTTCTGTCTTCTCTATATGTAAGTGCGTATGTCTGTCTGTCTGTCTTCTCTATATTTAAGTGTGTCTATCTGTCTTCTCTATATAAAAGTGCGTATGTCTGTCTGTCTTCTCTATATGTATGTCCGTCTATCTGTCTTCTCTATATGTAAGTGCGTATATCTGTCTATCTTCTCTATATGTAAGTGCGTATGTCTGTCTATCTTCTCTATATGTATGTCCGTCTATCTGTCTTCTCTATATGTAAGTGCGTATGTCTGTCTATCTTCTCTATATGTAAGTGCGTATGTCCGTCTATCTTCTCTATATGTAAGTGCGTATGTCTGTCTATCTTCCCTATATGTATGTCCGTCTATCTGTCTTCTCTATATGTAAGTGCGTATGTCTGTCTAACTTCTCTATATGTAGGTCCGTCTATCTGTTTTCTCTATATATAAGTGCGTATGACTGTCTGTCTTCTCTATACGTAGGTCCGTATATCTGTCTTCTCTATATGTAAGTGCGTATGTCTGTCTGTCTTCTCTATACGTAGGTCCGTATATCTGTCTTCTCTGTATGTATGTACGTTTATTTGACTTCTGTATATGTAAGTCCGTCTATCTGTCTTCTGTATATGTAAGTGCGTCTATCTGTCTTTTGTATATGTAAGAACGTCTGTCTGTCTTTATATGTAAGTACGTCTATCTGTCTTCGCTATATGTAAGTGCATCTGCCTGTCTATATATTTAAGTACGTCTGTCTGTCTGTCTTTCTTATATGTAAGTATGTCTATCTGTTTTCCCTATATGTAAATACGTCTGTCTTCCTTATATATAAGTACGTCTATCTGTTTTCCCTATATGTAAGTACGTCTGCCTGTCTGTCTTCCTTATATATAAGTACGTCTATCTGTCTTCTTCTTCTTCTTCTTCTGCGTTCATCCGGAGATTTTTTCGGATGTGATTGCGTTGTGCCTGTTTACAGCAGAGCTGCGTTCTTGCGCCATTAGCCGACACATCCGACTTCTGCGTGCATTTGTTGACCGGGTTAACCTTCCCGGGGCTTCTATTTGTCTTACCTATATGTAAGTACTCCTGCCTGTCTGTCTTCCTTATATATAAGTACGTCTATCTGTCTTACCTATATGTAAGTACGTCTATCTGTCTTCCCTATATGTACGTACGTCTGTCTGTCGTCCCTATATGTGGGGAGATGCAGTTTTATATCTTAAGTCTTGACTACATTGAGTCTGTGGTATATATTCGGTAAAACGAAACGAAAAGGAATGCCATGATCCCGAGGAGAAAACAAAATCAGAACAAACACATTCAAGGACCCTAGACCAGATGAACAGAAATCACGATGAAAACATGAATACAACTTATATAATAAGCTCCAAACAATGTAACCATACGCACGTCAAAACGCCCCACAAATGGTATTGCTTTTCTTAATTGTTATTAATAGCATAATAATGGTTTATATCCCCCACTGTGATTTCTGTTCACATTGACCCCGGGTCCCTGTAATGTACTTGAGTACATGATTTTTGTTTATATTGACCTCCAGGTCCCTGTAATGTACTTGTGTACATGATTTCTGTTCTTCTGGCCCGACAACCTTGTAACTGTGTCTGTGTGTGTTGTTTCTCAACAGGATCCTTTAAAGTTAGTGCGCTTACCTGAGAAGGCAGTGATCACGGTTCAATCCCCAGCAAAAGCGGATTATATTTCCTGACTAGTGTGGCTCCAGCTTCATAAACAAGAGCTAGTTGAGTGTCCTTTACAGGACGTCTCTGTCTACCCCACAGCTTTTTTTTCTGTTCGTGATCTGCTGGCAAGTTTACGTTAAGTAGTTTAGCCATTGCCTTCCGAACGACCGGCACCTATACTATTTCGGTAAAAACCAATCACCCGCAGCTGTGTTTCGAAGGCAGTATGAGGGATTATAAACTGCGCCCGTAACACATTAGCCACTATAACACAAGAAGCGACAAGCACGTAGCAGTGCTAACAGAGAAAAGAAGCCGACAAACGAGAGAATGCGGGCCCCAGTAGGCCCAACCAAGGACCGGTCTTTATCAGGACCAACACAAGACAAAGAAAACAACCAGATTGCACAAAATAAATTTATCCGACGAACAGAGCGGAACCAATATAACCAGTACGAATTAGGACTAACAGTCCATACAACCACGGCTTTCAACAATAACCACCGCTGAGGAAGCAGGTTAGACGAGACCGAATTTGGAATTTTTTTGGGGGAAAATTGGAATTGGAATTGGAACTTAGCCACTAGCCGACACAGGATCCTTGCAAACCGCTTTGTTTCGTTATATTCTGTTATGCCCTGCTGACCGGGGTAGTGGGTTCGTTCCAGTTGGACTTTCATGTTGGTTTGTCGTTCAGAAAACTATGGCAAACTACTCAAAGTGAAATTGCCTGGTAAATCACAAGTAGTGAATGTGCGCTAGGGTGATTGCGTCGTCCAATAAAGGACATTTTAATCTATCCTGTTGCAGTTAATGTCTTTCCTAAGCGCAGCACACTGTTGATTGAGTCTATCATTATGGTTCTGTTTCATCCTTTGGCTCTTCCATCCATCCATCATGTGCCATGCCGCTAAGCGTGGGCGGTCATGTTTTGCCATATCACTCGATCACTAGAGTCGTGGATCAGCTCCGTGTTTCTGTCTCGACCATGCCTTGTGGCCAAGCCATCAGTTTGGTTCTTCATCTAGAGGGTTTTGGGGTTGTAGATCAGTCCCATCATTTGCAGAAACCACTCTATTTACTTTGCCATATCTGTGATCTACATACATATAAGCCGCGGTGGCATTATAGTTACAACGTTTGCCTGCAGAGTTAGTGATCAAGTTCCAATCCCCAGCGGATTGTATTTTCCAGCCAGTATGGCTTTGGGGTCGACCCAGCTTCATAAACAAGCGTTAGGTGCGTGTTCTTTACGGGACGTCGCAGTCATCCCCGTATGTTTTCTCTGTTTTTGATTTACTAGGCAAGCTTACGTTCAGTAGTTTGCCATTGCGGTCTGAACGGCCGACGCTCATATCATTGTATGAAAACCAGAGCAAGGTGGTCAACTTCCAAATCGCCTGCAGCTGTGTTTTGAACGCGATAAGAATGCTTACTTGTCCTGAAAGAGAAAGTGACAAGGAGGCTGACGGGACACCCAACCTCATAGGTGGTAACCTGGAATATGTGAAGACATGAAATTTCATTGCCGGCTACTTTTCTCGTCTGCCTTTGCCATTACAAACAAATAATGCGCCAAAGCAACGGGTGGTTAACAAACATGCAAACTTCATCATTGTTCTACGGACATAAGAAAGTTGTGTGACCAACAAAACTTACCCTTCTAGGAATCTGTTCCTGGTCACAGGCAAATGTTACTCTGTTGACATCAAAACTCAGTCCCCACTGGATAGCATTGACTTATTAACTTAATACAAATACAGTTGGCGACCCAGATGTATGAATGAAGTAATCATGTCTGGGTGAGCTTTTGTCCAGGGCAGTGGGACTGGAGAGTATGGCGTGGCTGTGTGTTTACCTCTGACCCCAGCAATGGCGGCTGGTTACTGTTTGATGACGCGGCGGTGTATGTATTTGTGTTTGTTATAACCGGGTTCGATAGCGTGGTGACCAGACGCTCGCCTGCTTGCACGGTAATCATGGGTTCGAATCCGCATGGGGATGCCGTTTTTTAAATTACCAACGCTCCGAGGTTGACCCAGCGTGAAATGAGCACCAGTAAATGTTTTGGGGAGTAAAAGCGACCACAGAGTAAGTCTTTAAAATGTGGACTCGCATTATATACCCAATATTCCCCACAACGTGCAATAGAACCGTATTAATGACAGGAATGTGTCTTGAGAATGTTGGGACAACTTGGACATTTTTTGGCTTTCTGTCATATTATTATCATCATCTCCTGTTATATACTATTATCAAATCCAGTTTTTTTATTACCAAATCACTTTTTATTATTATAAATTCACAAGCAAGACCAAATATTATTTATTAACATGAATATATTAGTAAAATACCGCATCTGGGTAAAGATGCAATATCTCATTAAGGCTTCTTAACTGATCGACTATCTGACTGACTAACTTACTAGCTAACTAACTGGCTGACTAGCTAGCTAGCTAACTAACTGACTTCCCAAATTATTATATAACTAGTTAACTAGCTAATTAAGTAACTAACTAATTAAATAGCAAACTAATTATTAACAAATTAACAGACGAACTAATTCATTTAATAAAGAATTAACTAGCTAATTATTAACAAACTAACTAATTAAGAGAGATAATCGTGAAACTAACTAATATTTGATTCCCTTCAGGACTCGGTAACACACGGACAGCACAGTAAACATATATGGCACTAACTAACTCCATCACGTGCCATGCCGATAGGTATTATTATATAGAATATATTCTGTTCCTTTCTTGTATTGTTATGCTGTTCCGGTCCCCAACATGGCGGTTAGGCATTGAACCGCTATGACCTCTGGAGTATTTATCCTTGTGGCTGCGGTTCGCATTCGCATTTTCCTCATGTTGGACTGGTAGTATGCGATTCCGTCGCCCTGCTACTGAGTGAGTGCGTGGCGCGACACTGTGAGCTGTGAAATTCATGTGGAATGCTTTTACATCTGTCCTCTGTTATTTGTACAGGGAACTGCATGATCGGAACAATGGCTACCGGCTGTTGCTGAATTGACTGGTTTGCCTTTTCGGTTTACGAGTGCATTTTTCAGAGTTGTCCTGGAGCTACGGAGTTCGTGCTTTGTGCCGCGCTTTCGGCGGGTCGCCCTGCGGAAAGAGACCGAGCCATGGGGGATAAAACCCGCGTCAATGAAGTCTTTCTGGTGACTACCGATTCTATCGACGATGAACTGTATTTTTCGTGGAGGATTCTGTGTTGGCATGCAGGCGGCGGTATTATGCACAATGTACCCGTGTGGGCTGTTGGCTTGCCGAGACTCCTGTCTGTTCCACTTTCACATTGGACAGTGAGGAGCATTTTGTGTGATATTCACTGACACAGGAACGGAGCATAATGGGGACGACCCGTTGCCGTGAAGGTGGAACCGCGTCTAATTGACTGACTGACTACTAACTAACTAACTAACTAACTAACTAACTAACTAACTAACTAATTAACTAACTAATCATGTATCGTTATAAAGGGCTTTCCCATATATTATATGAAATATCATACTGTACCTATCTTGTTTTATTATAAAGGTCTTTCACATATATTATGTGGAATAGCATTCTGTTCCTCTCTTGTATGGTTATAAAGATCCTTGATATAATCTGACGATGCATTTAAAATCTTATCTAACCACCATAAGCCGGTCTCCCTGGTGAAGGTTTTAACGACTTTCTCCGTAATCCCGCATATCCACCTGAGGAACACAGCTGCACAAGATTCGACAACAGACCGCGTGCGTTGGTTACTTACGGTGTATGTGAGCCGGTCGCTCAGAAAGCAAAGGCAAACTACTGAGCGTAATCTTGCCAAGAACATCAACAACAGCTGAAACATGCTGGTGTTGACTGCAACGTCCTGTAAGGGATATGCAATTTAAAAAAAAAAAAAACATAAACTACTTAAATATCCGAAACATGAAACTAACTAGCTTTTGTCATCAATGCGAGAGTCTGACCACAAACAAAGAAGAAGAAGATACAGTATAGACGAATCCTTGTACAGCGTGCAATGTGGAGTATTTGTCTATTTAGGTCAGCTTACCATCAACAAACAGAGACCACAGTGACCATTCTGTGCCGGATTGTCTGAACAGGTCTCGAACCCCAGGGCTATCGGGGTAGCCTAAACGGTAGACTATGATTGGATTAAGCCATTGGTGAATAGATTTGTCTCCGAGGTTCAAGTGGACGACCGTGTTACTTAATTCTAGGCTCTTCAGACGCACGCCACCTGTCCTATATTGTATGGACATTATAATTGTTCAGTGTCTGGACCGGGTCGACGGCGCCAGTATTTCCCGGCATTCCTTGGTATTAGGTTCGTCTGCGCTGTTGAAATTGGGAGTTAGGTCATCAGGCTGGTGTTCTTCATTAATTGTTTTGCAGGAAATATAGTACGTAGTTGTATCTGTGTGTGTTTGTTTGCGGACAAAGGCGTTGGCTCGTCCATTTTGTTACTCCAGATCGTGTTCTTGTAAAGCGTCTACATCGGGGTTTTGTTTTTTTTAAATTATTTTGGTGATTCATTCATTGTAATTTTTAAAGCTTTGCTGCAGTTCCACTAATTCCAGTGTTAATCACTGCCCCTTTTTCTGAGTTCAGTCGACGGATCAACATCACGGCACACGGGTGTAACCCATAAGTGCTCCGTTCTACGCCTAACTCAAGCCTGAGTCCGGAGAATCTCAGCTCAGTGCACAAACTCTGTAGCACGGCGAGGATCCTGAAATACTTTGGGTAGATTTTTAAGCCGTTAAGCTACTCTTTTTTGATTTCCAACTGCCATAAGTTTTTTTTACGTGAGCAACAATACAGACGGGCGTCCGATCTTACTACTTAGAGACCAGGGGAAATTTTATTACTAGTCCACGTGAAAAAATCCCGGCCCTCACCGGGGCTTAAACCTGGGACCTCCAATACTCGAGGAGGACACCATACCTCGAGACCACTCAGCCCCCTCCCTAAAGACTAAACTCTCTCTCTCTCTCTCTCTCTCTCTCTCTCTCTCTCTCTCTCTCTCTCTCTCTCTCTCGTCTCTTTCTTCTCTCTCTCTCGCTCTCTCTCTTTTCTCTCACTCTCTCTCTCGTCTCTTTCTTCACCCCCTCTCTTTTTCTCCCTCCCCCCTCCTCTCTATCTCTGTCTCTGTCTCTCTCTGTAAGTGTCTGTGTGTCTGCAATATTCAGCTACCCGTGTCTGTGGTGTCGTGAAACAATGCCAGGTATATGTCTCATTCAGTCTCCAGTGTTCAGCAGTATATTCTAAGATAAACTGTGTCCACGAATTTAGTAGTCAGCAGCAGTTATGCTTGCTCGTTAGTTCTTCTGTCTGTCCATAGTATTATTTGCATTTCCCCCAACCGCCACATGTTCACTGCCATTAGATTTAAAACAAACAAACAAAGGTTCGCTCGCTTTGGACTAGAGCGTAGTTCACACAGAACTGATTTATGCGTGTTGATTAGCGTTCCCTGTTACCAATGCCCCTCGCCATTAGGCGAACCCACTCCGACTTCTGGGGTACTTGTAATTTACGCCCCAACTCAAGGACGATAAGTCAACATTTTAGTCTAGCTGACGGGTGTAAGGATTGAACACGCTACTTCGCAATAAGTACACCGGAAGTTTAAGAGCGAACGCTCATATCAATTCTGCCATGCTAACCTTCCACTACCATTACATGTTGTGTTCAGCTTGTCTGCTCATTGTCCACGCTTCACATCCATACAAAAGTGCAGGTTCTATGTAGCATTTCAACATTATTTCTCATTGCAATTTGCATCTGTTTATTGGTAAATATGTTTTCCATCTTGTAAATGACTACCTTTGCCTTTGCTATGCTTGTTCTAATATCTTCAAGTCCCCCCGCCCCGCCCCGCCCCCGCCCCAATAAGATATTTTAACTATACCTAGATAGTTGTACAGATCCACTTATTTACAGATATTTCCATTTACCCGTATATTACTTTGTAATATTTCTTTCTTCTTAGAATCTTCGCTGGCTGCTGGGGATGGGGACGGAGCGCTTATGGGAATGTCCCGAATGCTGTGATGTCGGTTCCTAAATCAATCAATCAATCTCCGTGGCGAAGTGGTCAAGCCGTTTGACTCGGGCTCCGAAGGTTGTGGGTTCGATTCCGGGCCGCGTCCTTCGGTTCACGGGTGACATTTTTCGGAGACTCCTGTGGGTCGTCGCTAGAGCTACGAAGCGTGTGCTTTGTGCGACGCTTTTCGCGGTGCGGAAAGAGACCGAGCCATATGGGATAAAACCCGGTGCAATGAAGTCGACCCTGTCGACTTTTAAGGGACTCGACTTTTTTCTTCTTAGAGACGACCATAATCTGCTTCCTACAATTTAATTATAACCCCAGTTTTTCACTGTGTACACTAACTGAATCTAATGTACATCCTGTTCATTGTCTGCAATCAATACTATAGCATCTGCATATATTATATTATTGTCCCCCAATGGCGATTCCTCTAGTAGCTTCTAAATTTATAATATTTTCATTGTATATGAAAAAAAAATATCTGGAGACATTATTCATTGCTGCCGCATACTTCTCTTTGTAGGCTATTTACCTACTTCACTATCAATCTTTATGGCAGCTTGTTTCCAAAACATGTGTTTTACAAGTCTAAGGTCTTTTCCATCAATTTGTAGATCTGTAGGCATCTTTATCTTGCTGGCACGTCTTACTTTATTGAAAGCCTTTGTGTAGTCAATGAAACAACGATGTAGGTCTTTGTTTACTTCTATCAAACGCTCCATTAATGCTCCCAACAAATATACAGTATTTACTGTACCTTTTTCTTCTACATACCCACATCGCCCTTACCCCAATTCGGATTGTATTTTCTACCTAACTCTTTGCATGGTAATTGTTATAATCTTCGTGATGTCGCTCATTATGTTAATTGTTCAATACTGACAACATTCCAAGGCTCCTGATTTCTTCGGGGTTGCAATAAATATAGAATTACATAATTCAGGAAGTATATCTCCAGTATCATATATTGTGTTCAGCAGTCTGGTGACTTGGTCTATTCCATATTCTTCTAAGGCATTTGTCATTTCTGTTGTGATGTTGTCTGGACCCGGTGTCTTGCCAGTTTTCATGTGGTTAAGAGAAATCTTAAGTTCCATCGTCAAAACTGGTTGCTCTTCAATAATATATGGAATATCCTGCTGTTCTCGTTAGGAAGCAATGACGAGCTACAGAAAGTACAGCTGCCAAGTAAATCAATCTGGGGTGAATTGTGTCGTCATGCAAAGAACATGCAATTAAAACAAAGTCTTCATGCTCCTCACGTGACACGGTATAACGATGTTTCACATATTCTAAGTATCTCAAATCTGATCTTTGTCAATTATGATTTAGCCTTCTTTTATGTGCGTGAGTGTGTGTGTGTTTTGTTTTACAGGCAGCCTATTGATGTGTGTGTGTTGTTTTGTTGGTGGGGTCATTAATTCTTTTGTGAGCTAATGTGGTATTTTAGGTGTTGAGTGTTGACCAAGTTTCCTGCAGTTTTCTCCAATCCGTGTTGAGTTTTGCCTCTTTACATAATTTTTTTTTAAATTTTACCTTTGAATCTCTTCTTATTGTCTTTTCGTTCGCTCAATTTGAACTCAAACTTAGTCCACACACGGGCTACTACTTTTAGTGAACTGGACTGATTTGTGCGTGTGAATTAGTTTTCCCCCGGGAAGGTTAACCCGGTCAACAAATGCCCGCAGAAGTCGGATGTGTCGGCCTAACGGCGCAAGAGCGCAGCTCTGCTGTAAACAGGCACAACGCAGTCACATCCAAAAAAAATAAAAAAATTCGGATGAACGCAGAAGAAGAAGAAGAAGAAGAAGAATTAGTTTTCTCTATCACCAGTGTCCCTCGCCAAGAAGCGAACCCACTCCGACTTCTGAAGTAAACAAATATGTTCCCATACTGAGAATCGAACGCGGGCCGCCGGGTTAAAGCCTGAATACTTCCACCCTCCACTCCCCTACCAACTCATAAAGCCACGGTCTGCAATAGATTGGGGCCCAAAGCTTCACACCCTTCGTTCGGCATCTGTCCCGTGATCACTTTGATTCTCCACTGACTGTCCGACGTTCAAGTGTTAAGTTCTTAGATCACAATCAAAGAGCTGCTACCTCACTTCTGCTTGGCAAATACGACACACCTGATCCACACAACTTTCATGTACCTACTCGCAGTACAACACCTCTGACTCGAAACTGAGATATTCCACGTAATGGATGGTGGCCGATGGTCGCGGTTTCACTTATTTCCGACCCACGCGAATCCATGCGATAAAGCCGACAAAGGGGTGTAATAAAACATCAAGATCATTTAAACAAGTCAGGTGGAGATAAGCTTGATCTGATCCTCATTTCTCTGTGTTACATTCCGTTTCTTATCTTTGTTCAGCCCATCTGTTTGGGATTGTATTTGAACACCTATTAATTCACATTAATCTGTGAATGATGTGCGAAAAATGAATGTTTCTGAACGTGCGAATGTAAGACGGGTCTGCGTGTCCAATATGTGACCCATTGAAAATAAAATTAGTTCGGTGGTTCATTAAGTTTGATTATAAGTCATAACTTAGCAATGCATGTAAAAAAAAAATATAACGATCAGTGAAATGATTCTATTATTATTATTATTATTATTATTATTATTATTATTATTATTATTATTATTATTATTATTATTATTATTATTATCTCATCTCATCATGTTCCTCTTGTACCTTGCGGTGTCGAGGTGAAGTATAAACTTCGTGAGAGTGCCCGATTATAGGCTTCATATATCGATATTCCCATGGACTCCCATGGTTATTCCTCATTCCCTCCGTCCACCGTTTACGTAGTCGGCCTCTTCCTCTCTTTCCATCTGGTCTGTACATCATTGCTTGTTGTGGTATGCTGTGGTATTATTATTATTATTATTATTATTATTAATATTATTAATATTATTATTCATTCGCTCGCTTTGGACTCAAGCGTAGGCCATACACGTGCTACTATTTTTAGTGCACTGGATTGATTTTTGCATGTTAGCTTTCCCCATTACCAGTGTCCCTCGCCATCAGGCGAACCCACTCCGACTTCTGAGGTGTTGTTGTTGTTGTATTCCACCCCTGTCGCTAGGCGTAGTGTGGAGGAGTAATTAGAGTGCTAGCGACTTTTCTTCAATCTCCTCTATATTTTCACAAGCAGTCTTGTCTAGGTTCCAGTACAGTCCCTACCGGTTTGCTAAAGCATATTTTATTCTAGTCTGCTTGTTTATCTCTATTTCACATCATTCCGTAATAGAATTTTTTTTTAAAGTCGCTTAAAAGTCGACAGGGTCGACTTCATTGCACCGGGTTTTATCCCATATGGCTCGGTCTTTTTCAGCAGCACGGAAAGCGTCGCACAAAGCACGAACTCCGTAGCCTTTAGCGACGACCCACAGGAGTCTCCGAAACATTTAACTCGTAAACCGAAGGACGGGGACCGGAATCGAACCCACAACCTTCGGAGCACGAGTCAAACGGCTTGACTACTTCGCCACGGAGACTCCCGTAATATCATTCCGTAATAGAATACTTTAGTGTGGTCACTTTAGTGTTATCTACTTTGGTATGTTGTGTTTTGTGGTTGTTTGCTAATGAAGACTTGCCGCCGAATCATTCGCTTTACTAAAGAAAGTTGTTTATTGCATTTTGTAAAGCTATTCTACACTTCTTGATTTCGAATTGTTTACCATTCCACTTTGGGATGAAAACCACGGCAGTGGCTGTGGTTCCGAGACTGTGAACGCGTTTCGCAATTTCCCGACACACCGAGTCCAGGGTTCACAATCAGCCGCAGACGATTTGGAAGTGGACTTCCGTGTGTTGCTTTCGATGGTATGAGCGTCGGTCTTTCAGAAAGTAATGACAAACTAAAAAAACAATTGCATGTCACAACGGAACGTAAAAATTACACAATAAATCACATGCGGCCAACATATTCTGGGATTAATTGCGACGTCCCTTAAAGGACGTGCATCATCATGCATGGTCACACTGGGAGTCAGTGGGGAAAGTACTTAAGTTTATCAACAAACAATTTTACCAAATAAATCAACAAAAACAATTACATCAAAATTTATCAACAGAGCATACGACCACACCTGGAATACGTGTCAACTTTATGGTGTTCAGCATCAAAGAGCTACGCTATAAGAGTTGGACAAGGTGCAAATTCAAGCAATTTGAATCACCACAGAAGAGATGAGAGTTGTGAAGATGGGTAGGACACAAGCACTAAGAGAGCGCAGAGATATGAAAATGCTAGTAAAGGAGAACAGTTCCTCAGCTTGCCAGGCCACCCTATGGAGAACGGATTTGAAAACCTGATTCTTGGGAGGGTTGAAAATAAGCAGCTATATCCACCAGGCCAAAAGACTCTGTTGAGAAACCATTGATCTGCCCACAGTTGGTATCCCAGTGAAAACTATTCCAGAACGAACTCCACGGAAAGAGGAACATAGAATATCACGACAAATCCAAACAAAAGTGAGAGGAATATTCGACGAGGAAGAACAGAACAGTGTACAACGCATAACAGCCACTATCAGTTTCCTTAATGACGAATACCCACAGGATCTCTGGATCGGAGTCTACACAGATGGGTCAGCACAAATTGTTTTTTTTTTAAATGTAGCAGCGGCAGTGTACATAGAATTCCCGAATAATACCAGCGGCACGGCCAGAGTACCAACAGGAAAGTACTACCATAACTATCGTGCGGAAGTCACAATTTTTTGTTCACGTTATGAGAAGAAATAAATTGCAGAACTTGGTGACAACTGGCAGGATCGCGGCGAAGAGAACAAGGGGAGGACAGTGTAATAAATACTTGGATGGCTTGGCCACGTGGCATTGTCGAGACAAGAACACTGACCTGATCCACGACTCTGGTGATCTAGTGAGATGGCGAAACATTACCACCCATGGATATCGGTATGGCACATTGTGAAGCTGATGATGCAGAAATCCAGGCAATCAAGATAGCAATAGAAAAATTACTAAATACTTGCCATGGTACACAACCTGTGGTGCTATTATTGACAGATGCAAAATCAGTACTCGAGGCGCTTCTGTCTGGGAAATTGCCAGCACCGCGGACACTACTTTCTGACCTTGGCAGCCAGCGTAAGGTCACCAGCAAACCGTGGATACCATCTCATTGTGGAGTACCTGGAAACGAGAGAGCTGACCGATTAGGTAAGGAAGGACATATTGACGTACTCGTTACCTACCACCAAAAGAAAAGAACGATAAAATCAATTAGAAAGCCACCAAAACCATCCACATTATGGATAGACCATAACAAATTATCTAAGGACACAATCAATAACGCAATCACACGTGTACACATTTCAAGATTGGCGAATTGGCCATGCTCATGTGTGGATTGGCGCCGCAGACAGCAGATCACATTCTCCAAGACTGTCCCAAATATGACATACCCAGGCAAACCTTCTAGCCTAGAGAAACAATTGTAGAAGATAAACTCAATGGACGGCTGGGTGAACTAAATAAAAAACATTTAAATTCATACAGGAGGCAACATTGCAGTTATAGACACATTTCAAGCGAACGAAAAAAGAAGAAATCATGCTTGGCGTCGGCGATCATGCTTCACCACATCTTGCGATCTTCAACGGCATGTATCAATTCGAGTGCTGGCTCACTTCCATGCATGACACAAGACTGTCCATAATTTTCTCTCACAGTCTTCCAACTATCTCTCTCTCTTATCACAAATCTTTCCAATTGTCACACCATGTTCCAGTTTTTGTCGTCTCATAACAAAGGACATGCAAGCAACTTTATTTTACCTTCCCACAGCTTGATGCGGTTTAAGCCATACCATTTATATTGAACAGTGATTCATTACATTTCAAATTATACATAAACCTCCAGGCGAGAAGAGGAGACGGCGGTTGATGGTTCCATACAGGTAAGAACAATGTCTGCACGGGACGTGTGTCTGGGCCTGGGACGGTCTAGATGGCTTCATTTTAGCGTGTTCTGTTCGAAACATATTACAAATACACAACAACCAAATTAGGGCATATAGACAAGAAAGTATTTCTTTGTTTAATCAGGCATGGTATATATATATATATACTAGCTGACACGGCCCGGCTTCGCCCAGGCCCTGGCGGGGATCTATCTATCTATCTATCTATCTATCTATCTATCTATCTATCTATCTATCTATCTATCTATCTATCTATCTATCTATCTATCTATCTATCTATCTATCTGTCTGTCTGCTTGTTTGTCTGTCTATCTGTCTGTCTGCTTGTTTGTCTGTCTGTCTATCCTTCTGTCTGTCTGTCTGACCCGGCCCGGCTTCGCCCAGCTCCTGGTGGGGAGCATCTCATTTAATTCATATAATTAGTCATATAAGTTCCCGTTCCCGACTGTCTGTCTGTCTGTCTGTCTGTCTGTCTGTCTGTCTGTCTGTCTGACGACCCGGCCCGGTTGTCTGTCTGTCTGTCTGTCTGTCTGTCTGTCTGTCTGTCTGTCTGTCTGTCTGTCTGTCTATCTATCTGTATGCCTGCCTGCCAGCCTGCCTGCCTGTCCGTCTCTCCCTCCGTCTATCCCACCCTCTCTATGTATCGGGTCAGATCTATCTATCTATCTATCTATCTATCTATCTATCTATCTATCTATCTATCTATCTATCTATCTATCTATCTATCTATCTATCTATCTATCTATCTATCTATCTATCTATCTATCTATCTATCTATCTATCTATCTATCTATCTATTTATCTATCTATCTATCTATTTATCTATCGATCTATCTATCTATCTATAGCCAGGGGACTTAACCTAAGATATAGCAATGCTACTAAAAGTTATGTCCCTTTATATATTTTTTCTTATGTTAAGTCATGTAATGTAATTATTAAATTTTAGAAATAAATAGCTGATTCTACACTAAAAAAAAACTATGACAGTTGGTTGCACGGGAATGAAAAGGAGACGTGTAGAAAATTTCATCTCAATCGGATGGACCGTTATCGAACGCATCCAATACATCCCCACTCACCCACCCACCCACATACATACATACATACATTCTGTTTTATATATATATATATATATATATATATATATATATATATATATATATATATACGTGTGTGTGTGTGTGTGTGTGCGTTTGTGGGTGTATGTGTGTGTGTGTAGAAATTGTCCATTGTAGAATAAGTCACTTGCAGAAGCTCTGATGCGCAGTAGGCACATTCTGGTTGACCCATTTTTCTATCATACATATCTGGGCTCCGTGGCTGATGCGGTCAGTATCACGTCTGCCACCTTCACTTCCCAAGACAGTACATGGTACCCACTTACGGCTGGATCGACCTGGAAGCCCGGCTACATTTTTAAAATTCTAATCCACCCAAGTGTAGATCGAACCCCTGACCACGGGGACGCCACCTCGGTTCCCCTTAAACCGGCGCTGTAGCTTGGGTGATAGTGAGACACTCAGTTCCTTAGTTTCCCGTCATACCGAGTCCAGGGTTCGAAATCTGCGGTGGGAGATTGGGAAGGAGACCGCTTGGGGTTAATTTCAATGGTATGAGACATCGGCCTTCAAAAAGCATTGGCAAACTACAGAACTTACATTGCCTAGAATTGTCCATCATTCATTCATTCATTCATTCATTCATTCATTCATTCATTCATTCATTCATTCAATAGCGTGTTCTTTGCAGAGCCTCGTTCTCATAACAACCTTCCGGAAAACTTCTTGATCATAAGCAAAGTGTCCCGCGTCCGATACACCCATCTGGAAATCTTCAGCCATATCCTGCACCTATCTTATCTTCGGCCGTCCTCTTCCTCTCTTCCCGGGAATATACCCCTCTGTCATTGTTCTCTCCAAACTTTCATGACGTATCAAGTGACCCAACTAGAATTGTCCATACAAATGCATAATACACATAATAAATTAGTTGTGTATGTAAAAAGATCTACATCTTTGCTTTATTGACTACATAAAGGCTTTTGATAGAGTAAGACATGCCAACATGGTAGAGATGTTTACAGATCTACAAATTGATGGGATGGACCCTAGGCTTATAAAAAAAACATATTGGAAACAACAAGCTGTCATAACAATTTATAATGAAGTAGGTCAATATCACCCTATTAAGAGAGGTGTGAGACAGGGATGTGTAATGTCTTCAGATTTTATTTTTTTTTTTGCGCCCTATACAGTGAAAATATTTTCAGAAATGTAGAAGATATAAATGGAATCAGCATTGGAGGACGAAACATTAATAACATTAGATATGCAGATGATACAATATTGACTGCAGACAATGAGCAGGATCTGCAACAGTTAGTAGATGCGGTTGTTGTACACAGTGAACATCCAGGGTTAGAATTAAATTGTAAGAAGACACAGACTATGGTCGTCACTAGGACGAAGGAAATACCACAATGTAATATACAAGTAAATGGGAATATTCTTCAACAAGTGAATAGGTACAATTATCTCGGAACAGTCATAACATCTGATGGGAGATGCCTTGAAGAGATTAGAAGAAGAATCGTCATGGCGAAAGTAGCCTTTAGCAAGATGAAAAACATTCTGACCAATAAAAATATGTCAACTGCAGCGAGGAAAAGAGTGTTGAGGGGATACATAGAACCTGTAATGTTGTGTGGATGTGAAGCTTGGACAATGAGCAAACAAGCTGAAGAACATCTGACTAAATGTGGTTTCTGAGGAGATTGCAAAGAATACCATGGACAGACAAAAAAACCAATGACCAAGTCCTACAAGAAACAAATACACATCATAAACTGATTAGAGAAATTAGATGTACACATTCAACAACTGGCAAGATTGAGGCGAAAAGATCAAGAGGAAGACAGATAAGTAGTTTAGTTTAGTTTAGTTTAGTCGATGGATAAACATCGCGGCACACGGGTGCAACCCATAAGTGCTCTGTTCTCCTCCTAACTCAAACCTGAGTATGGAGAAACTCAGCTCAGTGCACGAACTCCGTAGCACCAGCGAGGATCCTGAAATTCTTTGGGTAGATTTTTAACTCGAAATTTTGCCCCGACAGCGCGGTTAGGCTACTCTTTTTCGATTTCCAACTGTCAAGGGATTTTTTACGTGCGCAACAATACACACGGGTGTCCGATCTCACTACCCAGAGACCAGGGGAAATGTTATTACTAGACGTCCACGAGAAAAAATCCCGGTCATCACCGGGGCTTGACCTCGGGACCTCCAGCACTCGAGGCGGACATCATACCTCGAGACCACGCAGCCCCCGAGACAGATAAGTAATTCCCTGGATGGCTTGGCCACGTGGCATGGTCGAGGCAAGAACACAGCTGATCTACGACTCTGGTGATCGAGTGAAACGGCGAATCATGACCGCCCTCGCTTGTCGGCATTGCACATGATGGATGGATGGATGTATAGATGGATGGATGGATGGATGGATGGATGGATAGATGGATGGATGGATAGATGGATGTAAAATTGAAGTCAAGGAATTATATTAAACTGTGTTGAACATATAGTGCTAGACCCATATTGTTGTTTCTTTAAACACCATTTGATATTCTGGAGGTAATATGGTCAATATCACACCCCACTTCCCATTTTAGACCTGGTCAATTTGGGAGCCCAGGTCAATTTTCAACATCCGCCAGGATGTGAATTCGAACCCATGATCATAATATCAGTAGCTGGGTGACGGTTTGGTGCCACCTGTGGCTCACGACTGTCCCTACCAAACGAAGATGCCCCAAGACAGCCATTAACGTCGTTCACTGCTTCTAAAATGTGGATACTTGTGAAATTTGGGAATATAATGTGGTAGTTTCCCCTTACTTTCCACATCCACGTCAGGGTCTTTTACCTCTGCCTTTGACAGTCATTCTCAACTGTCAGGAAAAGTGAATCCCCTGCTCTGCTCAGCTGCAGAGTTGTCCACTTATTCCGGTGGATACTCAGTCCCCAGAGCTGTGTTAGCCACACTGTGATGTGTTTCCCATCCTCTACCACTGGGAGGGGCAGTTTTGATGTTCCCTTCCTAAAGTTATGGTCTATAATGGCCAAAACTCTCCAGTACTTTTATCATACCGGCTCCCTGGCGAAGGGGTTACTGGCGCAATTCGTAATCCTGCATACCGCGTTCGAAACACAGCTGCGAGTTATTTGGCAGCAGACTACCTAGCGTTATTTTTTTTTTTTTACGAAATTGTAAGGGTGCTGGTCGTTCAGAAAGCAATGGCAAACCGCTGAACGTAAACTTGGAGATCACAAACAGCATAAAATGCTGGAGTTGATTGGGAAGTCCTGTAAAAGTATATGCAACCAACTTTTAACTTTTATCATGCTGGATGGCTTGAGACGGTGGCATGAAGGAATATCATCAGCAAAGTTGATATAGAACACTAAATACCGAGATTTGTGGAGAGACATGGACGCTAACGCCAGCTGGCATGGCACTTGATGATGATGATGATGACCATCGTATCAGCAGGTAAGCGTATAATCACTACGCTACCGCCGCTCCTAATTAGTTGTAGGGCCCGCCTATTTTCAACACGAAATCGGGATAAGAGAAATACGTTTCAAAAACCGCGGTATTCGCTACAATTGATCCGCAGTCTGTGGGCGAGACAAAACAGTGTGAACAGAGTTGTAAAATGAACCGTTGCAAATTAAGACGCAATGCAAGAGATCACAACTAAATATCCAGATGTACAGATCGGCTTTGATGTTGTCTGTTGGGGCTGTAAATTCCTGGCCACAAAAGGAAGGCTGTGAAAAGAGAGTTGGAAGTTGTCTGTTACTATCTAGTGTGGTGGTGATGTTGTAAATCTATTTGTGATCCGCATTTCCGTTGAATTGACGCCTTAACGTGGGAACAAGTGGGTAAAGGGTGTAACTGGTAAAGTGTAGAAGATTGACGAAAGGTCGTCTTAGAACTGTAGCCTTTTATTGAGTAGGTGGGTCTGTTGGTGGGTTAGTTAGTTGGTTGATTGGTCTGGTTGGTTAGTTGGCGGGTGAGTCTAGATGGCTTTATTTTAGCATACTCTGTTCGAAACAAATTATAAATAAACAAAAGATAAGATCAGAAATGAAGAAATCAGGACTAAAGTGGGGGATATAGCAGCACTAGATTTTATTAGAAAGCAGCAAGTCAAATGGTTTGGCCATGCAAGTAGGTTACCATTCAACAGCATACCACAACAAGCAATGATATACAGACCAGATGGAAACAGAGGAAGAGGCCGACTACGTAAACGTTGGACGGAGGGAATAGCAGAGTCCATGGGAATATCGATGCATGAAGCCCATAATCGGGCACTCTCACGATGTTTATACCTCACCTCGACACCGCAAGGTACAAGAGGAACATGATGAGATGAGACGAGAAGACAAGAAGGTGTTGTCGTGTTGTATTTCTTTATTTATTCTGACATATACATATATCTGTAGCGAAGGGGTTGGGGTAACAGTTTGAAACACAGCAGACCGCCTTGCGTTGGGTTTCATGAAAATGGTATGAGTGCCGTTGTTTAGAAAGCAATGGTAAACTAATGAACGTGAACTTGCTAGGAAATCACAAACAGCCACGTCATGCTGGTATTGACTGCGACGGCCTGTAAGGATTTGCAACTAACATATATCAGAAGCCTTGGAGTGTGATCAACATTGAACGATTAGTGTAATGAGCCACATCACGAAGATTTCGCTACGAATTATCATGCAAAGAGTTAGGAAGAAAATACAACCCGATATTGGAGAAGAACAATGTGGGTTTGTAGAAGACAAGGGTACAGCAAATGCTGTGTACATGCTGAGAACAGTAATTGAACGTTCTATAGAATTAAAAAAAGATATACATCTTTGCTTTATTGACTACATAAAAGCTTTCGATAGAGTAAGATATGTGAACATGATAGACATGCTTGCAGATCTACAAATTGATGGGAAAGACCTCAGACTTATAAAAAACATATATTGGAAACAACAAGCTGCCATAAGGAGTGATAATGATGTAGGCCAATATCAGCCTATTAAAAGAGGTGTGAGACAGGGACGTGTAATTTCTCCAGATCTGTCTTCCATGTACAGTGAAAATATTTTCAGAAATATAGAAGATATGAAGGAATCAATATTGGGGGACGATACATCAATAACATTAGATATGCAGATGATACAGTCTTGATCGCAGACAATGAACAGGATCTGCAACATTTAGTAGATGCGGTTGTTGCACACTGTGAACAACTAGAGTTATTAAATTGTAAGAAGACACATATTATGGTCGTCACGAGGAAGAAAGAAATACCACAATGTAATATACTAGTAAATGGGAATATTCTTAACCAAGTGAATCGGTACAATCATCTCGGTACAGTCATAACATCTGATGGGACGCAGAGGTGTTTCCAAGGCACCAGGGCCGGGTTATATACTGGCCAAGACCTATTGACGCGTCCTCGCCGAGCGTCCTGGGCAACAGGTCCCTTCGGGGTTCTGGCTGAAGTCAATAGGAACGCCGATTCCTCCGAAGTCGGAGAGCGTCTGCCTGTATGGCGAGGAACCACCAGTCTGCACACCAATAAGCCAGACATGGGACAACGGATACTCACGCAAACCTCAGGTCCTGTATGACATCACACTGATGTTGGACAACAGGATGCCTTCATCCGAAATACAGGACTTTGCGTTGGAGCTCAAGCCAATGAACACAAGCAAGCAAGCATAACATCTGATTTGAGATGACTTGGAGAGATTAGAACAAGAATCGCCATGGCGAAAGTAGCCTTTTGCAAGATTAAAAATATACTGACCAATATACAGATGTCAACTGAAATGAGAAAAGGAGTGTTGAGGTGCTGTTCTTTTGTATGGATGTGAAGCTGAAAAACATCTGATGGCTGTGGAAATTTGGTTTTTGGGGAGAATGCAAAGAATACCATGGACAGACAGAAAACCAGTGACCAAGTACTACAAGAAACAAATGAAAATCGTAAACTGATTACAGAAATTAGACATCTTCTTCTTCTTCAGCGTTCCGAGCCATTGAGGTTCTTTGCTGCAAATACAATCCGTCTCCATTCGTCTCTCTGGTGGACCTTCTCTTGCCAGTCGTTGATTCCAAGTGCTTGTAGGTCTGTACATGTATTATCTCTCCACCGCCTTCTTGGTCTACCTCGGGGTCTACGGTCATTTATTTCCTGAGTGTAAGCGAGTTTTGTTTCCCTATTATCTTCCATTCTTTCTATATGCCCCAGCCATTGTAGTCTATTAGCCTTCATGATACCAGTGATTAGTGGGGACTTAAACAGATCATAAATGTCTTTGTTACTTCTTCTTTTCCACTCTCCACTTTGTGTATCCCTAATGGGTCCAAAGATGCGTCTTAAAATTTTGTTCTCAAAGGTTTGTAACAAGGCCTCGTCTCCTTTCGTTGTACTCCATGTTTCAGAGCCATACAGCACAACTGGTCTGATCAGTGTTTTGTATATTGTGATTTTGGTGTTACGAGATAGCGCCTTTGATTTTAGTAGATGTTGTTGTGCATAGTATATCTTATTTCCAGAGTTGATTCTAGTTTGTATTTCTTCCCTTATGATGTTGGAGCAGTTGAAGATTGTACCCAGGTATTTGTATGTTTCCGTTCTTTTAATGGTCATATTATCTATTTGTATGTGGCCAGAGTTTCTAGCCATTCTGTCTCTTGAAATTACCATATATTCTGTCTTATCTTGGTTGATAACCAGCCCCATCTGATGGGCTTTTCCCTTTAAGTGAGTCAATATTTCCAAGGTCTTTTGTTCACTTTGCCCTATAATATCTATATCATCTGCATAACCAAGCAGCTTGGATGTTCCTCCAATATCACATTCCTCCTTTACCTTCCTTACAACTTTCTCTAGAGCCAGATTGAAGAGTAGCGGCGATAGTGCATCACCCTGTTTCAAGCCAGATGTTATTTGGAAGGGGTCTGATTTCCTGCCTTTATATGTTACTATATTATAAGTATCTTCCATGCATAGTCTGGTCATGTTGATTAACTTCCTTGGTATTCCAAATTCCTGCATAGCATTCCATAGACTATTCCTATGGACACTATCATAAGCCTTTTTAAAATCAACAAAAATGTTATGGAGATCTCTTTTATATTCCCAATGTTTCTCGGCTATTTGTCGTAAGATAAATATCTGATCTATTGTTGATCTGTTTTGTCTAAAACCCGCCTGGTAGTCACCTAATATGTCTTCTGAATATGGTTTTAGTCTATTTAGTAATACTGCGGATAGTATCTTATAGCTTGTGGACAGTAGTGATATTCCTCTATAATTTCCACATTGGAACTTGTCTCCTTTCTTAAAGATAGGTATCAATAATGACTCTTTCCAGTCATGGGGTAATTCTTCTGTCCTCCAGATTTTTATTATTAGTTCGTATAGCTTTAGATGTAATGCATGGTCACCTGCCTTTATAGATTCAGCAGCAATTCCATCAGTCCCAGTTGCCTTATTGTTTTTAAGTCGTGTGATTACATATAGGATTTCTTCAAATGTAGGTTCTTCAATTTGTGGTTCGCATGTTAGAACCTCTTCCTGTGGGAAAATGTGACTTGGAGCTTCACAATTTAGTAATTCAATAAAATATTCTTTCCATGTGTTGCACATTTCCTCATTGGTATTTATCATATTCCCATTTTTGTCTTTTAAACCATATGTGTTTTGTTGGTGCCCTCGTTTCATTGACTTCAGTTCTTTAAAAAAATTTTTGGATTCATTTTTCTGGTGATTAGTTTCCATATCTTTGATTATATTACTCATATATTCTCGCTTCTGCTGTCTGACTATTTTTGTAGCCTCTTTACATTCATTTCTATAATGCTCTTCCTTTTGGATGTTATTGATGTCATTTAACCAATTTAAGAAATTAGACATAGTCTGTGAAAAACTTTTTCACACTTTATGAGAAGAAATAAGTTAGAGAACTTGGTGACAACTGGCAAGATCGAGGGAAGAGAGGAGAAGGCAGAGTTGTAACTACCTCGATGACTTGACTCCGTGGCATGGTCGAGACATGAACACAGAGCCGATCCACGACTCTTATGATAGACTGAGATGGCAAAACATGACAGCCCACGCTTACCGGCATGGCACATGATAGATGGATATATATATATATATATATATATATATATATATATATATATATATATATATATATATATATATATATATATATATATATATATATATATACTCGACAGATTTTTGCGTGTGATTAGCTTTCCCTGATACTAGAGTCCCTCGCCATCAGGTGAACCCACTCCGACTTCTGAACTACTTGTAATGTTCATCCCAAAGTCAAGGACGAGAAGTCAACATTTTAGTCCAACTGACCGGTGTAGTGGTTGAACCCGCTAACTCGGCATCGACACACCAGAAGTTTAAGAGCGAGCGCACTAATTCATTCTGCCACACTATCCATCGGAATGGTTAATTATCTTAAAATACGTTCTCCTACAATGAATAGATATTGCTGAACCTTTAGTTTTAGTTTAGTTTAGTTTAGTATAGTTTAGTTAGATATTTCATTTGAACATTTAACACATCGAATAGATTGCGTAATTTATTGCCTAGCGTATCTCGTCAGCTACATACGGCAGAATTCACACAATATAATCTAAAGCAATAAGATAAATCCTGCAAGCGGAAATATACAACACACATGTATTTTCACAGTAATTTCAACTGTCTACTACTGTAAGTTGAAACGGACTATCATGTCTTTTGTTTACACAAATTTGGCTTTTCTGTATGAATGGCAATGGCCTCCACCATCTTTAACATTCGACTATTTGTGTGTGTGTTATACAGCGATCTCTATCAATCACGTGATAGGTTTCCAGATATTTCACTGCTTACATTAATCAGCCCACTGCTATAGCGCACTTGATACACAATAAAGGAACCACCATTTCACGATTTTATTATGCAAGGGAAACGAAAGTCTGCGTCGGTTATTTTGGCCATTTTCGACGGCAGGCTGCGTATGAACTTTGCAGATTGTATTTGTGTTTCTATAACCATATAAAATTCTTCACCAAGTAGATTAACAGATTCAGCGCTAAACAAAGATAGGTTTGGACAAAATAAAAATGGATGGTTCTAAATGGGAAGTAGGGGTGTGTCACAGTTATGACAGATGTTGTTAGTATGATAGCACACCCCCCCCCCCCCCCCCGTTTCCATCCTGTTTCACGATATTGCGGTCAACATCAGCATCTTTCAGCTGTGCCTTGATGCAATGTCGCCCCTTATAAGATTAACAGGGATGATCCACAGCAAAAGCAACGCTCGTTAATAAAAATTAACTATAGGATAAAGTCTCACCTCAGATATTTAATTTGACACAAAAGAACTGACGGCAGTCGTGTTAACAGTTTAGGCATTTATTAATGCACTGCAGAATCACATGGGATCAACTAATCTAAAGATGTAAACTGCCGCGTTTATTTATCCATCCTAGAATCAGCTCCCGATTCCACTCTGTTAACCTTGACGCTCAGTCTTTTCCAATTCATCATTGAGTCGTCCTTTTCCGAAAAATAGTCTAGGTTGATCTTGGCCCGGTCCATTCATTGCATGAATTCTCATCAACAGATCATTCCTCTCCTTTTTCGCTGTTCACTTGCCTAATCTTTGCAACCATCGCTTAGTCCAGATCTTATTCCATACGGAGCTCTCAGAACACACAGCCGCTTGGTGTTGTAGTCTCACAGAGTCTCCCGTTGTCGTATGACGTTTTTACGTTCCCATTGGTTTCTCCTTTTGTTTGTCCACTTTAGTGTCCATCTGGGAAAAACCCTTTTTCCTTTCAGTGGCGCGTGCCGTCATGGCATAATGTATGTTGATTCCTAGGCTAGATTACGCTCATCAGCACGCCACGACTTTCTCAGCGACCGGCTCCATACTCTCATAAGAACCACTTCTAATTCTCGTGCGCTCACGTCGACCACGAGAGTATTCGGGGTTAACGGAAAAAGCTGCTAACCCCTCGGCCAGGCAGCTGGCATGGTAGCACACATGTTGTCTTATATATCAAATTAAAGGGGTTTTCATGTAGTTGCTTAAATGGCTTGGTCAACCGGATGTCGCTGCGAAAATTATTGAATGTAGAATTGCCAAGAGATCACAAACAGCCAAAAAATGCCGGGGTCGACTGCGATGTCCTGTAAAGGATATGCAACTTCAATTTTTTAACATGATGAATATAACCAGAGAGTAGTATCTTCTCCGTAATCTCGTATACTCTCGTCGGTAACGTGGTGACGGTGAGAATCAGCAGTGGTTCGAAGCGCATCGGTAACTTACGGGGTATGTGAGCCGGCCGCTCAGAAAGTAATGGCAAACTACTGAGTGTAATCTTGACAAGAAATCAACATACAGCTGAAAGATGCTGGTGTTGACAGCGATGTCCTGTAAAGGATATGCAAAAAAAAAAAAAAGTATCTATAAACTATTATATGGAGTGGACATGCAATGGAAACATGACGGTCACAAGGGAGGTAAGAAATATTATCTTCAACGCAACACAGCAAACATTTTATTATCACCCTTCACAAGTTTTAGGATGAAGATAATTAAATAATAATTATATTAGGGAGGCTGGGAGCTGGGGTTATGTAGTGGCTAGACGCTCGCCTGCCGAGCCAGTGGTCTTGAGTTTGATTTCGCATTGAATCAGATTTTTAAACTTAACCTGGGCTAACAGGTCAACCTAGCTTAAACTGGGTACCACGAAATATCTTTAGGAAGTGAATGAGGTGTTAGCGGTGAAAACTTAGTGATCACTGACACACTTGATGGGAAAAGAACAAGGGGCGGTAAAGGGACCAATGGCTTGGTCAACCGGCTGTCTTTGCTTAAATGTCTTGGTCAACCGGCTGTCGTTACTTAAATGTCTTGGTCAAACGGCTGTCTTTGCTTAAATGTCTTGTTAAACCGGCTGTCTTTGCTTAAATGTCTTGGTCAACCGGCTTTCTTTGTTTAAATGTCTTAGTCAACCGGCTGTCTTTGCTTAAATGTCTTGGTCAACCGGCTGTCTTTGCTTAAATGTCTTGGTGAACCGGCTGTCTTTGCTTAAATGTCTTGGTCAACTGGCTGTCTTTGCTTAAATGTCTTGGTCAACTGGCTGTCTTTGCTTAAATGTCTTGGTCAACCGGCTGTCTTTGCTTAAATGTCTTGGTCAACCGGCTGTCTTTGCTTAAATGTCTTGGTCAACTGTTTGTCTTTGCTTAAATGTCTTGGTCAACCGGCTGTCTTTGCTTAAATGTCTTGGTCAACCGGCTGTCTTTGCTTAAATGTCTTGGTCAACTGTTTGTCTTTGCTTAAATGTCTTGGTCAACTGGCTGTCGTTGTTTATATGTCTTGTTCAACCGGCTGTCGTTGCTTAAATGTCTTGGTCAACCCTCTGTCGTTGCTTAAATATCTTGGTCAACCGTCTGTCGTTGCTTTAATGTCTTGGTCAACCGGCTGTCGTTGCTTAAATGTTTTGGTCAACTGGCTGTCGTTGCTTAAATGTCTTGGTCAACTGGCTGTCTTTGCTTAAATGTCTTGGTCAACCGGCTGTCTTTGCTTAAATGTCTTGGTCAACTGTTTGTCTTTGCTTAAATGTCTTGGCAACCGGCTGTCTTTGCTTAAATGTCTTGGTCAACCGGCTGTCTTTGCTTAAATGTCTTGGTCAACTGTTTGTCTTTGCTTAAATGTCTTGGTCAACTGGCTGTCGTTGTTTATATGTCTTGTTCAACCGGCTGTCGTTGCTTAAATGTCTTGGTCAACCCTCTGTCGTTGCTTAAATATCTTGGTCAACCGTCTGTCGTTGCTTAAATGTTTTGGTCAACTGGCTGTCGTTGCTTAAATGTTTTGGTCAACTGGCTGTCTTTGCTTAAATATCTTGGTCAACCGGCTGTCGTTGCCTAGGTTATATTCAAGATCAGTTGTCTTGTGCAGCAGTTACTTCTGGTGTCGCCAGCTCTGGGTTTGTTCGGCCTATTGTTGTTGTTTCTTTTTATCTTTTTTTTCCCAATGCATTTCTGTTTTATTTTAATCGGTTGTAATCCCAACAGTCCTTAGAAGGACTCCCGGGGAGAGGAAGGGGGGGGGGGGAGATTTAAAGGTTTCAAGGGGAAAGATCGGAATTAAGATTATGTCAAGATGATCGCGTTAATACAAGAACCGATTACTTGATATTGTTTTTCCTTCCATACTTTACAGTTCTGTACTTCTCGCCCTTCTGAAATTCGTTTTATAACGTAAGAAGACCCGCAAATCACGTTTTATGTAGATGTTAGACTTGTTCTAGTCTGTGTTATTAAATTTAGCTTCCATTTTTACGTATACTGTGTAGAGGCGGGGTGGGGTGGGGGTTATAGGGAGGAAATACGAAAGGGGGGGGGGAGGTGGCATTCTGAACATATGGGGTGAACGGGTGCATGGGCCAAAAAATGTTGAGAACCACTGCCATGGTTGAGTTCGTTTCTTTGTTTCCTAGGCTACTTTCTTTTTCTCTTCCTGTTCTTTTTGTACATCGCGTAGCATCATATGTATTCATTCATTCAGTAGTATGTCCTTTGCAGAGCTTCGCTCCCATAACAACCGTCCGGAAAAACTCTCTGTCATAGGCAAGATGTCCCACGTCCGTTACACCAATCTGGAGATCACCTGCCACATGCTGCACCCGTCTTCTCTTTGGCCTTCCGCTTCTTCTCTTCCCGGGCATGTACCCCTCCATGATTGTTCTCTCCAAACTTTCATGACGTTTCAAGTGACACAAATATTTCAGTTTTCTTTGTCTTATCGTGGCATGGTCGAGACAGGAACACAGAGCTGATCCACGACTCTGGTGATCGAGTGAGATGGCAGAACATGACCGCCCACGCTTACCGGCAGGCACATGATTTATGGATATGTTCAGTTAGTGATGTCCATCGTAGCTCATATTTCTTCCACTATAATAAATAGTGTTTTATATTATTATGCTTCTGATCTTTTATAGTAAACTATATGATTTAAAACTGTAGCCGCATTAAATTGTTATTGCAAGAAATTTTAAGTTAATTTGTAACTTTACAAATGTTGGAGCATTCAACTATTTGTATATGAGTGTCTTCTCTTTTCAGCTTTGATTCCATATTAGAGTCCATTTTTCTGCCTCACTTTGCTATTTTCCTCTTTTGAGATCAAGGTTTGCTATGCGTGGTGCATAGCATCTATTGTAATGCATAGACGTTCGTTTTCTAGTCCAGTGCCACTTGAGTACAGTTTCCCCTCTGCTGTGTGTCCACCGTGACGAGGTAGAGGGGCTTGTGCGTCCCAATGACCCCAATAGCTATACCGACGATAGCACAGCTACTGGTAGGGCCACCCATGTCGGACAGGTCAAGGGAGAGGGACCAGACGAAGAGACGCACAAACCTGCTGCCTTGTAGGTAGACTGGGGACAGTCAAAGGCTAGGGAAAGCACCCCGAATACATGCTTGTCGAAATCGGATGTACTGAGCCACAGGCTTGACAAAGCAGTGCAATTCATGATGTCACAAATCAAAATTAATCGTTATGGTGCTAATCCCGTGAAGTCCCATCAGGCGGCGATAGTGCCGGGCCCCCTGCCTCGAGGGGGTCCACCCATGACTACTGGTGGTCACCTTCCCCTGTGCTGTGGAGTCAAGGCACAGAGGAGTAGGTTAAGAGCTATTGACCAAATACCCCGGACACTCGACATACTACAGTGGAATGCCGAAGGAGTTTACAAGAAGAAAGACTCCCTAACACAGCGTCTTCATAAAGATAGAATAGATGTGGCATGCATTCAAGAGACACACCTCAACGCCAATCACAAATTCTCAGAGGATATCAGGCCACACGTTTCGACCGCGAAGGACACAAAGGAGGAGTTCTAATACTTACACGAAATACAATACCTTGCAGCGAAGTATCTGTGATCTCTGACAACCAAACGGAAATTATAGGTGTTTATATAATGATAAAGGACGTGAAAATAAGAATCTACAATCTGTATAGCCCAGCAGATAAGGACCTTACACTCTCAAACATGAAAATAACTGACACAAACTGCATTATTGTCGGAGACTTTAATAGCCGTTCAGAAAGATGGGGATACCCAGATACTGACAAAAGAGGAGATGAATTGGAGGACTGGGAAATAGACTCAAATCTCCATCTACTCAACAAAGCGGATGACACACCGAGCTTCTACTCCAGAAGATGGCTTACCACTTCTACTCCAGACTTAGCTTTCTGCACAGGAGACATCCTCCACAAAATCGATCGCCATGTGCTGGACCAATTAGCAGGTAGTGACCACAGACCAATCAAGCTTGTAATGAATATGGAGTATGTTCCACAGGAGCAAAAGCCCTTGCCCCGCTGGAATTACAAACGAGCAGATTGGGACAAATTTGCCATACTAACAGACAAATATTGTGAAAACATAAATACACGATATGGCAACATAAAGCAAATGGTGGAAAGTATAAACAGAGCGATAATAAAGGCAGCCACTGAGTCCATTCCAAGAGGAGCGAGGAAAAATTACAAACCATACTGGACTGAAGAACTACAAAGTTTGGATGACAAAGTTGAAGATGCCAGGAAGACAGCAGAGAAAGAACAAACAATTGAAGCGGACATCTTTCTCAAAGCCATCTCAGCAAAATATAAAAGAACAGTACATCAAACAACAAGAGATTGTTGGAGGGAAAAAACAGAAAACCTGAATTTTGACAGGGATGGAAACAAACTATGGAAACTAGTGAAAGCCATGAACAATGAAGCACCTAGAAACAAACAAATAACAATTAAACAAGGAAATGCCTTGCTTACAGGAAAAAAGGCTGCAAATGCACTAATGGAACACTATGCAAATGCAAACCACATTGATATTACAACCGAACAGAAGAAAGCAATCAAAGACAAACAGATACATCATAGAAATACAGAGACAGCAGCAGAATATATGATGGCAAATCTAACAATGGAAGAAATGGAACAGGCAATGAATACCCTAAAAAAGAAGAAATCACCAGGAAAGGATGGAATCACAAATTAAATGCTAATAGGACTTGGCACCAAGGCAAAGAAGAAACTACTAGCAGTCCTAAATAACAACTGGAAGAGAGGAATAGTCCCACAGGCATGGAAGGAAGCTATACTAATACCAGTCCCAAAGAAAGGAAAAGACCTGGAAGAACCAAATGGCTATCGACCTATCAGTCTACTTAGCTGTGTAGGAATATTAATGGAACGCATTATCAATGGCAGGCTAGCATGGCATCTGGAAGAAAACAAACTCTTAACACCTCACCAAGCAGGATTCAGAATGAACAGATCCACTGAAGATCAAATAACCTATATAGCTCAGGAAATAGAGGATGCCTTCCAAGAGAAAAAGCACACACTAGCAGTCTGGATAGATTTAGAAAAAGCATTTGATAAAGTATGGAAGGAAGGACTGAAAGTAAAACTGCAAAAAATGCATGTTTGTGGAAAATGTATAAATGGATCAGCCACTACCTTGAGAACAGAACTGCCAGGACAAAAGTACAAGGACAAACAAGCAAAATGATGCTGTTGGAGCAGGGTGTCCCCCAAGGAGGAGTTCTTTCACCAACATTATTCCTAGCATATATAAACGACATCACGGAAAATTTTCCAGCCAGAGTACACACATCATCCTTTGCAGATGACCTAGCCATATGGACATCTGAAGAATATATTAGTACAGCTAACAGCAGAATACAGCAAGCCCTATTAGCGCTAGAGGACTGGTTAAAATCATGGCTAGTGAAGATAAGTGAGGAGAAAACAACTTCTTCTTCTTCTTCTTTCGTTCGCTTGAAATATGTCTATATCTGCAATGTCGTCTCTTGCATGAATTGAACTGTTTTTTTCAGTTCACACAGTGGTCCATAGAGTTTATCTTCCACTGTCGTCTCTCTAGGCCAGAAGGTTTGCCTAGATATGTTATATTTTGGGCAGTCTTGGAGTATGTGCTCTGCTGTCTGCGACGCCAATCCACATGTGCACATGGCTGTTTCACCAATCTTGAATTTTGTATACATGTGGTTGCGTAATCTATTGTGTCCTGTTCTGAGGCGCAGAATAATGACTTGTTCTGGTCTGTCCATAATGTGGTAGTCATCTTGAGCAGGTTTTGGTGGCTTTCTGACTGATTTGATCATTCTTTTCTTTTGGTGGTATGTAACGGGCACATCAGGCTGTTCCTCTTTGGCTCCTTCCTTAGCCAATTGATCAGCTCTGTCGTTTCCGGGTACTCCACAGTGGGATGGTATCCACTGTATGGTGACTTTATGCTGACTGCTAAGTTCAGAAAGTAGTGTCCTTAGTACTGGCAATTTCCCAGAGAGGAGCGCCTCGAGTACTGATTTTGCATCTGTTAGTAGCACCACAGGTTGTGTACCATTGCTGTTATTTAGTAATTTCTCTGTTGCTATCTTGATTGCCTCAATTTCGGCATCATAGTTATGGCAGTACTTTCCTGTCGGTACTCTGGCTGTGTCCCTTGTATTATTTGGGTATTCTATGTACACTCCCGCTCCTCCATTTCGAACAGCATTTTGTGCTGACCCATCTGTGTAGACTCGGATCCAGAGGTCCTGTGGGTATTCTTCATCAAGGAAGCTGAGAGTGGCTGTTCTGCGCTGCACACTGTTCTGTTCTTCCTTGTCAAATATTCCTCTCACTTTTGTCTGGATTTGTAACGATAGTCTATGCTCATCTTTCCATGGGGTTCGCTCTGGAATAGTTGTTAGGGGGATACCAACTGTGGGCAGATCAGTGGTTTCTCTGCAGAGTCGTTTGGCCTGGTGGATAAAACTACTTCTTTTCAACCGCCCCATAGCTAGGTTTTCAAATCTGTTCTTCATAGGGTGGCCTGGCAAGCTGAGGAACTTTTCTGCTTGTATTAGCGTTTTCGTATCTCTGCGCTCACTCAGTGCCTGTGTCCTCCCCATCTTCTCCATTTCCACTATAGGGGTTGATCTCATCCCTCCTGTGGTGACTCTAAGTGCTTGATTTTGCACCTTGTCCAGCTCTTGTAGTGTGGTATTTGATGCTGAACACCACGCAGTTGACCCATATTCCAGGTGTGGTCGTATGCTCTGTTGGTAAACTTTGCTAAGTATTTTCGTACTGGCTCCCCATGTGGTTCCACTTAGCTTTCTCAGGATGGCTATTTTCCTTCTGGCTTTTGCTACTGCTTTGTTGATGTGCTTTCTCCATGTCAGCTTGCCATCAAATGTTACTCCAAGGTATGTTGGTTCTTTATCTTCTCTTAGGGGTGTTCCATTTATCTGGATGATCCCTGCCTTTTGTTTTGGAGAGAGGGTAAATAGGGTGGTGCTGCACTTGTCAGTGTTTATGCTGACACACCATCTATTTGCCCATGCAGCAAATGTATCTACAGCTCTTTGTAGCAATCTGGTGGCCACTGATGCATATTCATTTGTGCTCCATAGAACCAGGTCATCGGCGTACATTGCCGCTTTAATTCCATGCGGTAGGTGAGCAACAAGATCATTGATGAAGATTAGAAAAAGTGTGGGGGACAAGACTCCGCCCTGGGGGACACCGTGACGCAGTAGTACTTTCTTGCTCTTGAGCCCGTCTATCTGTACTCGGGCTCTTCTGTTGTGCAAGTATGCTTTCACCCATTTGTACATTCTTCCATTGACGTTGCAGTTTCTCAGTTTCTTCATCAGACCTTCTTTCCAGACTTTGTCAAAGGCTTTCTTCAGATCTATCCATGCCGCGAGCACCAGCTTCTTCTCTTGGAATGCATCCTCAATTTCTTGAGAGAGGTAGGTTGTCTGATCTTCCGTAGAGTAGCACTGCCTAAAGCCAGCCTGCTGTGGCACAAGGATGTTTTTACTTTCAATGTACCACTGCAGTCTTAGCTCTCTTAAGGTAGCCAAATGCCTCGTCATCTAATTAGTGACGCGCATGAATGGATTAACGAGATTCCCACTGTCCCTATCTACTATCTAGCGAAACCACAGCCAAGGGAACGGGCTTGGTAGAATCAGCGGGGAAAGAAGACCCTGTTGAGCTTGACTCTAGTCCGACTTTGTGAAGACACATGAAGGGTGTAGCATAGGTGGGAGCGCAAGCGCAATTGAAATACCACTACTTTTATCGTTTCTTTACTTATTCAGTCTCTCGGTAGAGATTTGTTCGCAGCAGACGAGCAAATCTCCGGCGGGCCTATTCTCGCTGGTCGCGAGATCCGCACAGTGGAAGTATGGGAGATTTGCTTGCAAATAGACAGGCAATATCTCCTGCGGTAGCTATGGCGGACCTATTCCCGCTGGTCGCGGGGACCGCTATAAGTCAGGTGGGGAGTCTGACGATAGTGCACGCTTTACACAGGTCCGGACACTTGTGATTGACAGATGTGCGCGCCCTCATGGTCCGGGCTCGTACGAGGCCCTCACCTGTGGGGCATGGCTGAACGTCTCTAAGCCGTGTCCCTTGGGTGTCAGGGTCTGGCCATAACTCGCCACCGGCTCGTGGTGGTGAGGTCTCGGTGGATTGACGCTGAGCCGCCAGCGTCTGCAGCCTACCTTGTGCCAGACGTATTGGTTACCCATTCCTCTGGAATACACAAAACTAGGCCGAGGGAGGGGTCATGTCGTTTGGGCATCACATGATCTCTGAAGCTCTGCCCAGACATTGTGATGGAATATTGGCCATATTCCACTCACATACTTTAGTCTGTCAAGACTGCAAGGTATCTACTACCACTGCAGTCTGTGATTGATGATGCGCTCCAGTGTTTTGCAGAGACAGCTGGTGAGGCTAATTGGTCTGTAGCTAGAGGCAATGGAACCATCTTTCCCTGATTTTAGGAGGGGTATCATGATTGCTTCTCTCCAGGCTTGTGGAACACTGCCTAAGGTCCAGCTGTTATTGAAGATCTGCAACAGCTTTGTTTTGGCCTCTGTTCCTAGGTTCCTGATCATTTCATTGGAGATACCATCAGCTCCTGGTGACTTTCTCATTTTCAGTTTTGATATGGCTAGCTCCAGTTCGCTGATTGTGATGGGTGCCTCCAGAACCTCATGTACTATTTCCTTCTGTCCTGTATCTTGTCGTTTCTCTCGAATCTCTTGTTGTTTCTCTGGACTAATTTTGATATTGCTATCTTGTGCGAACGAGTCCGCAAAATGGTCAGCTGCTTGCTTTCTTGTTAAGATTTTTCCATCTTTATGTAGTGCAATTTTTGAGTTTCTCCCTGTGCCCTCGTCATTAAGCTGTTTTATTAGCTTCCACAATTTCCTTGTGTCTCTTTCAAAGTTCAGAGACTCTGTTTTCTCCTGCCAGCTTTTCCGTCTAGCCTGCAGCTTGGCCCTTTGAAATTTGGCTTTTGCATGCTGGAATTTATTGTGGTGCTCTTGGCTGGGTGTGGCCTCTGCTTGCTTTCTACACACTTCAACATCATTATGCAACTGTTCCAGTTCACTACTCCAGTAGGGTTTATATTGTTTACGGGCTCCTCTTGGTACTGTTTCTCGCGCTGCCTGTAGTATGCATTTCCCAAACTCTTCAACTGCTTTATTTATGTCTTTCTCAGTGTTCAGGTTTCTAACCAGTATGCTGGTGCGATGCTTGTACATTGCCCAGTCTGCTTTCTTGTAGTTCCACCTCGAGAGGGTGCTGCTTTCACTTACAAGCTCATTTTCTACGGTTAGAAAGACTGGCCGATGGTCACTGCCACCAAGTTGTTTCCCAACAGTTCGTGTAATGTTCCACTCCAGGTCTGGTGAATGAAAAGCCAGGTCAGGTGTAGTTGTAGAGTGCCATGATCTCGAGTAGAAAGTCTGTGGGTCGGACGGCTTGTTAATCAACATGAATCTATTCTCATCCTGCCAGTCTTCCAGTCTCTCTCCTCTCTGGTCCATGTGATCATAGCCCCAGCTCTGCGAGTGGCTGTTGAAATCGCCACACACAATCATTTTTTCTTTTAGTGGTAGAGTGTTCAGTGCCTGTGGGCGGTCACTTGGACAGTAGTAATTGATCAGATGTAGATCTGTATTACCTGTCTTAAGTTTAAGTGTCTGATACTCAGCCCCTTCCATGTAGACTTTGATTTGGGAAGCCATGATGTTGTTTCTTACAAGGGTCAGTATCCCACCTTTTCGCCTGTTCTTTCGGTCAGATCGGTAACACTGGTAGCCTCTGATTTTGAAGGCTATATTTTCATTGAGGTGAGTTTCTTGCAAGCAACATATGCTTACTTTTTCTTGGTCCAAGATTTTTTCTAATTCTATTTTTTTGTTGCTGACTCCCTCCGCATTCCAGTGCATTATTTTAAGTCTTCGTTTAGTATGGCCAGTCGTCCTATTCTCATGTCCCCTGGCTCCACAGGACATCTGAGAAGGACCTCCAGTAGTTGGGGTTGGACCCTTCCGAGACATAGGGCCCGGCACTGCACCTGCCTGGGGGTCCAAAGCAGGGCGAGCACCATAACGATTAGCAGTAGTCGACATATTCCATTTTGCGTGATTGCGTGGCATCCTGATTTCTGTGGTGCGCCTCTTGGCTGGTTGCCTCCGTCTTCAGCACCTTTCTTTGCTAGAGCAGACTGTGGTCTCACTCGAGTGTAGATGTGTATGCGCCCACACACCTGTCTGCGCATGCATGTACGTGCATACACATCTAGAGCATACTGGTTATTTTCCGGCGCCAGAGACTCGCCGTCGCCCCTTCTCCTGTTAGTTTAAACAGGTCCGCCACGTGAAGGCCAGGAGTTGGACTTTTGCTGCATAGGTTATGTATTCACGAGCCATTGAGGTATTTGAGCAATGTTGGGCGCTCACCCCAACACCGCGCCTCGGCTACATACAGCAACATTTGGAACCCGGAGAAAACAACATGCACAGTGTTCTCCCTCTCAAATAAAACTCAGCAACCTAAGCTGGTATTGAATGGAAAAATATTGCGCCATGAAGAAAATCCAAACTATCTAGGAGTCACATTTGATCGTCGCCTGACATGGAAGACACAGGTTGAGAAAAATCGAACAAGAGCAAGGCAGAGAATGGCAATCATGAAAAAGCTTGCTGGTACAACGTGGGGAGCAGATGAGAAAGTTCTCAAGAAGTTATATACTGGACGGGTGAGGCCAGTACTGGAATATGGCATTGCAGCTTGGGCAACAGCAGCTAAGTCAAACTTTAACAAAATAAGTAGAGTCCAAAACCAAGGAATGCGAATCATAACTGGAAGCCTGAAGACAACGCCTATGAATGAACTAGAAAAGATCACTTGTTTACAACCAATGCAGGACAGAAGAGATAGCAGAGCCCAGCAACAAGCAGAAAAATTTAGAAGATTGACAGACCACCCTGTGTATAACAGGTTTAATGGTTTTGGAAAAGGAAGACTGAAGCGTAGCAACTTTGTAGAAACTGCAAAACGAAAGATTAGGGCAGATCCCATACTTAACATATCAACAGTCAAGCCCATTTACAATGCACACAACTTCCCAGCTTGGAGACAGCAGCAACTGCCTGAGATGATAGAAAACATTCCTGGTATTGAGAAAAAGAACACTCAGAATGAAACCGAAAGAAGAAAAATAACTCTCAACTACATAAAAGAACATTACCCAAGCAGCAATTGGACCCATGCATATACAGATGGATCAGCCAAAGATTCAATTAAAAATGGAGGAGGGGGAATTCTCCTTAATTTAAAAAATGGAGTGATAAAAACACAGTCAGTGGCAACTGGAAAATTTTCAAGTAACTTCAAAGCGGAGGTAGAAGCTTTGAAAACTGCAGCAGAAATGCTCTTGATGGAGGAAAATAAAGAGAAGCAAATAGCTATCTTCACAGATGCAAAGTCAGCTGTCTCAATACTGAAGAGCAAAAACAGCACAGAACTAGCTGACCTAAGAGCAGCACTCCATGGTCTATGCCAGAAATCCAAAAAAAGTTGTAATACAGTGGATCCCATCACATTGCAGTATACCTGGAAATGAAGAGGCTGACAGACTAGCAAAAGAGGGTGAACGATTACCACAGCCTGACATAGACATAACCTATAATGAGGCAAAGAGGTTTATAAAAAGCACTTATAGAACTAAATGGGAATCAGAGCATCCAGGCCACCAGAAGGATGATGCATATTACAAACTCGACCGAAGAGAACAAGTAGCGATCTTCAGACTCCGCACAGGACATAACAGGCTGAAACACCACTTGTTCAATAAACTAAAGATAGGAGATACCGATGAATGTAATCGTGGAACTGGTAAAATGACAGCTAAACATTTGCTGCAAGAGTGCCCAATATATGCAGAACAGAGAAAGATATTTTTGCCCACGCCTGCTTCATTTGAGGACAAGCTCTATGGAGATATCAACAGGCTCAAGTTGACTGCAGCTTACTTTAACTACATTCAGGTTGACATCTAAAGGTGCTTGAAGATGTATTTAGACTGCCACACTTCTTACCACAGGTATGTCGGTTACAAAAGCGCCACAGAGGCATGAAATGGAATATTGCTTGGATAGCACATCCATTACTTGGAAAGTCCGAATCAAAAGCTCACTGTGTGGGCTTCGTAAATGGTGGAAAAAGTGTCCTAGTTACACGAAATGGAAAATTGCTTGGATAGCAAATCCATTACGTGAAAAGTCCGAATCGAAAGCTCACTGTGTGGGCTTCATAAAAGGTGGAAAAAGTGTCATAGTGGCACTAAATGGAATATTGCTTGGATAGCAAATCCATTATGTGGAAAGTCTTAATCGAAAGCTCACTGTGTGGATGTCATCTGCAGACTGCATTCTTCTGGTTTCCGGAGGAACAGCCTATGGTGAACGGAAGGCCCAATATACGGAAGTGAGGCTAAGCAGCCATGTGCAGGACGTGACGATTCCTTGGGTGAGCCCAGTACTAGAGCGCTGTGTGATGACTCTGCAAGTATGGAAGCCTCCTTGGATGGCGGGGAATGCCAATGGTCTGCCCCTGCCTTCCCTTGAGGGTTGACCAGGATGTCTTTGGCTGTTCTATATGGGCCAGCTAGGATGGGGGATAACACCACAACAGTGAGATTCAATGGTCCTAAGAAACCCCCGGGAAGGTTAACCCGGTCAACAAATGCCCAAAGAAGTCGGATGTGTCGGCCTAACGGCGCAAGAACGCAGCTCTGCTGTAAACAGGCACAACGCAGTCACATCCGAAAAAAAAATCCGGATGAACTCAGAAGAAGAAGAAGAGTACAGTTTCATTAACAGCTTTGTTAATGAAATTGCTATTTATATGTCATCTCTACTCACGACTACACGTATTTTGTTATTATTTACTCTGTCTTTCTTTCCTAAATTTTCCACCGTTTCATTCCTATTAATCGTTCTTTTTTTCAACGAACACGAAGAGTACTATATATATATATATATATATATATATATATATATATATATATATATATATATATATATATATATATATATATATATATATATATATATATAAGTTATCAGTTGGGGTATCTTCATTGCACTCCGGACAGGTCCATAGGTGCTCAGATCCCCCCCCCCCGCCCCAGCATATGCATCAGCGTTAGGTGGCTAATAGTGCTAATTCTGTGCTGGTTGACGAGGCACCTCATTTTCCCGATGTACCTCTCGTGTCTGGTCGTGCCTTCTTCTTCTTTCGTTCGCCTGAAATACGTTTATAACTGCAATGTTCTCTCTTGTATGAAACTAACAGTCTTTTTTAGTTCACTCAGCGGTCCATAGAGTTTATCTTCCACTGTTGTCTCTCTAGGCAAGAAGGTTCGCCTGGGTATGTTGTAGTTTGGGCAATCCTGGAGTATGTGCTCTGCTGTCTGCGACGCCAAACCACGTGTGCACATGGCTGAGTCACCAATCTTGAATTTTGTATACCTCTGGTTGCGTAATCTATTCTGTCCTGTTCTGAGGCTCAGAAGCATGACCTGTTCTGGTCTGTCCATAACGTGGTAGTCGTCTTGAGTAAGGTTTGGTGGTCTTCTGACTGATTTGATCATTCTTTTCTTTTGGTGGTATGTAATGGGCACATCAGGTTTTTCTTCTTTTGCTCCTTCCTTAGCCAATCGATCAGCTCTGTCGTTTCCGGGGACTCCACAGTGGGATGGTATCCATTGTATGATGACCTTATGCTGACTGCTAAGCCGTGCCAATTCTGACTCCCAAGTCTTTCATCCTCTACAGCGATGTGAATTCACTGACGTCAAAGCCCACTGTTCTCGACATATCTTTAACGACGTTAATAACATCGGCACGATCCATGGGCTGGCCATCTACAGGGGTGCAGAGCCAGCCAGTTTATCAGCTTGTTCATTTCTCTCTACTCCCGCATGTCCCGGGACGAAGATGAAGGTGACTTAATGTACAACAGACTTCCGCAGCAACTCAGTCCACTGTCTACGTACAGATTCAGCTTCAACCTTCTGAATCATGCTCATTGAATCACTTAGTACACACACGTTGGTATAATGCTGTGATTCCAGCCATATGAAAGCCTGTGTAACTGTCATCACCTCCATCGTCATGCTGCTCGTGGTCATAGAGTGGGCACCACTGGATTCTTGAACGGTTCGGCCCGCTGAACGGGCTGTAAATGCCCACGCACTTCTCTGCTGCTTTACAACAGATCCATCTGTATAGATAAGCACTTGGGGGTTGTCTGAGTGTTCATAGACGAGCGCGTTGACCTCTGCAGTAACAGCGGCAATATAAAGCTTCATCATCATGTGCCATACCGATAAGCGTGGGTGGTCATGTTTCGCCATCTCACACGATCACCAGAGTCGTGGATAATCTCTGTGTTCTTGTCTCGACCATACCACGTGGTTAAGTCATCGGATGACTGTCATCTAAGTATTTACTTACCTGCATTTCCCTTCTTCTTTTCCCCTCAATCTTGCCAGTTGTCACCAAGTTCTCCAATTTATTTCTTCTCATATTCTCATAACGTGACCCCAAAAATAAATTGTGACTGTCTACGTCTAATTTCTCTTATCAGTTTACAGTTTTCATTTGTATCTTGTAGGACTTGGTCATAGGTTTTTCTGTCTGTCCATGGTATGTTAGGCTTGCTGTGCTGTTTCTGTAATGTAGTTTAAAGCTTATTAGCGTGCTTTTTTTTTGTTGTAATATAATTAACCACCCAGTATCTGTGGTGTTTCTGCAATGTAATATGTGGTGTTCTTTCTGTAATAGAATTTTAAAGTAACGGTGTTCTCGCTGTAATGTAATGTGAAAGTAGCGGTGTTCTTTCTGTAATATATTGTAATGTGAAACTAGCTATGTTCTTTCTGTAATGTTATTTGAAACTAGCGGTGTTCTTAGTGTAATGCAATTTGAAACTACCTGTGTTTTTTCTGTAGTGTAATGTGAAACTAGGTACGTGGGTTCGTCGTTGTTGGGCTAAATAAACTTACGTGACTACCAATATCTTGCCAGCTAGCTTAAATATTATTTTGTATATCAACAAGGGCAACTAATTCAGTCCAAGGGCGATTATTAAGGATTCGCTTTTATATAGTAGTTTCCCTTATATAGCAGGATTGCACACTCAAGTTCAGGAATCGTATGGTGGGTTTCGTCGAATCAATCAATGCCTTTACGGATAACGTACTTCAGTTGTTCCGTTGGATAATTATCCCAACACAAGAAAGATGATAAATCTAACTGATAAGTTCAAACTTTGGACAACCAGAATGAATTCAGTAGGCCTAAGCTTCACCCTGCAGGATTTTCCAAATGTTCCTTAAACTGCACTCTGCGATGCCACATCAACTATATAATGAACATATGGGCACATAATTCCGGATGTTGTGAAACACAAATCTCCAACGGTCATCTTTCAATATGAATACACATTTCTTCGCTGCCAATTTATTCGTTAGGAAAATCTACTGAATTAAAATCTACGTATTTACGTCTGAATCAATCAACTCGCTTCACTTTCTGCTTTCTTCTGGGTGTAATCCTCTCCCACCTATTCCAACTGTTTTATGGAGCCGCGTTCCTGATGGTATTATTGCTCTCATTGTCTCACGACCTTCCTACCCAGATGAAATCCAAGGTCTAACTGTCTTGTTGTCAAAACTTTCCTCTCCTTGTCGTCCTATGTTGTGGTTTTTTTTTTTTTTTTTTTTTTTTTTTTTTTTATTATTACCTACAAAATCCCAAAGAAATAATAATATTTTTTTGGCGCGTTCTCGCGCACGTGTTTTTTTTTCCCCCTACTACGAGGATAAGTTAATAAGTAAGTCACAAATGGCTGTAGTAAAATAACTAAATACGATAACAACTTGAAACCAGTTTATTTTTATACACACATTGCCCTTTTATTTCTCAACATAATTTCCACCAACATTGATGCACTTATCCCATCGTTTTATCAGTTCTCCCAAAACCGCTGCATAAAAAAGCGTGCCCTGTTGCCATTTACCGGCCATCCCACAGAACTGTGGGACTTACTTATTGACTCTCCCTCTTAACTTTTTCTGCCCAGCTGTGCACCGCTTTACGGGATACACATTTGTCAGCATAAACACTTAAAACCCACCTTGGCGGGAGACATTGTGCGAATGACGCCGAAGTTGAATGTGAAGTGAAAACGTGGTTTAGAAAACAGAGCACGCGATATCCACTAGAATTAATGGAAATGCAGTAAAACTTTTCATAGATATTTACAGTACGTTTCTTTATTATTGAATAATACGTTTACCGTTTGCTTCTGTGTTATGCAACGTTGCTCCACTGCTTTGTTTTCCATTACAATTGAGTCTTCTCTGCCCATAATAAGGATACGATTGGTTACTTATATATATATATATATATATATATATATATATATATATATATATATATATATATATATATATATATATATATATATATATATATATATATATCTGTGTGTGTATGAATGTGTGTGTGTGTATGTGTGTGTGTGTGTGAAGATCGAGGGGAAGAGAGGCAGAGTCAGACCACGAGAAATGATGCTGGATGGATTGTGACGGTGGCATGGAGGAATATCAACGGCAGAGTTGATCCAGAACACCATAAACCGAGATCTGTGGAGAGTCATGAACGCCAACGCCAGGTGACTCAGTGTGTGTTTGTTTGCTGACCAAGGCTTTGGCTGCAGCGTCCATTTTGTTACCTGTGACCCTGTTCTAGTAAAACTTACCGCCTACTTCTCTGGGGTTTTATTTTTATTGATGATTCATTCGTAAACAATCATTGGAAGTCTTAGTTTTAACTCTTAAGATGTAGGTCAGCATGGCCAAATGGATAAGAACGTGTGTTCTTAAACATCCGGTGTGCCGATGCCGAGATAAGGGGTTCAACCCCAGACACCGGATAGTTGGACTAAAATTATAATCTATCTAAATCTTCCTTGACTTAGGGACGTAGCATACGAGAAGTCGGAGTGGGTTCGCCTGATGAAGAGGGACATTGTTATTTTATTTATTTGTATACTTTTTTGCATATCCCTTACAGGACGTTGCAGTCAACACCAGCATTTTCAGTTGGTGTTGATGTAGTAGTCAATATTACGGTCAGTAGTTTGCCATTGCTTTCTGAGCGACCGGCTCACATACCCCGTAAGTTACCAACGCGGCGAGAACCACTACCAATTCTCGCGCAGGTTACGTTACTCCAGAGAATATACGGGATTGGGGAGAAAGACGGTTTTAACCTCTAGGCCAGGGAGACCGGCCACTGTTAATAGGGAAAGCTAATTCACACGCAAAATTCAGTCTAGCACTACTAGAAGTAGTTTGTGTAGACTACGGTTGAGTTCAAGGCGAGCAAGAACACACACACACACACACACACACACACACACACACACGCACATACACACACATACTCCACACACACACACACACACATACACATACACACACACAAACACACAACTCTGAAGACAGATGCATTGACCCATTCAGTGATCCATAAATATGGTTCGCCTCTTTCAGAGTCAGGTATGGTGTAGTGTAGTGTCTTTTCTGCCGACTCGGTATCAAAGTAATACTAATAGTAATACTAATTAATATTATACTGTCACATTCACGAGGACTGTTACATAGCTCTTTTTTTTTTTTCTCCAAGTTCATTAAATATTGGAATATGCAAACTTCTTTTGGCCACTCGCTATTGTCATTTGGGTGTGACTTGTTTGAATCCCTGTGTAACAGAAGCTTTACATATTTCTATTGTCTAAATATGTTTTGCCGGGATCCGTGACTAAGTGATTACTGACGCGGTTCGTGATCCCGCATACCGCCGTTCTAAACACAACTGCGCGCGATTTGGCAACAGACCGCAAACTACTGAACGTAAACTTGCCAAGACATTAACAGCAGAAGATGCTGGTGTAAACTGCAATCGTCCTGAAAAGGATTGCAACTAACTTTTTTGAACATATGTTTTATGCTTCTTTCCGATGTCTCCTATAGACGTTTTGCCAATACACATGAATGTGTTTGTAATTCAGATTATTTTATTTCCTTTCACTCTTCAACTGTGAAGTTACAAATAACACTGGTTGCTAATGTAAACACCAGGTGTCTGCTATACAAATCTCTGCCTGTCGTGTTATTTCCTGGTGACTTGGAGAAAGTTCTGTAAAAGTGCCTAACGTGAAGTTAATATTTAAGATAACATGGCAAGTGCTAGACCCTTTGTTGACTTCAAACTAAAGCAAAGGAAGATTGTCCTGTTTTCCAAAGTCTATTCGCCAGAATGTTCAATAGCCAAAGGTATCATTGATCAATACAATTTGTCTGATGCAGACTACGAAGTGATTGAAATAGAAAAGAGGCAGGATTGTGTGCAGATGGACAATTACTTTCAAGCATTATGTCTGACGGATGCCAGGCAGGTACGGTTAAACTGTCAGAATAGTTGTTCTTTCCCAAAATCCCTCGTTCGTTTTTATATACTACTATTACTAGTATACGATCAGATTAGTTGTTCAGATTTAAAATGTGATAATTTTTTATATTCTATGATATTCATTATCTGCAGTGTTATGTTGTATATGTGTTTTATCAACTCAGAAACTAACAACTGCAAACATTGCTTAACGTACTCTAGTGTAACATTTTCTAAATTGCTTTTTTAATTATGCAACCTGCATAGTTGGGTACCTTTTGAAAAAGAAAAAAAAAAAAATAACCCAACGGTACCTTATTCAAGTCTGTAGGTCAATTCTAAGCCAAAGTATTAATGTATGCGTGTCAGTTATATTTTTCATTTATTCAGGAGCACTTTAACTTCATTGTAGGAAAGCAAGCCTGTTATTGCGGGGTTCATTGTTTTCTTGTAGAATTTTTGTGTGTTTAATGTTGCATATCCCTTGCAGGACGTTGCAGTCAACACCAGCATTTTTCAGCTGCTGTTGATGTCCTAGGCCAATGTTACGTTCAGTAGTTTGCCATTGCTTTCTGAACGACCGACTCCCATACCAACACGTTATAACACACCGTGACACCCGTCTGCTGCACAAATTGGTCAGGGCTGCGTTTCGAACGCCCGGTAAGCGGCTCACGAACCGAGTTCGCAAGCCTTTGGCCACATAGACCGGCCTCTTGTAGAACGTGATCATTATTCTCAGAGTTTCTGTCTTCTTGCAGGATGTGAATCATTATTCCCAGAGTTCATGTCTTCTTGCAGGATGTATATTTAATGCCTGCATGAGAAATCTACCTCATCTCTCACAGTGAAAGTTTCTTGAAACATTACACATGGAATTGATTTTTCAGCCAAACCGCAGGATGCTATATTGCTGTTTTATTTATTTTCAATCTGTGGCTTAAGGGATAGTTCAATGGAGTTTCACAGTTCCCCATCATAAAGAGTCGAGAGTTTGAAATCAACGACAAGTGATTTGGAAGCGATTGCTTTGTGTTGATTTTGATGGTATGAGATGTCCTTCTTTAAGAAATTAATTGCCTATTAAATTACCAACAGCCAACCCATCATTGTGTAATGTGTATTTCTATTCCCAGATTATTACCTTCTCCTTTAGAAGCATCTGTGTACAAAATGATACTCATCTCATCTTGTTCCTATTGTACCTTGCGGTTTCGAGGTGAAGTATAAACAGCGGGAAAGTTCCCACTTATGTGCTTCCTTTATCGAGATTCCCATGGACTCTGCTATTCCCTCTGTCCATCGTTTATGTGGCTGGCCTCTTCTTCTGCTTCCATTTGGTCTGTACATCATTGCTTGTTGTATACTGTTAGTTGGTAATCTAGTTACATGGTCAAACCATTTAAATGGCTGCCTTATGATAAAATTTAGCGCTGCTATAACCCCACTTTAGTCCTGATTTCTACATTTCTGATTTTCTCTCTTCTTTATACATTGAGTATTCTTCCCTGGAATACTCAGTGATACTGTCTGTTGATGTTTGTTGTGTGACTATTCGCTTCACATTTGATTATTTCTGTGAAGGGCTGCTTGTTTACTATGACTGTTAGCTGGTAGTCACTTTTTGGTTTTATTAATTGCCATTGTGATATAATAGATGTGTAGGTTTTTATTGTGGTTATTAGTTTATTCAAGATTTCTGAATTCCTCCATTCTGATATATTATTGCCAGAAGCTGTGGTGTTGAGATACTGACATGCAGTTTCACAATTCTCCATTATGCCGAGTTGGGGGTTCAAAATTAGTCAAAGACAGTACGAAAGCAGATCTCTTTGCGTTGATTTAGATTGTATGAGACGTTGGTCATCTATAAAGCAATGGCAAACTACTGAACCTACAATTGTCTAGTAAATCACAAAAAGCCAATAAATGCTGGGTTTTACTGCAATGTCCTGTAGAAGGACACGCAATTAACTTGCTTGAACTTATGAAGTTTAATCCTATGAACTTATGAACCTATAACATGTAAACTTATAAACCTATGATATGTAAACTTATCTTTAGTCTGATTTGAGTTTTCACTTATTCTTGTGCATGTTTGAAAGTTGTGTATTCTAGATGAGTATTGTCTGTGATTATTTGATAGTGTTATTTAATCCTAGTCTTAGCAGAATGATTCCCATTGCTACTTTGAGTGGTTCCTTTTCATGGCTGCTATTATACATAGACCCTGTTGTTGTATTTTTCTGAGTTAGGTTTGTTGACGCTTCCATAGTCTATTGTTCTTGTCAGAAATTACTCTTAGAACATTAGGATTGTATTAGTAATAGCACCCCACCAATTTCCATAGAGAGCTCTCAGGATATTTAGAGTACACAACATGTTTCTACCAAGTTATCTTATGTTATTTTCATTTAAGTTATTGACCTATAACTATTGAGCGTAAACTTGCCAAGAGATCACAACAGAAAAAAATGCTGGTGTTGACTGCAACGTCCTGTAAATGACATACAACTTAATATTGGCCTATAATCATGTTCCAAATATCTGGCTGTTTGCATTGTCTGAATGTTATGTTTGTATAAAGTTACGTCAGTTAAACTCTTCATTTGTAAATATTATTTTGTAGAATTAGATTGCAGTCTGTAGTGCCACAACTTAACTCCAGAGCATTAGTGAAACCTCTATGCATCGTCGTCGTCATCATCATCACCATCATCATCATCATCATCATCATCATCGTCATCATCATCATCATGTGTTTTCTGGAATTTATCTTTTACTAGCTGACCCGGCCCGGCTTCGCCCAGGCCCTGGAGGGGATCTATCTATCTATCAGTCTGTCTGTCTGCTTGTTTGTCTGTCTGTCTGGCTGACCCGGCCCGGCTTCACCCAGTCCCTGATGGGGAGCATCTCATTTAATTCATATAAGTAGTCATATAAGCTCTCCCGTTCCCGACTATCTGTCTATCTGTCTGTCTGTCTGACCGGGCCCGGCTTCACCCAGTCCCTGGTGGGGAGCATCTCATTTAATTCATATACGTAGTCATATAAGCTCTCCCGTTCCCGACTATCTGTTTGTCTGTCTATCTGTCTGTCCCGGCCCGGCTTCACCCAGTCCCTGGTGGGGAGCATCTAATTTAATTCATATACGTAGTCATATAAGCCCTCCCGTTCTCGACTGTCTGTCTGTCTATCTGTCTGTCTGACCCGGCTTCACCCAGTCCCTGGTGGGGAGCATGCCATTTAATTCATATAAGTAGGCAAATAAGCTTCCGTTCCCGACTATCTGTCTATCTATCTGACCCGGCGTGGTTTCGCCCAGCTCCTGGCGCACAGTAACATAAAAGAATGTCCTTCCACACACCATTCAATGAAAACTGTAGAAAAAGATGGGTTACAATGTTATGCATTATGCATTATTTTTATGAAAACTTTGAAAATGCCTTAAAGATTATATCATTATTTATTATAACTCATATGCCTGAAAATAACTATAGGCAAAGAGTTTAACAATAGTGCAATTAAGTCCAACAATATGACTATAAAGTATATAGAAATGTTATTAAAAGTTATGCCCCTTGAAATAACTTTTCTAGAGTGAAGTCCCCCTGTTATATAGACATTATATAATGAAAATGAAAAAGTAAATGTTATTAAATAAGTAGAAGATTTTACATTAAGAAATTAGTATAGTCGGTTGCACAGGAATGAAAGGAAGACGTGTAGAAAATTTCATCTCAATCGGATGTACCGTTATCGAACGCATCCAATACATAAATCCCCACAAACACACAAAGCCACATACACTCTGTTTTATAGATATAGATTATATCATCATCATAGCAGCCACCACTATCATCTTCATCCTCACCAAGATTATATAATTTTCTGATTCCTGATTTTTTTTCGCTTCATCTCCATGTAGTACTACTTACTATGTTATTAACGATTCCCTGTATTCAACTCTTATATACATTAGTAATACTTTCCAAATTTATTCCAGGTTCCACTGTTGTTTGTTGAAGGTCGCTACCTTGGAAGTGAGAAGGAAATCAGCCTATTGCACAAATCTGGAGAACTGAAGAAGGTCTTTGAGAGTGCTGAGATTCAAAGATGATGACTCGAGGATGACAGAACCAGATTTCTTCTTATTCTTCTCTTTATCCCCCTTTGGAGCATAGGCCTTCCACCAAACCACGACCAAGCCGTTCTATCTTTTGCTACCTCCTGCAGCCCCTTCCATGTCTTCCCAATATTCATTTCTGTCTTTAATTCTCTTCTCCAAGTGTTTTTGGGTTTCCAGCTATTTCATTTGCCTTGTGGACTCCAAACAAGAGAGTGTCTAGTTATATTGTACTCAGATTTTCTCAGCGTGTGTCCTATCTTGTAGGTTCCAGACAAGAGAGTGTCTAGTTATATTGTCCTTAAGTTTTCTCAGTATGTGTCCTATCTTGTAGGTTGCAGACAAGAGAGTGTCTAGTTATATTGTCCTCAAGTTTTCTCAGCGTGTGTCCTATCTTGTAGGTTCCAGACAAGAGAGTGTCTAGTTATATTGTCCTTAAGTTTTCTCAGTATGTGTCCTATCTTGTAGGTTCCAGACAAGAGAGTGTCTAGTTATATTGTCCTCAAGTTTTCTCAGTGTGTGTCCTATCTTGTAGGTTCCAGACAAGAGAGTGTCTAGTTATATTGTCCTTAAGTTTTCTCAGCGTGTGTCCTATCTTGTAGGTTCCAGACAAGAGAGTGTCTAGTTATATTGTCCTTAAGTTTTCTCAGTATGTGTCCTATCTTGTAGGTTCCAGACAAGAGAGTGTCTAGTTATATTGTCCTCAAGTTTTCTCAGTGTGTATCTATCCAGCGCCAGTATCTTTTCTTCACATCTTGATTTACTGGAATGTATTTGGTTCTCTCCATGAGTTCCACATTGGTGATTATGTCATACCATTTACGTTCCCACTATTCCGCACAAACCAAATATTGAATGTTTGTAGTTTATTGGTAATTGCTCTAGTTCTTCTCCGTGTTTCTGACTCATACTGTACCAGATATACATTTGCATAAATAAGAACAAAGAGTTCATGTGGTAACTGTGCAAATAAACTAATTTTAAATATCCTTTCAGCTTTAAAATGTCTTGATGTTTGAATAATATTGTTGAACAATTTTAAAGCTTTTACAGTAGCGTAAAGTCTCTATTAACACTTCTTTGTTCATGTAATAGAAATCTCTTACCTTTAATTGATTGGTTGGTTGGTTGGTGAATCCCATGGAATATCTGAATTTTAACTCTTCAGTCTAATGCTTTGACATTCAAGTTGTCTGAGCCTGAGATGAGCTTGCATTTACCAGGTTGAGATTGGTGTAGACACTTTCACCTGACCCGGTATCCATAAACCATCTCCATAGACCCGTGTTGCAGGGTTCTACTTCCCTTTCTCCAAGGCCAGAAGCCAAGAGGGTGTACAAAGCTGGTATCGCAACTTCACATCTGCATAAAATCAGATTAGAATGTAACCAAATCATTTTATTCAAGCAGCACATACATATTGGCTGGGATTGTTTTATTTTTTGTTTGGTTCTCACTCGCTTTGAACTCAAGCGTAGTCCGTGCACACTATATATAGTAGCACTGGACTGAATTTTGCCTGTGTATTAGCTTTGCCTATTATCAGTGTCCCTCGCACTAAGGTAAACGCACTCCGATTTCAGAGGTACTTGTAATTTACGTCCCCGAATCAAGGACGAGACTGGCTGGGGCTAGGCCCAGGTTGGTCACGGGTCCTCCATGGGGTTTGGCTATTTCTGTGTTCTTTCTTAGAGGTATTACTTTCCTAATCACTTGTTACTTTTCTAATCACTTGTTACTTTCCTAGAGAGATGTTGCTTTTCTAATCAGATGTTCTTTCCTGATCAGATGTTACTTTCCTAGAGAGGTTACTTTCCTAATCAGATGTTGCACTTCTAGAGATGTTACTTTCCTAGAGAGATGTTGCTTTTCTAATCAGATGTTACTTTTCTAGAGATGTTTCTGTCCTAATTAAATGTTACTTTCTTATTCAGATGTTATTTTCCTAGTGCTTTCATAGAGAGTCATTGTCCCAGTCCGTAACATTAGCTTATAGAATGTAACTGGATTCAGCACAGGAGGTCATATGGGCTGAATGGATAAGAACGCGCACTTTTAAACAACCGGTGTGCAGATGCCAAGGTAAGGGGTTCAACCTGTACATCGGACAATTGGACTAAAATGTTGATACCTCGTCGTTGACTTGGAGAAGTAAATTACAAGTACCTCTGAAGTCGGAGTGGGTTCGCCTGATGGCGAGGGACACTTGTAATTATTATAATAGGGGAAGTTAATCCACACGCAAAATTCAGTTCAGTGCTACTAGCAGTAGTGTGTATGGACAACAAATCAGTTCAAAGCGAGTGCGACAAATACAAACACCACGGCTTGCAGAGAATGGAGCTGCAGGGAGTGATCAAAGAATCCGGCCAATACTTAGACTCTGAGGAAAGGCCAGACAGACACATAATCAGACTGCCACTGGTTCCATTAGTGTTGGGACGCTTCGCTGTCTGTTGAAGATGAACCGGAGCACGTATGGTAATATCTAGAGTGCTATGATATCAATTCTTGACTCAACCCAACCTTTGTTGTTCTATCTGCTCCCGTCATAAAGCTTTCACTGCTTTCAATTGCTTCAGATTTTTGCAGAGATTTGTTTTTTTTTTTTTTTTTTCCCCCATATTTTAATTTATTGTAATTTAATTTACTAAAGCTATGAGTTACTTCAGTTCCGGATTTTTTTTTTCTGTCAAGTTTTATATTGTCTATATAGTTTTTAAAAAAAAAACGTCGCTTAAAAGTTGACAGGGTCGACTTCATTGCACCGGGTTTTATCCCATATGGCTTGGTTTCTTTTCGCAGCGTGGAAAGCGTCGTACAAAGCACGAACTCCGTAGCTCTAGCGACGACCCATAGGATTCTCCGAAAAATGTCACTCGTGAACCGAAGGACGCGGCCCGGAATCGAACTTACAACCTTTGGAGCCCGAGTCAAAAGGTTTGGCCACAGAGACTCCCTGTCTATATAGTGTCTTTTCTTAGCTCTACTTCTTTCCTTTATTTTTCACGTGAGCCAATCGGCTAATATAATTTTTTTTTTTGAAACGATGTTTACCCTGTTCAAGTTTTTATAGTAAAGTCATCGATCATATCCGAGGCCGCTATCGTGTTGTTTATTCAGATCATTTCAAGTCGTTTCTAATTTGTTTATCCGAATGAGTAGCCTAGTTCAGTCGCTCACTTTGTGGTTGTCTTGTTTTCTAGGGAGAAAAAATAAAAACAAATGGAATGGAGTTAGTATTCCATATTATATATATAAAAGTTAAAAGTTATTATGCCTTTTTAAAGCACAAACTATCGTCTGTCAAGACGGCAAGGTGCCAATGAAATATATATATATATATATATATATATATATATATATATATATATATATATATATATATATATATATATATATATATATATATATATATATATATATATATCCAGTATATAGTATATATTAATGGAACTAGGGAGAAAACAAGGAGGTGTGAGAAGTAATTGTTGTTAACCACTGCAGCACTGCTCCAATGATGATGAGGAGGGAGAAGGAGGAGGGAGGAGAAGGAGGGAGGAGGAGGAAGAGGGTGGAGGAGGGAGAAGGAGGAGGGAGGAGAAGGAGGGGGAGGAGGATGAGGAGGGAGGAGGAGGAAGAGGAAGGAGGAGGAGGAGGGGAGGAGGAGTAGGGAGGAGGAAGAGGGAGAAGGAGGAGGGAGAAGGAGGAGGGAGGAGAAGGAGGGGAGGAGGAAGAGGGAGCATCTCATTTAATTCATATAAGTAGTCATATAAGTTCTCGTTCCCGTTACCGACTATCTGTCTGTCTGTCTGTCTGTCTGATCCGGCCCGGCTTCTCCCAGCCCCTGATGGGGAGCATCTCATTTAATTCATATAAGTTCCCGTTCTCGACTGTCTGTCTGTCTGTCTGTCTGTATGTCCCTCCCTCTCTGTCTGTCTGTCTGTCTGTCTGTCTGTCTAATCATTTATTGGTTGCATCAAGAACAACCTTAGATAAACGAAGACCAACTTACAAAAAGCATTAGAAAGATCACTTGAAAGATCTTTACATCTTCCCCAACAATTAACTTGGGTAAATGGAGCGGCGGCAGCAGCAGCAGCAGCAGAAGAAGAAAAAGGAGGAGTAGAAGCTGGGAGGAGGAAGAGGGAGGTGGAGGAGGGAGGAGGAGGAGGGAGGAAGAGATAGGCGGAGAGAGGAGGAGGAGGGAAGAGGAGGGAGGAGGAGGAAGGAGGAGAGAGGGGAGGGAGGAGGAAGAGGAAGGAGGAGGAGGCGGGAGAAGGAGGGAGGAGAAGAACGCAGGAGGAGGAGGAGGGAGGAGGAGGGAGGAGGAAGAGGGAGGAATGGAGGAGGAGGGAGGATGAGGAGGGAGAAGGAGGAGGGAGAAGGAGGAGGGAGGAGGAGGAAGAGGGAGAAGGAGGAGGGAGGAGAAGGAGGGGGAGGAGGAGGAAGAGGGAGGAGGAGAGAGGAGGACAGACAGACAGACAGACAGACAGACAGACAGACAGACAGACAGACAGACAGACAGACAGACAGACAGACAGTCGGGAACGGGAACTTATATGAATTAAATGAGATGCTCCCCATCAGGGGCTAGGAGAAGCCGGGCCGGATCAGACAGACAGACAGACAGATAGACAGATAGTCGGTAACGGGAACCAGAACTTATATGACTACTTATATGAATTAAATGAGATGCTCCCTCTTCCTCCTCCCTTCTCATCCTCCCTTCTCCTCCTCCTCCTCCTTCTCCCTCCTCCTTCTTCCTCTTCTTCCTCCCTCCTCCTCCCTCCTCCTCTTCCTCCTCCTCCTAGTAATATGCATTGTTTATGTTTACAAAATTCATGTGACAATGTTTTTTCCTACGCACTGTTGATGAAAGAAAGATGAGTGAATGGAAGGGCCGAATGTAAGACGGGCCTGCGTGCCCAATTTGTTACCCTTTGAAAATAAAGTCTGTTCGTTCGTTCGTTCGTTCCCTACTCCTCCTCCCCCTCCTCCCCTCCTCCTCCTCCTCCCTCCTCCTCTCTCCTCCTCCCTCTTCCTCCTCCTCTCTCCTCCTCCCTCTTCCTTCTCCTCCCTCCTCCTCCCTCCTCCTCCCCCTGCTTCTCCTCCCTCCTCCTTCTCCCTCCTCCTTCTCCCTCCGCCCTCCTCATCCTCCCTCCTCCTCCTCCCCCTCCTTCTCCTCCTTCTCCCTCCTCCTTCTCCCTCTTCCTCATCCCTCCTCCTCCATCCTCCTCCTCCCTCCGCCTCCCCCCCTCCTCCTCCTCTCTCCTCCTCCTCCCTCCTCCTCCTCCTCCCTCTCCTCCTCCCTCCTCCCTCCTCCTCCTCCCTCTCCTCCTCCTGCGTTCTTCTCCTCCCTCTTTCTCCCTCCTCCTCCTCCTTCTTCTTCCTCTTCCTCCCCCCTCTTCCTCCTCCCTCTTCCTCCTCCCTCTTCCTCCTCCCTCTTCCTCCTCCCTCCTCCTCCCCCCTCCTCTTCCTCCTCCTCCCTACTCCTCCTCCTCCCTCCTCCTACCTCCTCCTCCCTCCTCCTCCTCTCTCCTCCTCCTCCCTCCTATTCCTCCCTACTCCTCCTCCTCTCTCCTCCTCCCTCCTCTTCCCTCCTCCTCCTCTCTCCGCCTATCTCTTCCTCCCTCCTCCTCCTCCCTCCTCCTCCATCCTCCACCTCCCTCTTCCTCCTCCCAGCTCCTACTCCTCCTTTTTCTTCTTCTTCTGCTGCTGCTGCTGCCGCCGCTCCATTTACGCAAGTTAATTGTTGGGGAAGATGTAAAGATCTTTCAAGTGCTCTTTCTAATGCTTTTTGTAAGTTGGTCTTCGTTTATCTAAGGTTGTTCTTGATGCAACCAATAAATGATTAGACAGACAGACAGACAGATAGAGAGGGAGGGATATACAGATAGACAGACAGACAGACAGACAGACAGACAGACAGACAGACAGACAGACAGACAGACAGACAGTCGGGAACGGGAACTTATATGACTACTTATATGAATTAAATGAGATGCTCCCCATCAGGGGCTGGGAGAAGCCGGGCCGGATCAGACAGACAGACAGACAGACAGATAGACAGACAGACAGATAGTCGGGAACGGGAGCTTATATGACTACCTATGTGAATTAAATGAGATGCTCCACACCAGGAGCTGTGCGATGCCGGGCCGGGTCAGACAGACAGACAGACAGACAGACAGACAGACAGACAGACAGACAGACAGACAGACAGACAGACAGACAGACAGATAGCCGGTAACGGGAACGAGAACTTATATGACTACTTATATGAATTAAATGAGATGCTCCCCACCAGGGACTGGGCGAAGCCGGGCCGGGTCAGCTAGTGTGTGTGTATATATATATATATATATATATATATATATATATATATATATATATATATATATATATATATATATCCAGTATATAGTATATATTAATGGAACTAGGGAGAAAACAAGGAGGTGTGAGAAATAATTGTTGTTAACCGCTGCAGCACTGGGATTGTTCTCTGCCATTTCTGTTTATATTGTATTGTTTTATTTTAATTTCTTCTCTTCCATCAGTTTGTTTATCTCTCTTTGTTTCTTTTCTGGGTATACATATTTGCTGCTAAATTGGTTCCCTGAAGTACACGAGGCTGTCCGGATCGTAAACTACATACCTACTCTTTAACCCACTTCTGGCAACACAATACACCCATACAGTAAATAATCTGCCGCAAGTCGATTTCTTTTGGACATTTTGCCAAAGCAGAGGTTTATACGACCTATTCTTGAGAATGTATAGCTGACGAAGGATTTTTAATGCTCAGTGTAAACATGGGTTCTCCTATTTTATAGGGTACCAGCAAAAATAAAAAGGCCTTCTTATCTATGAGGGAAAGTCATTAAGTAACAGGAATTTTATAGAAAAGTGCACGGAAGAGCGTGGACAACGGAAAATCTTTTTTCAGGACACAAACTGTCTCTTAAGCAATGTCCCACGTAGGGGTCGTGAAGATCGAGAAGTTTGTGCAATAGCGATCACAAAATGGCTGCATAATAGAAGAGCGTTGTGTTATTCGGCTCAATATGTAGACAGTTGTTTTGAGCCAGGGAAGAGTTTATGAATGAGGTAGACAGATTTCACAATGGAAAACAAAACGTCATTGAATACATTCAAGACGCGGGAATTCGTTAGGAAAGTTATATTGACCACCTATAGGATTTCAAGAGCCCTAAATTCACCCATTCCCAGAAAAGAGGTGAAACTGTGACCAGTGCTCGATACAGTATACGCTAGTGGGCAAAAAACAACTGAACCCCGCCATAAAATCGAAGCGTCGGGGACTTCTCTGAAAGGGAGAATTGTTGCATAACAACGCTCGCCCTCATACTGCTGCGCGTACAGTAGAAATACTATGTGCTCTGAAATTTGAGGTCTTGTAACATCCAGCATTCAGTCCACACTTGGTGCCATCGGACTTTCATTTGTTTGAACTCTTTACAAAAAAACTTTCGTGGTGTAAGAGGTTTGCAGATGACAACGAGAGAATGGAGGCGGTGCAAAATTGATTTAAGACCACAACCATATACTGTTCACTAGAAGGCATCAACAAGTTAGTGAGCACGTGGACTTAGTGAGTTGCCAGGCAGGAGGACAATGTTGAGAAACAACTCACACACATTTTCTGGTTGGCATTATTGTAAAAAGGTTATTAGTAAAATGTCATCTGTCACTGTCATTTACTGCCAATATAGTATCTTGCAGTGTATGGCAGGGGAGTCTTGAGCCCGAAGAATTAAGGCCGCCGGGTTAGTGCAGACGCCGCGAACTGTGCAGGTTAGAGTTTTCTTTTTGCCCCCGAAAGAAAACAACTCCACACCTTACCAAGGATGTGAACCCAAGTCTCCCTAAGGAGAATCCGACAAGCTAACCACTTGGCCAGCCGCATCTCTATTAGTAAAATATATGTCACTTAATGACTGTCCCTAGTATTTTTGTGTTATGCGTCTGTTTCTTTAATTCTCTAACTTATGTACTCTGTTTTCCTCCATTACTTTCATGCTCCCCTGCGACACTGTTTGGGAACCACCGACTTAAATAAATATCCCACACAGCCTCATAAATTCAACGATGCGGAAAACATAAGGGTCAAGCACAAAGACAACGCAACGTTTCGGAATATGGTTCGAAATCTCGGTAGGAGAAAGACACCAGAGTCTTCCCCAGAGAATGTCAAGATGGTAAAAGGCTGAAACATTTCGGGAAGGGGAGACGCCTCTGACGATCAAACACCACCTGACGTGCTTGCTCCGCTGCGCAGTTTTTGTCACATTCTTCTATCTAGAAATTACTAGAGCGTGGAAAAAGATACCAGACAGACATGCCACGGGATTGGAGTAAGTGTTTATTTATCGAAACCACACCATATCCGTGCCTCCTTTATCTCACAGCAGACGTAGATCAACAAGCGTTTGTCACTGGTTTGACCTAAAAAGTCGCTTTAAAATAACGCATACAAGTCGACAGAGTCGACTTCATTGCACCGAGTTTTTATCCCATATGGCTCAGTCGCTTTCCGCAGCGCGGGAGGAAATAACTTCGTGGGAACCAGTGTGGGAGGAATTAAAATTAATAACCGACCTCCTCTCTCCCGTGAGTCTCCTTGATGCACGCATACAGGCTTCTTCCAGATCATCTCTTCGCGTTGTCCGCGGAAAGCGTTGCACAAAACGCGAACTCCGTAGTTTCAGCGACGACACTCTGGAGCAGAGGTTCCCAAACAATGGCCCACGGGCCACTTGTGGCCCGCCAGCTGTAAGAAAGTGGCACGCGAGGCCTCGTTGTTTAATGTAATATGTTTTTATAATATTTTTTTTAAAATGCAGTCGGGGCGCTCCGTCAGCGTGCGATAATTTACTTTGCTCGTGGTTGTTATGCATAACAATTATCGAATGCACCTGTCCAGTTCACAACGAAACGATATTAAGTTCCCATATCCCAGCCTTGTCTACCAGTCAGAGTGCGCAAGGAGCCATGTTATCGTCTGTTACAACTGTTTAACAGAGTCAGTAGTATTGTGTTGAAATTATATTTTTTTTTTCAAACAAAAATTTACCATTAAAGCCTATAAATATGAGTGTGGAAAATCTCAAATCAAACAATGGTAAAAAGCGAAAATATGAAGATTTTGTTTGTCGTGAATTCAACGAAGATTGGGGGAAGAAATGTATGTTTATGTCTAGCCGTAGTGGTAAACCAGTTTGCTTAATATGCGGATGTTGTTTTTCTGTTGTTGTTTTTTTTTTAAATTAATTTGGAACGAGACTTCACGACCACACATTCAGACATAAATGCTCACTATCCGATCAATTCGGAGTTAAGAAAAGATTTCATAGAGAAAGTTCTCTGACCAGGTAGCAGTCATTTTTCACCAAGCCTAACGAACAGAACAAGAGTATTGTTGTTGCATCGTACGAAGTCGCTCTTCTGTTGGCTCGCAAAAAAAAAAAAACAACAACAACAAGCTGTTCACCGATGCAGAAGAAATAATCAAGCATACCCTTAAAAATGCTGCTAGAATGCTTGGCGATAAAAAGAGAAACAAAATTTGATCAGATAATACTATGGCGAGGCGAGTTGAAGAATTAGCCAATGATATTCATCGTCAAGAAGCAGCACATATCAAACATTTGTAAATTTTTCTTTCAAGGGCAGTGGATGAATCCATTGGTATTTCTGACACAGCTCAGGTCGCAATTTTTGTTCGAGCAATACACGATAATCTTGAAGTCATTGAAGAAGTTCTAGGACTTGAATCAATGCATGCAACTACCAAAGGGACTGATCTGTTTGAAACTCTGAAGTTGTGTGTAGAGAAAAACAACGTAGAATGGACCAAATTGGACAGTTCAAGCACCGACGGTGCTCCGGATTTGACGGGGAAAAAAGTGGATATCTAGCATTATTGGAACAGTTTCTTGGCAACACGATATTAAAATATCATTGTATCATTTTCCAAGAAGCTCTGCGTGGAACGACTTTAAATCTGAAACATGTCATGGGTGTTGTTCTGAGATGTGTGAACAAACTTCGAAGTAAGGCGCTGAACAGGCGTTAGTTCAGACAGCTACTGTTACACTGTGATGTCAGATGGCTATCTAAAGGGAAAGTTCTATCACGTTTCTGGGTACTGAAAAATAGTGTCTATCTGTTTCTGTCTGGAAAAACCAATGCAAAATGCATTGCCTACAAAACGGGAATGTCTGACGAACGATGGCTGGCTTCATGACCTGGCATTTTTGGTGGACATCACGTCTCATTTCATCATCATCATCAAGTGCCGTGCCGGCTGGCGTAGGCGTTCATGGCTCTCCATAGATCTCGGTCTTTGGTTTTCTGGATCAATTCTGCTGCTGATATTCCTCCATGCCACCGTCTCAATCCATCCAGCATCACTTCTCTTGGTCTACCTCTGCCTCTCTTCCCCTCGATCTTTCCAGTTGTTACGATGTTCTCCAATGCCTCTCTTCTCATCACATGACCGAGGAAAGCTGTTTGTCTCTGTCTTATTGTTGTATATAATGTTCTAGTTTCGTTAGCCTGTTTCAGGCAGTCGTCGTTAATTACTCTGGCAGTCCAAGGAATTCGCAACATTCGTCTCAGGAACCACATCTCTGTTGCTTCTAATTTCTTCTTAATTTGTTCATTTACATTCCAAGATTCACTGCCATTCAGCAAAACTGGTTCTACATAGCATTTCAGCACTCTCTTTCTTACATTCAGTGATAGTGACTTATTGCATAAGATACTCTTCATTTTCTGAAATGCGGCTTTTGCCTGCCCTATTCTGCTCCTAATCTATGTTGTACATCTTCCATCTGATGTTATAAATGCCCCTAGGTATCTAAAATTATCAACTTGATTAAGGATTTTCCCTTCTATTTCTATGTCACATTTTGGTGTCACCATTTTCTTTGATATCACCATTGTTACTGTTTTCTTGATATTCAAGGAGAGTCCTTTCCTTGCACTCTCTGTTACTACTACGTCTAATAATTGTTGTAGGTCTGTTGAATTATCCGCCACCAATACTGTGTCATCTGCATAGCGTATATTATTTCTATTATAACCTCCAACTAGTATTCCTGGCATCTCTTTGATCTCTCTCATTATTACTTCGCTATACAGGGAGAAAAGATCTGGTGACAAGACACACCCTTGTCGTACTCCTAGTTTTATCTGTTCGTAACTACCCTCTTTATTTCCCATTTTAATTGCTGCTACTTGGTTCCAGTAAATATTCTTTATTATTCTTAAATCTTTTCCATCAGTGTTGATATCTTCCAACATTTTAATCAGTTCATCATGTTTTACTTTATCAAATGCCTTAGTATAATCTATGAAGCACAAATATATGTCTCTCTGTTTCTCTATTGACCTTTCTATTAGTGTCCGTAATGTATAAATTGCATTGTTTGTGCCCTTTCCTTCCACAAATCCATACTGTTCTTCACTAATTTCCATTTTTATTTTCTTTTTGGTTCTTCTCATTATGATTCTGAGTAGAAGCTTAGTGATATGGTTTATAAGGTTAATTGTACGAAAATCTTCACAATCAATTGCTCCTGGTCTTTTTGGTATAGCTATAAATACAGATTTCAGCATATCACTGGGTACGTCTCATTTAAACTCTTTAAATACGAGGATCCAGGGGAAAAAACTATTCACAATGTGTGCGATAACATCTCTTCATTTAAAATTATACTTCGACTGTTTATCGGACAGCGGACTGAAAGGACTTTAGAGGTGTTTGCAACTTGTGGTGTAAAAGAAATTTGACTTGTTACAGTACAAAGTAAAAGTTGAAAGTCTTCTGGATATCTCTGAGTCGAGATTTCAGGAGTTCAAAATAAAGGAGGATAGTGTTGCCCTCTTCATAAATCCGTTCATATTCCTTATTGCCAAGCTCTGTCAATTACAGCAAAACCTTCAGCACGAAGTAATTTATTTGAAATGCAATTCTGCACTGAGATGTAAATTTCTGGAGCTGCCTGCTTCACCTTCAGCTGATCATGTGATTTCATTCTGGTGACTATTGCCTGTCGAACAATTTGAACACTTGCGTTCATTCGCCAAGAGATACATTTGTCGTTTTGATTCGACTTACAGATGCAAGCAGTCATTTTCCCCAAAGACCGTTATAAAAAAAAACAAGCAACGTTCCAGACTCACCTAACCTAGCTGCGCTTATGACTTTGGGCTCGACAGATTTGTGCCCAGACATTGATAAACTGGCATCTGAACTTAAGTAACTGGTTATAAAGAACAGTTACAGTTGTACGTCAATTAATTACATTAATAGTGATTTTCGAAACTGATTAAAAATTTATTGTTAAATGGAATTTTGATTGTAAACCAAACAATGACCGCAGTGTAGTAATGACACTGACTGCCGTTAAAGTTTTAGAATTTTGTTGGCCAAAGTTAAAAATGATATTGCACGACTTTTATAATTTTATAACTTTGTGGCCCGCTTAACTACGGAAAATAGTAGATATGGCCCTCTGCTTGAAAAGCTTGGGAACCACTGCTCTGGAGTCTCAGGAAAAAATGCACTCGTGAACCGAAGGACGCGGCCAGGAATCGAACCCACAACATTCGAAGCCCGAGGCAAATGGCTTGACCACTTCGCCACGAAGACTCCTGAGTTTGACCTAGATCGGCAATATCAAATATATCCATACAGTTGGAACTTGCTTGAGTGCTTACGTGTAGGGAACCCGCCTCGAATAGTTGGTCATGCGTCGAATTATACTTGTTCCTGCAGCGAGGTGCTGTCGTCATTTGGAAATGACAGGTTCGAATCCCGGTCGGTAACTATAGCTTTCAATTGTATGTTGTCTGGTATATCCTCTAGTTTACTTCTATGAGCACTAAAGAATACATGTGTGTTTATTTATGAACTGTCGATGCTCAGAGGTATGGCAACTGACCATTATCATCAAGTGCCATCTTCCCACTTGGCTGCAATGGGAGGATTTAAAATTAATAACCGACCTCCTCTCTCCCGCGGCGTCTCCCTGGTGCACGCATACAGGCTTCTTCCAGATCATCTCTTGATGTTGTCCAGCCAGATGGGACAATGTCTCCCTTTTGAACTTTCCACTAAGCACGCTCTCTGTTAGCACATCTCAGGTTCGAGGCTTAGAGATTTTTCCACCGTCTCTAATTTAAATATTTTAATATATTATAAATTAGACGGTATCGAGGGCGAGAGAGAAGGAGAGAAAGAGCGCGCGCGCACTAGTCTAAGTGTTGGCAAAGCCGAGATAGTCTAGTGAAAGTAATAACTAGCTAGCGTTGAGTGCTTGCTTGTGTTCGATGGCTGTGAGCTCCAGCGTGAAGTCCTGTATGCCGGATGAAAACATCTTGTTGTCCAACATCAGTGTGATGTCATACCGGACCTGAGGTTTTCGTGAGGATTCGTTGTACCATGTCTGGCTTATTGGTGTGCAGACTGGTGGTTCCTCGCCGTGCAGGCAGACACTCTCCGACTTCGGAGGAATCGGCGATCCTACTGACTTTAGCCAGGACCCCAAAGGGACCTGTTGCCCAGGACGCTCGGCGAGGACGCGTCAGTAGGCTTTGGCCAGTATAGAACCTGGCCCTGGTGCCTTGGAAACACCTTTGCGTCCCGCTAGCGTTGAGTGACGGACTAGGTTTTAATTTTGTCCTCTATTTTACGAGAGGAGTGCGTGACTCCTTGCTGTGCAGCTTAGATGCCTTCTGATTTCAGCATCTTTTCTTTAGGTGAGAGAGCAGATATCGGCCATCAATCACTGTTAGGTTATCAATCAATCAATCAATCAATCAATCAATCAATCAATCAATCAATGAAGTGCCGTCTCCAGAAGGAAGGAAGGCTTCAGTGGATCTCCAACACTGTCTGTCTCTCTCCTTGATCGTACATTATGTCAGACTGCTGTTCGTCGATCTCTTGTATTGTTGATCGGCCATCATGACCCATCAAGATTCAGCGAGAAATAAAGTCACTTTACACCTAAAATAGAAAAGAAAGATTCAACCAGCAATATGGTCATCTTGCAGGCAGGATAGAGAGGAAATATTCAACGGGCAGTACAATCACTTGACCTCTAAGGTGGGGCATAAAAGCCTCAACAAGAAGTAACGTTTCCTTATACCTAGGATCATCATCATCATCATCATCATTATCATCATCATCATCATCATTATCATCATCATCAAGTGCCCTGCCAGCTGGCATCTGCGTTCATGTCTCTCCACAGATCTCGGTCTTTGGTGTTCTCAATAAATACTGTTGATAATATTCCTCCGTGCCACAGTCTGAGTCCATCCAGCATCATTTCTCTTGGACAGAGTTAGAAAAAGCTCCACAAGTAGTAAAGCCACTTTACACTTACGATATATAGGAAAGATTCACCAAAAAGTACAGTCACTTTACACTATGGATAGAAAGGAGAGGCTCAGAATAAAGTATTATATTTATGTCCAGTGTAGAAGAAGAAAGACCCGATAAGATCCAAAGTCTCTCTTTTTTTTTTTTTTTTTGCATATAGTTTCAGGTCGTTGCGGTCAACATCAGCATTTTTCAGCTGCTGTTGATGTACTAGGCAAGATTACGCTCAGTAGTTTGCCATTGCTTTCTGGCGACCGGCTCACATACCCCTAAGTTACCAACGCGGCGAGAACCGCTACCGATTCTCGCGCAGGTTACGTTACTCACGAGAATATACGAGATTACGGCGAAAGACGTAAACTCCTAGGCCAGGGGAGACCGGCCGTCTCTTAATCAATCAATCATGTGCCATGCCGGAAAGCGTGAGCGGTTATGACTCGCTATTTCACTCGATCACCAGAGTCGTGGATCAGCCCAGTGTTCTTGTCTCGACCAAGCCATGTGGCCAAGCCATCCAGGTATTTACTTCTCTGTCTTCCCCTTGGTCTGTTCCTTTCGATCTTGCCAGTTGTCACTAAGTTCTCCAATCCATTTCTTCTCATAACATGTCCAAAAAATTTTGACTGTCTACGTCTAATTTCTCTAATTAATTTACGATTTTCATTTGTCTCCTGTAGTACTTGGTCATTGGTTTTTCTGTCTGTCCATGGTATTCTTTGCATTTTCCTCAGAAACCACATTTCTGCAGCCATCAAATGTTTTTCAGCTTGACTGCTCATTGTCCAAGTTTCACATCCATACAAAAGAACAGGCTCTATGTAGTACCTCAACACTCTTTTTCTCGTTTTAATTGACATCTTTTTCTTGGTCAAAATGTTTTTCATCTTGCTAAAGGCTACTTTCGCCATGACGATTCTTGTTTTAATCTCCTCAAGGCATCTCCCATCAGATGTTATGACTGTTCCGAGATAATTGTACCGATTCACCTGTTGAAGAGTATTCCCATTTACTGGTATATTACATTGTGGTTGGTATTTCGTTCTTCCTAGTGACGACCATAATCTGTGTCTTTTTACAATTTAATTCTAATCCCAATTGTTCACTGTGTGCAACAACCGCATCTATTAATTGTTGCAGATCCTGCTCATTGTCTGCAATCAATACTGTATCATCTGAATATCTAATGTTATTGATGTTTCATTCTCCAATGCTGATTCGATTTATATCTTCTACATTTCTGAAAATATTTTCACTGTATAGGGAAAAAAGATCTGGAGACATCACACATCCCTGCCTAACACCTCTCTTAATAGGCTATTATTGTCCCACTTCATTATCAATCCTTATGGCAGCTTGTTGTTTTCAATATATGTTTTTTTTATAAGTCTAATGTCTTTCCCGCCAGCTTCCTGGCCTAGAGGTTAGCAACTTTCCTCTGTAATCTAGTATGCTCTCGTAAGTGACGTGACGACGGTGAGAATCAGCAGTGGTTCGAATCGCGTCGGTAACTTACGGGGTATGTGAGCCGGCCACTCAGAAAGCAATGGCAAACTACTGAGCGTAATCTTGCCAAAGAAATCAACAATCAGCGGAAAGATGCTGACGTTGACAGCGATGTCCTGTAAAGGATATGCAAACATTTATTTTATTTAATGTCTTTCCCATCATTTTGTAGATCTGCAAGCATATCTACCATGTTGACATGTCATACTCTATCGAAAACCGTTGTGTAGTCAATAAAGAAAGATGTATATCTTTGTTTA
>OY992886.1:99296597-99324097 GCA_963921405.1 Cepaea hortensis | reverse complement strand
TCATGGCAACAACCATTTCTTAGATCATGTCTATCGATTTTATATCTAGTTAAAACTGTCATACTGTCATTTACTGCCAACATAGTACCTTGCGGTGTATGGCAGAGGGGTCTTTGAGTCTGGGGAATAAAGGCCGCCTGGCTAGTGCAGCCGCCGCGAACTGTGCAGGTTAGAATTTTATTTTTGCCCCCGACAGAAATAAATCCCACAACTTACCGAGGGATCGAAACCGGGTCTCCCGAATGAGAGTCCGGCGTACTAGCCACTCGGCCAGCCGCTCCTCACTGCCATTTACTGCCAACATGTGTATGGCAGAGGGGTCTTTGAGCCTGAGGAATTATGGCCGCCTGGCTAGTGCAGTCGCCACGAACTGTGTAGGTTAGGATTTTCTTTTTTCCCCCCAACAGAAAAAAAAATCCCACACCTTACCGAGGGATCGAACCCAGGTCTCCCAATGGAGAGTCCGGCGTTCTAGCCACTCGGCCAGCTGCTCCTATCAAAGAAAAATACGTCTTTTAAATTATGAACATCTCTTAGAGGTAGAAATTGTCTCATTACCTCTCTTTAATACCATCTCAGTACCTATTAATGTTTCCTTACGTATAGAGTTATGGCGATAGCGGTGTCATGACGACCAGAACATTTGTGTGTACTTCGTGTAAAACGATGGTTTGAATCTTACAACAATAGATCTTCAATCATGACTTCGTTTTATGACGTAGTGAGTGAAGACTACGTGCCCACCGACCAAGCAACGAGAATTGGAAGATACAAGATTGGCGCTGTCATCGGCAAGGGGACGAGCAGTGTTGTCAGGAAGGGGGTCAAGGACGGCGACAAAAAGACAGTAAGAGCCTGTTGTTTTAGCAGATTTAACAATCACCAGATGTATAACGTTAATAATGGTGAGGTAAATCAGACCGAAAGAATATAATGAAGCCGTCTGATCGTGTTTCTTCATAGTTTCCTCCTCTCAATAACTATTGACAGCTCACCACAAGTCTGAATGGAAGCCGAGGTAACGTAATGGCTAGACTTCGCCTGCAACTCAATGATCATTTGATCGATGCTCATCGGGGCTAATTGGAATGTTTGTTAATTGACCTCGGCTCCCAAGTCGACCAGCCTAAACTGTGTACCAGGAAATGTCGTGGTAAGTAATGGCGGCCGGCGAGATACTGACCACATGACCTACCGAGTGTAGATTGGTCAATGCAAATATTGGTTTAGCACCATGTGTTCGATGAAAGGCCTGTAAATGGGATGTTTGCTTATTGTCACTTTGTCTGTAAATGTGAATCTCACGTTTCTTACATGTCTATGTGATGTAGTAGTAGTAGTAGTAGTAGTAGTAGTAGTAGTAGTAGTAGTAGTAGTAGTAGTAGTAGTAGTAGTAGTAGTAGTAGTAGTAATATAGTAGTAGTAGTAGTAGTAGTAGTAGTAGTAGTAGTAGTAGTAGTAGTAGTAGTAGTAGTAGTAGTAGTAGTAGTAGTAGTAGTAGTAGTTGTTGTAGTAGTAGTAGTAGTAGTAGTAGTAGTAGTAGTAGTAGTTGTTGTTGTTGTTGTTGTTGTTGTTGTTGTAACAGTAGTAGTAGTAGTAGTAGTAGTAGTAGTAGTAGTAGTAGTAGTAGTAGTAGTAGTAGTAGTTGTTGTTGTAGTAGTAGTAGTAGTAGTAGTAGTAGTAGTAGTAGTAGTAGTAGTAGTAGTAGTAGTAGTAGTAGTAGTAGTAGTAGTAGTAGTAGTAGTAGTAGTTGTTGTTGTTGTTGTTGTTGTTGTTGTTGTTGTTGTTGTAACAGTAGTAGTAGTAGTAGTAGTAGTAGTAGTAGTAGTAGTAGTAGTAGTTGTTGTTGTTGTTGTTGTTGTTGTTGTTGTTGTTGTTGTTGTTGTTTATACATTTTCTTATTTTTGTGATGTAGTTTTTGTTTAGACATTCTCTTATTTTTGTGGTGTAGATGTGGTTGTTATTTAGATATTCTCTTATTTGTGTGATGTAGTCGTTGTTTAGACATGATCTTATCTTTGTGGTGTTTTTATCTAGGCATTCACTTATTTTTGTGATGTAATTGTTGTTTAGATATTCACTTATTTTGTTGTTGTTGTTGTTGTTGTTGTTGTTGTTGTTGTTGTTGTTGTTGTTGTTGTTGTTGTTGTTGTTGTTGTTGTTGTTGTTGTTGTTGTTTAGACATTCTCTTATTTGTTAGATGTAGTTGTTGTTGTTTAGACATTCTCTAATTTTTCCTTCTTGTCTCGGACCCTGCCCTCCAGTATACTCACTAAAAGACCTAAATGTCAGACACCAGCTTGTATGTATGTTGTCTAACAGTTGTCTTTTGTCCTGAATGTCTATAATTTATTTCTTCATTCCCTTCTTCTCTCGTTCGCTAGAAATTTGTCTGTGTCTGCTTTGTTGCCTCTTGTATCACCTTCACTGTCTTTTTTAGTTCACTCATTGGTCCATAAAGTTTATCTTCCACTGTTGTTTCTCTAAGCTAGAAGGTTTGTCTAGATGTGTCGTATTTTGGACAGTCTAGGAATATGTGATCTGCTCTCTGTGGCGTCAATCCACACATGCACGTGACTAATTCGACTGATAATCAAAACTTCGTTCTTTGTGTCGTAGTATACTTATTTTTATTTTATTATTATTTATTTTTATTTTTTCATTTGATTTACTTTTACCGTTGTGGAGTTCGTTGTAAGGTAGATATGTACACGCTGTCTGTTTAGTATATCTCACGTTTAAGAAGGAGTTACAAATACCTGTTGTTTTTTTTTTTAAACCAATATTGTTAACAAAATGACTGGGGCATATAGAACGAATGGAAGGTAATAGGGAAACAAAACTCGCTGACACTCAGGACATAAATGACCGTAGACCCCGAGGTAGACCAAGAAGGCGGTGGAGAGATAATATATATACAGACCTACAAGCACTTGGAATCAACGACTGGCAAGAGAGGGTCAACCAGAGAGACGAATGGAGACGGATTGTATCTGCAGCAAAGAACCTCAATGGCTCGGAACGCTGAAGAAGAAGAAGAAGAATATTGTTAACAAGTGTCATTTCTTAATGTCAGCTTCTGTCACACTACCAATATTGTTGACAAGTGTCATTTCTAAATGTAATTTCTTGCCAAAACCAACACTGATTCAGTTATTTTCGATACATTTCGAATACACAAAACCATGTGTTCATCAAAATAGTCCGTCTAAATTGTAGGATTGATAATAAAGAATATATGATTCATTGTTTGATGGTTGTATGTTTGCGAGGTAGAATACTTCTAAAAATAACAAGAAGCTACATATATTTACAGTTCGCAGTCAAAGTACTAAACAAGATGGCTGGTTACCACGGAACCTTGATACAACTACAGTTCCAACAGGAAGTGGAGGCTTTGAGAAGAATTAGCCACAGTAATGTGGTTACACTGCACGAATGTCTGCAGACTCAGCGCCGCTTGTACATTGTCCTTGATTTTATTTCTGGAACACTTCTTTCTAGTTACGTTAGATCGAGGTAAGTTTATCATTCATTTGTTTATAAATTTCTTATTTTGTTTCTCGTTTCTACTACCATTCTTTGCAATTACAACGCCACAATTCTTGATGTCTCACAGATCATGACTTGTGTGACTTGGGTAGGGGTTGATACGTTTTTAGGTTTAGAACCACGGTGAGTGTTAATAGCTCATCGCTCGACGAGCTGGATTGATGGTGCATACATGATTCGAGTGAAAGCTTAAATCCGATATATAAGAGGACTGGGAAATGAGTGGATAATATAATCTGATGATTGAGCATGGCACTCATAATGAGACTGGCATTCAGTGGAGGTACTTCACGTGAGCTGCATAGGTAGAAAGTACAACTGCGAACTCCTGAATGATACGAAGTCTGAGATCTAATGCCGCCCATGGGTCTTTAGTTGTTGTTGTTGTTGTTGTTGTTGTTGTTGTTGTTGTTGTTGTTGTTGTTGTTGTTGTTGTTGTTGTTGTTGTTGTTGTTGTTGTTGTTGTTGATGTTGTTGTTGTTGTTGTTGTTGTTGTTTTCAGTCAAATTTTGACAAGTAATGACATAAAGTAAAATTTGCAAACGTTTCTGCGACCTGCAGTGGGGTTGTGCTCGACATCAATGGAGTCCCGACCTCTCCTTTAAGAAGCCTCGACCAGGACAATACAACAGTTGTAACTTATAAGCACACCGGTATTAGAGCTTGTGGACCTCAAATAACGACAGCGCATATCAGGAGAGACAACGAAACAAGTGTGTCTGGAAAATGGAAACACGACCAGCAAGACAATTGTACAAGGCGTTGTCACAATACAAGTCTATTGGTCTCAGTTGAACACTATAGAATCTTAATAGAATTTGTATCCAGCCATAACTGGTGATCAATACTTGCGATTGTTCCTGTTCGTGTCATTTCAATGATCTCAAGTCTTCCCCCAAGCGTGACAAAGTCCGTCTATTACATATAGTTGAGTTGAGTTGAGTTAAGAACCGACATCACTGCACTCAAGACATTCCCATATGTGCTTTGTCCCCTCGTTCAACAGCCAGCGAAGAGTTATACTACTAATAGGTCTCACCGCTATCTGATTTAAAGTTCTCCTAGTCTTCATTCTCAGTTTTGAGATTCTCCCAGAACCCCTACCGATCCCCCGTAATCTCATTCTTTCCACATACGGGTTCTCAATCTGTTCCCCCGCCTTCTCCACCTGGTATTACATACAGCGCAGTGGAACTAACCAATCATGTCTCTTGCTTAAATATTCGCACTCGTAATATACTCGCCGTAGTCATCATCATGTGTCCTGCCAGCTGGCGTAGGTGTTCATGGCTCTCCACGGATCTCGGTTCTTGGTGTTCTGAATCAACCTTGCTCCTGATATTCCTTGATATCCATCCAGCATCATTTCTCTCGATCTGTCTATGTGACTTTTCCCACTTTTTCATTTGTCATTATGTTCTCCGAAGCTTCTATTTTCACCCCATAACCAAAGAAAGCTGTTTGTCTCTTTCATTAAGTTGTATATAATACTCAAGTTTCATTAGCCTCGTCCAGGCAGTCACTGTTAGTTGCTCTAGCAGTTCAAGTATCCGCAACATTGGTCTCAGGAAACTCATATCTGTTGCTTCTTAGCTCTTCCTAATATGTTCAATAACATTCCATGATTCAATATCATACAGCAGAACAGATTCTATATAACATTTCATCTCCCTCTTATTTGATTTCAATGATAGTGACCTATTGCATAAGATATACTTAACCTATTACTAGGTCTACTCAAGGCGTGCAAAATGTTGCCGTATTAACGTATTGAGTGATTCGTGTTGTCTAAGCGAAACAAAAGGTATCTCGAAGCAGGAACCTGTGATGTGATAGGGCCTTTACATCATACAGGCCTGCATGCCCAAAAGGAATAGGTGTCCAATCTTTTCCTCTATTAGCGGACGATGATTCTGGAGTGAAACCCTCGTCCGACAGCTCATGACATAATCAGCATATCCCCCAGAAAGCCACACTATGAAACTGAAACCATGTGTACTGACCTCTCGTGGTAAGGCAAGTTCATATGATTCTTACGGGTGCAAGTGCACGCAGTTACAATATTAAGTTTATTTGCGAAACCAAATCATTCAGGTGCCGTCGCCACAATCAAAATTGGATGCAATGACTTTTAAAACAATCACCAGAAGCCACATTATGTTGCACGATTTATTGCCTGGCATATTTCGCTGTATCTCGTCAGGTTTGCACTTCACGGTTGTATATCATATTTTTTATGCAAACAGCGTGTTTTTACTACACTTTGTAAATTAGTTACAATAGTCACTGCTACGATCTAACGCTGTTTTGGAGAAGTTGGAAAGTACCAATGAAGTATTCATAAAAACAGGTGTTGGAAATGTCCGCTACGGGCTTCAAGACATGACTGTACACGTCTCTTCATATTGTCAAATACCTTCTGCAACGTGCCTGTTGTTATTTCTTGAATTGTAATTCTGTCTGCTTCTTTCAGGTCCTCAATTGTGTGTGCATTATTTCTGTAAACATTTCCAGTAGCAAGAAACTTATTTAAGAAATTTCTAAACGTAATGCGATGCGGAAGTTATTTATCAGGAAATCTTGTTATAAATCTTTGAACAACTAGCCTTGTTTATCGACCGCCATTTCGAGACACTTGTTCAACCGAACCGTTGATAACATCATTCTGTTTGGAGTGCAAAGAATTATTCCAGCAGTCGATGGTCATTCGCTGCATATTGCTTCACGATGGACTGTGGAGCACATATTTTGATGACATAATGTACTTCATTTTTCAAATATGTTCTACATACAAAGTTTAGTGAGATTTTATAAACACTCGGTATAATATAACACCCTGCAATTTGTCGCTCTCTTGTTCTCCTCTGCTTCTTCCTCGTTCCTCTTTCGAGGGAAATGCCTCACATTTTATTACACTCCTGATGGGTCATTGTGGTCAATCTCGGCATACATTTGTGTCGTGTTTACCTCCTCTAGACAGATTCCATCCAAGGTCACGGAATCTGTCTATCTGTCCTTAGATTTTCTTTCCTTAGAATTTTTCCAGGGCATCAGTTTTAATCTCTATATGTGGTTGTTTTGTTTTTATTAAATGTGATCTAAGCTTCACTATACATGTATGTCATACACTTTAACTCGATGGTCTAACTGCTTATTTATTGGCATAGCTTCTGCACCACGTAGTGCTGTTGAGTATGTATGATATTTTACTATCCTATCTTTCTCAAGACTGAGATAATAACAGTAATTAACTATCGTAAAGTAACCTTCCCGCTCAGAAAGCAATGGCAAACTACTGAGCGTAATCTTGCCAAGAGATCAACAAACAGCTGAAAGATGCTGCTGTTGACAGCTAAGTCCTGTAAAGGATACGCAAAAAAAAAAAAAAAGTAACCTTCAGGAGTGTTTAATTTCCTTTTTTTTTTTAAATCTAAATATAAAATCGCTAAGATTAGTGGTGGACTGGCCAGTGTGTGAGCTTGCCTAATTGCAAGCGGACCTCCAATGAAGTGGGTCCCTTTAAACATAGACAGTATGTTTGAAATGTTAAAGACCTTTTGATCCCGACAAACAGTATTTTTAGAGCCAGCCCGCCAGTAGCTAAGATATTGATTTAAACATGAAAATGTTTATAAATCTGGCCACAGAGCAGATATCTTTTCTGTTCGCACAGGAATGGATTACCGGAAGTCGAAGCACAATGGCTATCTAGTCAGTTGACCTCCGCATTAGCATATCTTCACGGGGTTCATGTTATACATAGGTAAGTTATAGTAGTTAAGTTATGCATAATTAAGTTATACATAGGTAAGTTATACATAATTAAGTTATACATAGTTAAGTTATACATAGGGGAGTTATACATAGTTAAATTATACATAGTTAAGTTACACACTGATAAGTTATTTTATACGTAAGTAAGTTATACATAGTTAAATTATATACAGGGAAGGTATGTAAGTTATACATAATTAAGTAATACACAGGGAAGGTATATAAGTTATACATAGTTAAGGTATACATAATGAAGGTATATAAGTCATACATAGGTAAGTTATACATAGGTAAGTTATACATAGTTAAGTTATATACAGGGAAGGTATATAAGTTATACATTTTTTTTAAATTTTTCCCCGCGTTTCCATCCTGTTTCAGGATATTGCGGTCAACACCAGCATCTTTCAGCTGTATGTTGATTCCTAGGCTATATTACGCTCATCAGCACGCCACGACTTTCTGAGCGACCGGCTCCATACTCTCATAAGTCACTTTTGCGATTCGAACCACTGCTAATTCTCGTCGCGTCACGTGACGAGAGTATTCGGGGCTAGCGGAGAAAGCTGCTAACACCTCGGCCATTGAGCCGGCTCATATAAGTTATACATATTTAAGTTATACATACATAGGGAAGGTATATAAGTTATACATAGTTAAGTTATACATAGGGAAGGTATATATGTTATACATAATTAAGTTAAACGTAGAGAAGGTTTATAAGTTATATTAGGGACGTTCATTTGAAACCCGTTCCAATGGCTTTATTATAAAAGCATAGAAGAAACATTAACAGGTGTCGTAGGATTAAACAAAGCATTCATTTTGAATGAATTATGCACCATGGGTTGGTCAGAAGAAGTCGCAGTAGGCATTCAGGCAAGCATCCCATTGCTTAGGTAGGCGGCGAATGCCGTCTGGAAGAAAAGATTGTGGTTGCTCACTGAACCAAGTGTTTACCGCGTTCATTGCGTCTGCATCTGTGTGAAATCGTTGCCACTTAGGAGCTTTTTTTAGAGGTCCGAACAAATGAAAATCACATGGTGACAAATCAGGAATATAGGCTGGATGTTCCAAATTTCCCACTTCCTTGCTAATGCTTCCTGCACAATCTTTGCGACATGCGGACGAGCATTATCGTGCAACAAAATCACACCGCGAGAAAGCATGCCGAGTCATTTATTCTTGATGGCTTTTTGCAGCTTGTCTAGTGTTTGCAAGTAGTGGGTAGAGGTGATGTTGACACCAGGTTCTCTAAAGTCGGTCAACAATAGCCCTTCATGGTCAAACAAAGCGCTCAGCATAAACTTACCAGCGGAAACCTGTAACTTGAACTGTTTGGCTTTTAGTGATCCAGCATGCTTCCATTGCAAGCTCTCTCTCTCTCTCTCTCTCTCTCTCTCTCTCTCTCTCTCTCTCTCTCTCTCTCTCTCTCTCTCTTTTGCTTCTCGGCTCAAAGTGGTGACACCGTGATTCATCGCCTGCCACTATGCGGAAGAGAAATTCATCACCCATCACTCTGTAATGCAGCAAGTGGTTCAAACACCATCCCATGCGATCCTCTTGTTAGTGGTCGGTCAACATCCGTGGTACCCATTGTGAACACACCATCCGATATTGCAGTTTCTTACGAACGACCATTTGAATTGTCCCAATTGACACATCAAATTCTTTCGCTAGCAAACGTGTGCTTCGACAACAGTTCATCTGTACTGCTACATCAATTTTGGCGATGGTTTTTTTCTGTTGCAACAATATGCGCCTGACCCGGCCGTCGGAGATCTGTCGTGAACTGACGTCCTTTCCGAAACATTCGTGCCCAGTCTGTCCCTGTTATCTTCGACACACATTTGCTACGGTACGCCGCCTGCATTCTTTGATGAATGTCCACTGGTCGATATCCTTCAAATGAAAGAAACTGAGCTTCCTTGGACGTATTTTGGATCAACCCGGCCATTTTCTCAACGGTCAGAAACAGAACCTGTGCATCTTGGGACAATAAGCACACGTGGTATTTTATTCATTGGTCAGTACTTATCACATGACTATGACATGTTCAACGTACGCAATTACGCGCGGTGCGGCATGAACGGATTTCAAATGAACACCCCTTATGCATTGTTATATTATACATAGAGAAGGTGTATAAGTTATACATAGTTACGTTATACATAGGAGTAGTATGTCAGGGGGTAATGAAGTCGTAAATCTGGAGCAATACGTCATAGATGGAATCATTTTTTACTATATGAAGGGTATAGCTCCAGATTGAAAACGGACTACATTTTTGAATTTTTGGCGGGTATTTTCTTGGGATATGTCTGTTGTCACTTCCGGTTATCACTTCCTGTTGACTACGTCCGGTTGACTTCCGGTCCCTAGGTACCCCCTACCGACCGCCACGCCCACAGAAGCTTCCGCCAGCTGCCTCGGCTTCCCCCGGTCCGTCCAGGGGCCACCTGAAGACAGCGAGCCAAGCCCCGGGCATGTGGTGTACTTATATAGATAAGTAGACCAACTAGTCGCCGGGCACCTCGGTTTGAGTCCCAGTCTATGGGAGTGGGTGTATGTGGGTGTACGGGTAGGCCGCTGTGAGGGGCGAGAGGGAATGGGCCCCTACCCCGGATATTAGCCTTTGCCCCACGAAGGGGCCGCCAACCCACGCCTACTAAGAGGAAATGAAGAATGGCGAGCCACAAGGTCCTGATCCTGATCAAAAGCAGTATAAACTACACTTTGATCTGAACCAAAAGGACCATAGACAACGTCACCATTATCCATATCCCAGTCAACCTCAAGGACGAGGTATAGTAGGGTCCATCACCGACTCAGAATGATAGTTCTGTGACTAAACAGCCACCGAAGCAGCTGAATATGGTTTTACCCTCACAGTCTATCAATCCGAATGTGAATGTTTTTTTTTAACTTTTATTTAATACAAAGCAATGTATATTTACAAGGTGTAATATGTGTTTCTTTTGTTTGTGTATATTACAGAGCGTTACCGTTTGTTAGTGTTAAGTGTGACATTGTGAATAAAACAAATACATACATAGTTACAGTTATGATAATATGACATTTATGGCATAGTGCATGTAGATACACATTCCTTGCATATGCTTCCCTTCCACTTCCGCAAGCGGAATGCATGAAACACCTGTTTATCTCTCCTCTCTCTCTCTCTCTCTCACACATACACACAGACACACACACACAGACACACACACACACACACACACACACACATACACACACACAATATCGTGCTTTCTGGAGACCGCAGTACATTAAATCCCATGCGCTTGGACAATAAACTTTAAACTATCATTTCCATTAAAATGTGGCTTCTTTGTAATTTCTGGGTCACTTAGCTACCGAGGTGAAGGTCGTTGGTGTTGTTGCCTGATGACGCATTACAAGGTGACGCTCTAGTCCATGATATCTTTTGTTTGGGGGACAAGAATCAGGGATTTACTACTTGCAATTAGAGTCCATGGCCTGTCCCCAGGAAGATAATTGGTCTGGGTTTCATATACAATGGGAAGGACTTAAAACTTGGCCACTAAAAGCCACCTTAGCTTACTGGGTACTTAAAGGGCTCATTCAATTTGTTTATACATGGTGGTGCATATTTTTCTTTTGAAACATATCATTACCATATAACATCATTTTAATAGTTGAGATATCGCCTTGGTTTAAAGGCTGCTACACGCACGCACGCGCGCACGCACGCACACACACACACACACACACACACACATACACACACACACACACTCATACACATGCACGTGTAAATTCATGCACCACACACACACACGCACAACCACCTGCATCCACATACAGACGCATACTTGTGTTACTGCCAACGGCACAGACACCCATCCACAATATATTTCATGTTGCACATTCAAATATAATAATGAGAAAATTAATAATAATAGTAGTAATAATAATAATAGTATTATTAATAATAATAATATAATTGTAAGATTATTAATACCACCAATAAACACATTTACAGTTGTATTATCCTTTGTTTAACACAAGTTATTTGCTTCTTCTGTAATATATGCTGTCTTCAGCCAATCTTTTACACGATTTGCGCTTGTGGGGTTCAGATTAGAATGTTTGCTACTTTTGTTGATAAAGTTGTTGGACAATTTCTTTGTTGGTTGTTCTGTGTGGATGTCTTGTGTGGAGTAAGGAATTGAATTTATCATGATTGCTTTGTAAACATCTGTTCTTTGTTTCGTATGAGTGTTTATGATGTTTTGTAGGAGATTTCTTGTTGGCATGATTGTGTTGCATTCGTAATAGATGTACTCTTCTGATTCTTGGACGTTCCGTCTACAAATCTGACACTGTAGTATTTGTTTAGTTACTTTTGCTATTCTCTCTGTTGTTGTGGTCATGCTGTAAATAAGCCTATATGTAATTTCCTTTGCTTTTGGAGTAATCTGCTTGTTGTGAATATTAGAGAAAATTTCGGTATAATCTTTTATGAAATATCTATTTCCTCTTTTAATTCTGAGATTACTGGAGTTGCTTGTAGTTTAGCTAAATGCTTGTAGATTGTATGTGTTTTCTTGTAGAGTAATTTTTCGTGTCCTTTAATAGCTGAATCCCGTGTTTTGTAAAACGTTGGGAGAGTGCCAAAGTAATGTGAGGAAGAATTCCTGATAGGTTTTAAATAAGATAGCCTAATTCCAATGTAAAAGTGTGCTAAAGGGTGTTTTTCTATGTGTTGTAGGATTTCACCTATGTGTTTGATCCTAAGTACTTGTATTTTGGTTGTTATGTCTTGTAGGGTGATACCTCCATCTTTTTTGTCTTGCATGAGGTAGTATGTTTGATACTGTAGATGGTGCTGCCAAACACAAAGCGTCTAATCTCTTTGTTTATGTTTGTGACAGTCTGGCGTGGTAGATCTAGTACTGTGCACAGATATAGTATTTTTGGAATTATATATGTATTAACAATGGTACTTCTACCAAATATGGTAGTTGTTTTGTATTTGTACCTCTATAACATATCTGTTATTTTCTTCTCTAGATTTTGCCAAGTGTCTCTGTATGTCTGATTTGGTTGACATGGGAAGACTATTCCGTACAATTTTATAAGATTGTTTGATGTTAAGTCAAATGGAAAATCCGCCTTACTTTTCCATTTGCCTAAGCCCATTATAGTAGATTTTTGGACGTTTAATTTTGCCCCACTCCCTTTGCCGAAAAATGAGAACGTCTCCACAATGATCCGTACAGATTTTTCAGTTGTCTGAAAGAAAATGGTATCGTCCGCATAAGCACGCAGCTTTTGTTCACCCTTCCCTGGTATGAACGTACCCCTGACATTGTCGTCCTGTCGTATCTTTTCTAGAAGTGGCTCTAGAGCGACAACGTACAGTAATGGGGACAAGGGACATCCCTTTCTCACTGACCTAGTCAACCTGAAAGAATTGGTTAGGGTATGGTTTAATACAATACGACTTTCCGGTTTTAAATATAAAATTTAGATCCATGTCCGAAAATAATTTCCCACGTTGCAGTATGAGAGAGTTTTGTGGAGGTATGAGTGAGATATCCTATCGAATGCTTTTTCTTGATCTAAAGAGAGAATTGAGGACTGACAGTTTTTCAGATGTGTGTAGTTGATGATGTCCCTTAAGAAGTGTGTGTGTTGCTGGATATTCCGGTGTTGTACACTACATTGCTGGTCTTCATGAATGAGAGTTGCCATTACTGGTTTCAATTTATTCGTCAAAGTCTTTGTTAAAATCTTGTAGTCTACGTTTAAAAGCGAGATCGGTCTGTAACTCTTTAAAAGTGTCTTGTCGGTGTTCTCCTTCGGAATAAGAGTGATGTAAGACGTGTTGAAACTGGATCGGAGTTCTCGTTTCTGGAAAGATTCAGAGAATACTGCTAGTAAAAGGGGACCTAGAAGAGGAAAGAAAAACTGATAGAATTCAGCGGTAATACCGTCAGGGCCAGGCGATTTGCCCATCTGCATTCCTTGAACCGCTTGTGTTATATCTGTTAGTGTTAATTCAGTATCTAGTGTTAGTTTCTGTTCCTCTGTGAGTTGTTTTGTGAATTTCATAAGGTTTTCTTGTACGTGCGCCTGTGTGTTTTCTTCTGTGTAAAGGTTCTTATAATAATCTTCAAAGGCTAAGGCTATTTCTTGTGGCTCAACTTGTATATTTCCTTCCTTGTCAATTATCTGGCCTATCTGTCTGCTGCGCTGTATGTTTTGTTCTAAAGCAAGGTATCGTTTACTCGGTTGTGTTATAGTTTGTAACTTTGTTCGTAGTAAAGCCCCCTGAAATCGGTGATGTCTGTGGAGATCTAATTCTTCCTGTAATGCTATGATGCGTGGTGAATTTTTGTCTGTCTATAGAAAGAGCTTAATTGCATTTTCCAATGCTTTTTCTTGTTTTAGCTTTTACTTGTGTATTACTGCTGCTAGTGTTTGAGTTCTCTCTCGTATAGTTTGTTTAAGTGTTTCCCAGAGTTCTCGCGCATTACCCTCTGGTATATCGCTTGTGTATGTGAGGATCAGTTTTGTTATGCAATCTACATAGTCCTGATTTTGTAAAAGTGTACAGTTAAATTTCCAATGGGGAGATCTTCTAAATGTGTTGTTGCTTGTAATGTGTTTATTGTTGCAACTACAGCCTTATGATCTGTGAAGTTCAGTGTCTCTTGTAAATGCTTGACTTGTGTTATGTGATGTGTTATGGGCGCATAAATTCTATCTAATCGCGCTGCTCTGTTATGTGCGTTGTTTGTGTGTGTGTATCTGTTCCATGGGGATGCATCTGCCTGTATGCGTCTGTCAGCCCATGTATATCTAAAATTGTTTGCAATGTGTCTAACTGATGTTCCTCCTCCCCTGTTGTGTTACTAATTTGCATTCTTAATCTCCATTTATAAGGTTATGCGCCGAAAGTACGCAATTAAAATCACCCCCTAAATTTTGTTGTAACCCCGATATGAGCGTGATAATAAATTTTCCAGTGTTTGGTAGAAGAGCGGCTGATTTCTGTAGTCAGGCGGTGCGTGTATGTTGACAATAGTGTATTTATTTATGTTATTTCCCACCTGTACTATAGCTATCCTACCCTGGCAGTCCCTGTCCTTCTCTATAATCTGCCACCTGTCCGATGTCTGTATTATTGCGGTACCCAATCCGATATGTTGAGTACTAAGACTAAAACATGAGTGTCTTAGACCTAACCATGTTGTGATATATGATGCGTGTTCGTCGGTGTTAACGTTAGTTTCCTGTATGAGTATAAAATCAGGTTTATATTTGTGTATGCGTAGTATAAGATGATTAATTTTGGATCTTATACCTCGAATGTTAATACTCATTATTTTAATTTCCGCTGCCATTTTTGTTGTAATATAAGAAAAGGTTGAGTATAATTATGGTTCTTGTTTCAAAACTGTCTGTATTCATGTTATCATTTCTGGAGATATTCAGTATATTCCTTCGCCGGGCTTGAAATATCTAAGTCTATAACGAGGCGTGGAGAAGAATCTGACAGGTTTCTTTGTCGGGGTGGTGTGTTAATGTTATCACTGTCTCTTCCAGTCATGGCGCTGGTCGTTATCTGTTCAGTATAATTACTTACACATTTATTTTTGTTTGACCTGTGGGCTTCAGGCAGTGTAGGGTAGTCGTGGTTGTTGAGGGGCGGCAGCGTGGTAACAGGTGTTTGGCGGGCTGGTGGTGTCGAGGTCTCACCGTCAGACAGGCTCTTGGTTGAGCGTCCCCTTTTCCTACCGACCAGCTGGAAACCGTCTTCATCCTCCTTACTATGTCTGGGAGTTCGAGGTGACTTTTTGTGCCAGTCTAAGTCCCTTCTGAGTTTGTACTTTGGCCGGACATTTATTACTCCAGTGGGAGTCCTCCCCATAGACTGTACACGCCGTACGACGCCCCGGAACTGTGATAAAGAGACGGTGTAGCTTGTCTTCTACCCCGTCCAACTCCATGTCCACGTAATGTGGCAGAGGTTTCTTTCGGGTTGCATAGAAGTAACCACTTATCCGTGCTGTTTTTAAGTTTATGCACTTCCGCATGTATATCTCCCGAAATATCCGCGGCTATTTGCTTCACTGTCTCAATCTTTGCGGTTGTAGGCATCCAGTGAATCATAGCCTTGGTCTTTTCCTTCTCTATGTTTTCGATTACAATCGTTACTTTAGGATCATGCAGTTTATGCTTCATCCCGTGGAGCCGTTCATAATAAGCCGCCTTTGCTTCCGGTGTCAGCGTAGGATCTTTTAGGGTCCTCAAAACGGTAGATGGGTTTTATCCCTTCCCTACCGAACCCGCAAGGCCCCCTCAAGACGCTCGCCATCAGCGAGTAGTTGAACAGGAATACATGAGATCCTGATACAGAAAACACAAGTGTGTTCGCTTGATGGAATGCTCCTCCCTCGAAACCTTCACTTGTGTTGACTTTGACACGTTTAACAATTTGGTTTTCCATCTTCAATAATCTGTGACAGAGGAAATCTTCAATACGGATGCACAGATACAGATACACTTGGTGAAAACAATCGAAAACACTTCCACAAAATTGAAATCACTGATATGTTTGAATAATCCGTGACAGAGGAGATTTTAATCCAGATCTACACATGGTGAAATCTATCGAAATCATTTCCACAAAATTTACATCACTGATATGTTTGAATAAACCTTGGGAAAACAAGAACTGCTACAAAATTTCATCTAGATGCAAGATGTATACGTTGTGAAGAGAAACCAGAAGTCGACTACATGGGGTAATGGACACCCCAGACATTGTCGATTCGTAATTGAGGTATCTTTAGCTTTAGGAAAAAAGACTAAAGCCAGACTACGGCTATTAATTCTATATATGGGTATATTGCCACAATTAATAAACACGTAATAACATAACAGATAGTGATTTATTCTAAAGAACGTAACACTGGAGTCTAGTTTCAATAGTATATATTCAATTAACTTAATAATCAGTAAAATTTCCAAACTAATCATTAAAATCATAATTTTTTAATTTAATGCCAGTTACTTCCCTTTCATATTTTTGGAAATAATTGTGTCCCTTGGTATTGACAAGACCGAGACATGCCAGATGCGCTCAGTGACCGATTAACGCACGATGGCGAAATTTTGATTATAGCGGTTTTAAATGACGCTGAATCGCGTGAGCACATCACAACATGTATAAACAAATAATCTGAGGCATTTTTCACGCTGACTAGGCTGACAACGCGCCGCGATACGAACGGTCAGCTGGAAAAATAACCCATCAGTGTCTGTCAGTACCGGCGGTGGCTAGCTAGCCTCTGAATCTGACAATAGCGCGCAGTGGTGGTGAATAGCGGGGTAACTGGCCATGGTACACGCGGTACACGCGTGTAAAAATATGTCTTCCCATCAAGTATTCCAACCAGAAACCGTGTATTGTAGGAAACTCATAATAAGGGTATGCTAACAGGCGATGAGTCTATGGCTGCGGTCTCCGACCAATACGGTCACTGCCAAAGAGGAAAGCTACGGTAAACTACCTCTTTAAAAGTGCCTAGTATATCATGATTCGCTTAAAGACTGATCATCGCAAGACAAGGACAGAGACGTTAAAATTAGCAACATGGAACGTTAGGACGTTAAACGACGACGGAAAATTAGAGAACATAAAACAAGAAATTAAAAGGGAAAAAATTAATATTTTAGGTATGTGCGAAACGAGATGGACAGGATAAGGCATCAAGATAGATGACGATTTCAAGATTATTTATTCTGTAGGTGAAGAACGTCATAGGGGAGTGGCAATTATTTTGGACCGGAAAACATCAACATCTGTTCAAGGATATTGGGCCGTGTCGGACAGAGTTCTACTAGTTAAATTAAGTGGCAGACCTTTTAGCATAAATATTATTCAGGTATATGCACCAACAGGAGAATCCAGTGAAGATAGTGTAGAAGAATTTTATAATGACATAGAGGCTGCCTTAAAGAAATGTAAAAATTCAGAAATAAACATCATAATAGGGGATTTCAATGCAAAAGTAGGAAATCAAGGGGATAGATACACAGTAGGAAACTATGGTTTAGGAGAGAGAAATGAAAGAGGATACAGACTCGTGGAGTGGGCAAAAGAACAGGAAATGATTGTAGGAAACACCTGGTTTAAGCAACACCTTAGAAGATTATGGACATGGAGGAATCCTGATAGCAGGATTAGAAACCAGATTGACTACATTCTCATTAGCAGAAGATTTAGAAACGCGCTAACAGTAGCAAAAACAGTTCCCAGTGCTGATTGTTATAGTGACCACAGATTATTCACAGGAACATTCAGGATAAAGTTGAAGAAAGTCAAGTATATAACAGGAAACACTAAATATGATTTGTGTACATTGAGTAATGACAAGGAAATACAAAACAAATTCAACATTGAAGTACAGAACAGATTTGAAATATTGTCTGATCTAGAGATATTATTCCAGGATGTGGATGATCAATGGGAAACGTTGAAGAATTCAATCAATGTGGCTGCAGAAATAACTATTCCAAAATTAAAGAAGGTGGGTCGTAATAAATGGATGACTGAAGAAACTTTACACCTCATGGAAACAAGAAGACTCAACAAAAATAATTCTGTCAAATATGAAGAAATCCACAGACAAGTCAGAATATTATGTAAAGAGGCAAAAGAATCATGGCTTGAGGAAAAGTGCTTAGAAATTGAAAACCAACACAACAGTCAAAATACCAAATTAGTGCTCAAAAGAATTCAGGAACTTACTAATAAAAGAACAAGTACATCAACAGGGTGTCCAAAAACTAAAGATGGCAAAATCATAATAGAAAAAGACCAGATTCTACATGTATGGACAGATTATGTGAAACACCTTTATGATGATAACAGAGACGAACAGTATGATATTAGATTTAATAATGAAGGACCGCCAATTTTGGAGATGGAGGTTCGAAATGTTCTTAAGCATATGAAAGCTGGCAAGGCCCCCGGTGCAGATAACATCACAACAGAAATGATTAAAGCTTTAGAAGAATTTGGACTAGAGCAAGTCACCAGACTGATGAACACATATATGATACTGGAGATATACCTCCTGAATTATGTAACTCTGTATTTATTGCAATCCCAAAGAAATCAGGAACCTTGGAATGTGATCAACATAGAACAATTAGTATAATGAGTCACATCACAAAGATTTTGCTAAGAATTATCATGCAAATGTAGTCGATGGAAAAGAGAAAGGGAGACAATCATAAAGACTGATGCTTCCTTCACTACGGTGCTTAGAGGTAAAGAGTAGTTCTGACTTCGTTACGGCCAAAGAAGAAAAATAGTGAAAAGAGAGAGAACCTCACACCGCCTCAACCGACAAAAAAATATGATAGTAATTAGATAAGAAGATATACGAGATCTCGGGCAGGGGCCTCAACTCTGGACCATAACTGTCATATTTGAGACCCAGACATTGGATTAAGGTGTTAGATTGTGGTAGAAATAGTGGCTGTAAAAACTAAAAGAGACTAAACAAACAAATCGAAAACAGTACAAAAATAGCTCTTTATTTATCAACTGCTACAAATTTTGGTGACAACTTGTGTTCGAACACATTGAATAAAGCATTCAATAAGGGATGTTCAATTACAGATACAACAGACAACTGTATATATCAAACAACAACAGTGGGTAACCCCCAACCAATCAACATCACTTAAGACAACAGGGTACACCAAGTACCACAACACAGGTGCTCCAAGCAATAGCTAATTAGACTGACACAATAAAGAACCTTGACACAAGCAACACTGCACAGACAATAAGGCACTACAAAAACATAGGTTACACAACATAAACCCCAAGACACGACATAAACAAAGAGTTGTGACACAATTTACTATCCCACCAAGAACCCAGGCCTGCTGACACTAACTAGTCAGCCGCTCGGCTTTCTCCTCTGACATATGTTGTTCACTGATGAACAGATGGGAAACCCCACATATCTCGTCTCAAGGCGGGCTGGCCACAAAACTATTAACACAGAGCCCAAGCGCCTTCCTTCACATGGTCTAGCTGGCTGCTACAAGGAAAATGGCCTCAGGTCTCTTTGTTTTAGAGTGGCGTTTTTGGCGTTGTCCAGATTTTTAACTCGAGATAGACCAAACCAAAATTCTTTGGTCTGGCGCTATCACACAAAGAGTGAGGAAGAAGATACAACCTGCAATAGGGGAAGAACAATGTGGGTTTGTAGAAGGAAAGGGTACAGTAAATGCTGTGTATATTCTGCGAACAGTTATTGAACGTACTATAGAAGTAAAAAAGGATATACATCTTTGCTTTATTGACTATACAAAGGCTTTTGATAGAGTTAGACATGTCAACATGGTGGATATGCTTGCAGATCTACAAATTGATGGGAAAGACATTAGACTTATAAAAAACATATATTGGAAACAACAAGCTGCAATAAGGATTGATAATGAAGTGGGACAGTATCAGCCAATTAAAAGAGGTGTTAGGCAGGGATGTGTGATGTCTCCAGATCTTTTTTCCTTATACAGTGAAAATATTTTCACAAATGTAGAGGATATAAATGGAATCAGCATTGGAGTACGAAACATCAATAACATTAGATATGCAGATGATACAGTATTAATTGCAGACAATGCGCAGGACCTGCAACAATTAGTAGATGCGGTTGTTGTACACAGTGAGCAACTGGGGTTAGAATTAAATTGTAAAAAGACTCAGGTTATGGTCGTCACTAGGAAGGAAGAAGTGCCACAATGTAATATACAAGTAAATGGAAATATTCTTCAACAAGTGAATCGGTACAATTATCTTGGAACAGTCATAACATCTGATGGGAGATGCCTTGAAGAGATTAGAACAAGAATTGCCATGGCGAAAGTAGCCTTTAGCAAGATGAAAAACATAATGACCAATAAAAAGATGTCAATTGAAACGAGAAAAAGAGTGTTGAGGGGATACATAGAGCCTGTTCTTTTGTATGGATGTGAAACTTGGACAATGGGCAGTCAAGCTGAAAAACATCTGATGGCTGCAGAAATGTGGTTTCTCAGGAAAATGCAAAGAATACCATGGACAGACAGAAAAACCAATGACTAAGTACTACAGGAGACAAATGAACATCGTAAACTGATTAGAGAAATTAGACGTAGACAGTCAAAATTTGTTGGACATGTTATGAGAAGAAATGGACTGGAGAACTTGGTGACAACTGGAACGATCGAAGGAAACAGACCAAGAGGCAGACCGAGAGGAAAATACCTGGATGGCTTGGTCACATGGCATGGACGAGACAGGAACACTGAGCTGATCCACGACACTGGTAATCGAGTGAAATGGCGAGTCATGACCGCCTACGCTTTCCGGCATGTCACATGATTGATTTGATTTATCAGGCGATGCAAAAAACGAGTGACTGCAATACCGGTATGCTAGCTGCGTGTGATTCCGACTGACACTCTTTCCAGTTTATAGAAACCAACACATTCACTAATATTGCCAACTGGTTTGTAGTGTAGATTCTCTCTCTCTCTCTCTCTCTCTCTCTCTCTCTCTCTCTCTCTCTCTCTCTCTCTGCGCTCTCTCTCTCTATCTATCTCTATTTTTCTGTCTTTTTCTCTCTCTCTCTCTATGGCTCTCTTTATCTTTCTATCTCTCTCTCTTTCACTCTCTGTCTGTCTCTCTCTCTCTTTGTCACTCTAACTACCTCTCTCTCCCTCTCTTTCTCTCTCTGTCTCTCTCTCCATCTCTCTCCCCATTTTTCTATCTTTCTCTCATTCTCTATCTCTCTCCCCTTTTTCTCTCTCTCTTTTCTCTCTCTCACTATCTCTATCTTTCTCTCTTTTTCTCTCTCTATTCTCTCTGTCTCTTTCTCTCTCGCTCTCTCTCTCTCTCTCTCTCTCTTTCACTCTATGTCTATCTCTCTCTCTTTGTCACTCTCCCTACCCCTCTCACTCCCTCTCTTTCTTTCTCTCCTTCTCTCTCCCAATTTTTCTCTCTTTCTCTATCCTTCTCTCTCTCTATCTCTCTCCCCTTCTTCTCTCTTTTCTCTCTCTCTCTCTCTTCTCTATCTCTCTATTCTCTCTCTCTCTATCCTCTTTCTCAATATCTCTATCTTTCTCTCTTTTTCTCTCCCTCTCTGGCTCTCTGTCTCTTTCTAACTCGCTCTCTCTTTCACTCTCTGTCTCTCTCTGTCTCTCTCTTTCACTCTCCCTACATCTCTCTCTCCTTCTCTCTCCCCATTTTTCTCTCTTTCTCTCCTTCTCTCTCTATCTCTCTCCCCCTTTTCTCTCTCTTTTCTCTCTCTCTCTTTTCTCTCTCTCTATTATCTCTCACTATTCTATCTCTTTCTCATTATCTCTATCTTTCTCTCTTTTTCTCTCTCTCTGGTTCTCTCTCTCTCCCTCTCTGTCCCTCTCGAACGCCCTGTCTCCTATTTTCTTTTACATATGGCAGTCAAGCTTTAATGCATTGCATTTACAAGACATCGCAGTCAGCCCCAGCATTCGTGCTTCCTGGGCAAGTTTGCAGTTGTCTTTCTGAACGGCCGACACCCATGATCTTCTGTAGTGTCTGTCATCATGATTACCATCATCATTATCATCATCATCATCACCATCATCATCATCATTATCATCGCTATAACGTCTTCCGCAGGCGTTGTCAAGCGGAGAAATGAAAATCAGCATTATCCTCTCTTGTGTGGGTGTGTGTATGCTTGCGTGCGCGCGCATGCGCGTGTGTGTAGAAACTGTCTTTCTCTCTCCTTCTCTCCCAGAAGGTCTGCCTTGATATGGTGTAATATGGGCAGTTGTGGAGTATGTGCTCTGCTGGCTGCGACACCAATCCACACGTGCACATGGCTGATTCATCAAACCTGAACTCTTGCCCTCTCTCCCTCTCTCTCTCTCTCTCGCTCTCTGTCTCTCTCGCTCGTCGCTCTCCCTCCCTCTCTCGATACGTGTGGGTGACCGAGTGTGTGTCATCTCACGAACAAATGTATGCTTCGTACTATAGCTATGTGTCTATCGTTTGCATATTGCAGTCAAGCTTTAATGCATTGCATTTACAGGACATCGCAGTCAACTCCAGCATTCTGTGGATGTACGTGATTCCTGGGCAAGCTTGCAGTTGTCTTTCTGAAAGGTCGACACCCATGATCTTCTATAGTGTCTGTCATCATGATTACCATCATCATCATCTTCATCATCATCATTATCATCATCATCATCGTCATCACTATATCGTCTTCCGCCGTCGTTGTCAAGCGGAGACATGAAAATCAGCATTATCCTCTCTTACAGCAGTGTGAAGAAGAGAAATGATGCTGCTCACCATCACTATCATATTCTTCTGTAGTGTCTGTCATATGACTACCATCATCATCAACATCATCATCATCATCAACATCATCTTCTTTAGCTTCCACTTTTGATGTGAAGGATAGAAATACAGCGCCTCCCTTGTTGAGAGAGTGAGAGAGAGAGAGAGAGAGAGGGTTGGAGGGTGAGAACAGGCGGGAAAGAGAGCGCGTTTGGTGGCTAGTGGCATCAAAATGTGTTATATTCTGTGTGCTTAGTGAGCTTCGTTGGTAAGGGGTTTGTGAGGGGAGGAAAGGTTAGATAGGTGCTTCTGATCTTTGTTGAGGGGTGGTCGAGTGGCGGGGTGGTAGATAAATACGTCCGGTCCTTGATAATAGCCGGAGGGTAAGGCTCATATTAAAGTCTAAAGATTGAACTCATAGGTGGCTGATCTGAGGGTGACCGACTGGGTGACTCATCACGGGGCTATGTCGACGGGGTGAACGTACGTTAACGTGTTCAGACATGTCTTTGGGGAAAACTGGAGAATGGCTCAGAGGTACCGACAGTGGTAAACATGCTTGAATTTAGAAATGTTTTCTATGTTGCATCAGCCGCACAGTCTGTATAAAAAAAAAGGACCGCAAAGGCGGGTAAAGACACTACGCTTGCAACAAGACCTATCGAAAACAGCTCACCGAAGAGACCCCAGTGGTAAGTACGCTGTGTGTAGTATACATTCTCGGTACATGCCGTCAAGTCGGTATAGTGTTGTCGCTGATGTATTTCTCAGAAAATAAGGTACACGGTGCTACATTCGGGTTACACCTCGAGATATATCAGATGCCCATGATATCAAAATAATGTCTGGTGTAAATATCCCTTCACACTAGGTCAAAACTGGGCTGCATAAAGATCATATGGATGGTGTCACACTGTGTAAAATTCACAGTCTGGGGTGTTCATTACCCCATTTGGGCAACATTCACATTCGGATTGATAAGACTGTGAGGGTAAAACCATATTCAGCTGCTTCGGTGGCTGTTTAGTCACAGAACTATCATTCTGAGTCGATGATGGACCCTACTATACCTCCTCCTTGAGGTTGACTGGGGTAGGGGTAATGGTGACGTTGTCTATGTCCTTTTGGTTCAGATCAAAGTGTAGTTTATACTGCCTTTGATCAGGATCAGGACCATGTGGCTCGCCATTCTTCATTTCCTCTTTGTAGGCGTGGGTTGGCGGCCCCTTCGTGGGACAAAGGCGAATATCCGGGGTAGGGGCCCATTCCCTGGCGCCCCTCACTGCGGCCTACCCCTAAACCCACACACATCCACTCCCATAGACTGGGACTCGAACTCAGGTGCCCGGCGACTTGTTGGTCTTCTCATTATATAAGTTTACTACATGTCCGGGGCTTGGCTCACTGTCTTCATGTGGTCCGGGGACGGACCGGGGGAAGCCGAGGCGGCAGGCGGAAGCACCTGTGGGCGGGGCGGTCGGTAGGGGGTACCCAGGGACCGGAAGTAGTCAACAGGAAGTGACAACCATGCAAAACCCAAGAAATTACCCGCCAAAAATTCAAACATGTGGTCCGTTTTCAATCTGGAGCTATAACCTTCATATAGTAAAAAATGACGTCATCTATGACGTATTGCTCCAGATTTACGACTTCATTACTCCCTGACATACTACTCATAGGTAAAGTATACATCGCTAGCGTAGTTGTTAATTATTTGCGCTGATTTTGTCATGAGCACTTCGGGCGCAGGTCTGGTCTTGATCTGGGCTCCCATGCAGACCCAGGCTAACATTGGTACCAGCACATCACCTGGGAAGTAAATACAGCCGGCTAGATATTGACCACGTCACCTGAACAGTGTTGAATGATCTACAGCAGTGGTTCTCAATCGGTGGGGAATCCACCCCCCCCCCCTTTCCATGGGGGAATTTAAGGGTTTCGGGGGGGGGGGGGTTAAGATTATTTCAAGATCCAAAATACAAGAACTGATTACTTGATATTGTTTTCCCTCCATACTTTACGGTTCTGTACACTCGCCTTTCTGAAATTCGTTTTATAACGTAAGTAGACACGTTTTATGTAGACATCTAGAATGTTCTAGTATATATTATTAAATTTAGCTTCCATTTTTACGTACACTGTGCTGGGGCGGGGGGCGGGATTTATATGGAAGAAATACGAAAGGGAAGGGGTGGGTGACATTCTGAATATATAGTGATTGATATATATATATGCGCGGATACAAGGGTACAAGCCTGACCCTATTGCAAGGAAATGCAATCTAAAGGCTACATGTCGTGACAGGGCAGACCAGGCCCTAAGCCTTAGTTGGTGTCTGGTCTAGGAGCGAAGCCCCGATACGCGGACAATTACAGCATTCCTTTGGTGAACTGGCAGCTTCTGCAGCTTGTCTTGTTCCAGACGTATTGATGTTGCCTAGGCCGAAAGAGAGATCATGCTGCATGGGCAAAACATGGACTCTGAATTCAGCTGGAACTTTGTACTATGACGAGGTATAACACCATTTTACAAATATCGTCTATTATGATGGCAAAGTGCCAGTCAGTCAGTATCCATTTACAGTGAAAGTGATCTATAACTGTTTATACATTGTTATTATAAACAATCTGATTGCACACGTTTTATGTTAGCGTGTTTTTTTTTTTTTTCCTACAGGGACCTGAAACCAGCCAATGTCATGGTTGATCCGCAGACGATGAAGATCTGCCTGATCGGTAGGTGGTTATACCATAGACAGACGGAGGGCGGTGTGGCAGAGAAAGTGGGGCATGTAAACCTTGTAGTTTGTTGGATATCCTACATTTCCATGGAAATAAATAGAATGGGTTAAACTCCAGTAATGTTGGGAAATGTAGACATGTAAAAACACGAAATGTAGATCAGCGTTATCAAAAATTCAACTATAAAAAATAGATGACGCTGTGCTTCCAAGCCTTTATCGCCAAATATGAAAATGCAACAAATCACAAACAAAAGAAATAAGACAGTTCATAAATAAATACACATGTATTGTTTGACACTCAGAGAAGTAGAGGAACATTGGCAGAGATTAGAGGACGCACTAGACAACATAAACATGTAAAGCTATAGTTATCGACCGGGATACGAACCTATCACCCCCAAATGACGACAGCGCCTCGCTGTAACGGGACAAGACTATTGTGACTACATTACGGTATAATGTGGTGATATTGACCGTCTACGTGGTCGAAATTATAACAGCGGTCGCCCTGAATCCTCATGTGTGCTCATCGCGAGGTAACCGGTTCAATCCTTACACCGGCATTAAGTTGCACTTAAACGTCGATTTCTCGTTCAGAAAGCACTGACAAACTACTGAACGTACAATTGCCTGGAAATAAACCTGGGGTTGGTCGCAACGTCCTGCAAAGGGCATGCAATATTTTTATTTAAATGAAATCGTGTAAAAAAAAAAAAAGAAATAATAAGCAGAATGAAGTAAACCGTGTGGTACTGTGTTTCAAACATGAAACGGGGTGAATTCTGGCAGAATTCGGGTCATAAGGCAGAGAGTCTGAGAATGGGCAGTCGTGTAGGGTGGGAATGGGCCAGTGAAAACGGCAGGAAACTGAGCAAGTGGATGAGAGTTGTAGCGAACTAGAGGGCATGACAAGGTGGAGAGAAGAACTAGGTAACCAATCATTCATGTAGATTTTGTAATTTCTCAAGAAATTAGATGCCTCAAGAAATGGTGTCCTACACCACAAGGTACTATAGGCAGTAAATGACAGTTTTTTGTTTTTTTTTTCATCCAACCCCAGCTCTTTGTAAATTAACTTTAACTTCAAGCAGAACAAAAATGTTTGACTTATAAAATTGCACGTTATTTGCAGGACGCTGTAGTCAAACCCATGTTGATTTGTTTAGGCAACTTTACGTTGTGTACTTTGCCATTGCTTTCCGAAAGCGAAGTCAGTATGTAAGTCCAACTGACCAGTATAGGGGTTGATCTAGCTATTTTGCCATGAGTGCATCGGAAGTTTAAGAGCTAGATTGCTAGTAACCTTTCGGCCACGCCGACTGCTATGGCCAGACAATTGCTTACATTTGGCATGTCATTTTTACCGTATTTAGTTTCATAGACATAAAATGCATAACAATGTCTTAATATGACCCAAAGAGTCGAAATATGACTTGAGAATACTGGAATCTGGCATCAACCTTAGCAAGAGCAAACTGTCTATGCACAATACAGACTAATTTTATTCAGGGTATGCAAACAGCAGAATTAAAATCAATTCATTGTAATAGTTATTTACATGTCATTTATTGACATCGCAGTCAACCCCAAAATGTATTGGCTATTTGTGATTTTCAAAGCAATTTTACGTTCAGTAGTTTACCATTGATTTTAATTGATTTGAAGGGCCGAATCACATACAATTGTAAAAAATCAACGCAAAGCGATCTGCTCTTAACTTATTACAAGCCATGGGACGATTAATCGCCTTAAGATACTACCCGTATCTGACATGGGTTTATATATCGACGAAATGTTGTCTTTGTGTTAATGTCTGCTACCATATTAACAACTTTTAAATCACAACTGTAACACACCCATATTTCCTATTTTCTCCATCCATTTTTGTTTGGTTCAAACCTAATTTTCGTTTGGCCTAAGCATACGTAGTTGTTGTTGGTCTAAACCTACATTTTTGTTTGGTCTAAACCTACATTTTTGTGTGGTCTAAACCTACATTTTTGTTTGGTCTAAACCTACATTTTTGTTTGGTCTAAACCTACA
>OY992886.1:99046597-99291597 GCA_963921405.1 Cepaea hortensis | reverse complement strand
AAACTCCCCAATATCGTCCCTCGACACTTCTGTGTTCTTGAAAATAGGGGGCATTTCGGCAAAGGACTCTTGTAAATCAGTTGGGGTCTCGATATCGCACTCCACCAACCCGAAAAATGTATCAGTTTTTACAGCCTCAATGTAGTGCTATGTAGATGTTCATAGTAGCTTATTCACTAACATCACACGTGTTACAAATGAAACCTTGAAAGCTAAAGATCGTTGATTGCAATGGATATGGTGTAGTGTCATTCGGTGGTAAGGGGTGGGTACCAGGTATTAGTGGTCAAGCAGTGGTCAGGTGGTGGTCAAGTGAGAAAATTTTAGGGAAAAGTGATTGTAATGATATGGTGACGATTAAAGGATGGTAAATTAGTGGTCAAGCAGTGGTCAAGCGGTGGGCAAGTAAGGAAAATTTTAGAGGAAAGTGGTTGTAATGATATGGTGACGATTAAAGAGTGGTAAATTAGTGGTCAAGCAGTGGTCAAGTAATGGTCAAGTGGTGGTCAAGTGAGGAAATTTTAGGGGAAAGTAGTTGTAATGATATGGTGACGATTAAAGAGTGGTAAATTAATGGTCAAGCAGTGGTCACGTAGTGGTCAAGTGAGAAAATTTTAGGGAAAAGTAGTTGTAATGATATGGTGATGATTAAAGAGTGGTAAATTAGTGGTCAAGCAGTGGTCAGGTGGTGGTCAAGTGACCACTTAAATTGTAGAGGACGATGTGCCTAAGATTATGGTAGTGATTAAAGTGATCGATGACGTGGTCAAGTAGTGGTCAAGTAGTGGTCAAGTGAGAAAATTTTAGGGGAAAAGTAGTTGTAATGATATGGTGATGATTAAAGAGTGGTAAATTAGTGGTCAAGCAGTGGTCAACCAGTGGTCAGGTGGTGGTCAAGGGAGAAAATTTTAGGGGAAAAGTAGTTGTAATGATATGGTGATGATTAAAGGATGGTAAATTAGTGGTCAAGCAGTGGTCAAGTAGTGGTCAAGTGAGAAAATTTTAGGGGAAAAGTGATTGTAATGATATGGTGATGAATAAAGGGTGATAAATTAGTGGTCAAGTAGTGGTCAAGTGAGAAAATTTTAGGGGAAAAGTAGTTGTAATGATATGGTGATGATTAAAGGATGGTAAATTAGTGGTCAAGCAGTGGTCAAGCAATGGTCAAGTGGTGGTAATGAGATGGTGATGATTAAAGAGTGGTAAATTAGTGGTCAATCAGTGGTCAAGGAGTGGTCAAGTGGTCAAGTAAGGAAAATTTTAGGGAAAATTGGTCGTAGTGACATGGTGATGATTAAAGAGTGGTAAATTAGTGGTCAATCAGTGGGCAAGGAGTGGTCAAGTAAGGAAAATTTTAGGGAAAATTGGTCGTAGTGACATGGTGATGATTAAATTAGTGGTAAATTAGTGATCAAGTAGTGGTCAAGCAGTGGTGAAGTAGTGCTCAACCAGTGGTCAACCGCTCAAGTGAGAAAATTGTAGGGTATGGTACGTGTAGTGAAACAGAGATGGATAAATTAAGTAGTGACGTTGTCAAGTAGTGATCAAGTAGCGGGCAAGTACTGGTCAAATGGTCAAGTGACCACTTAAATTGTAAGGGAAAGTACGTGTAGTGAACCTGTGTTGGTTAAAGTGATCGATGACGTGCTCAAGTAGTGGCCAAGTAGTGGTAAATGGTCGAGTGACTACTTAAATTGTCGGTGAAAGTAGGTATAGTGACATGGTGATGATCAAGAGTTGGTCAAGTAGTGCTCAACCAGTGGTCAACCGCTCAAGTGAGAAACTTGTAGGGTATGGTACGTGTAGTGAAACAGAGATGGATAAATTAAGTAGTGACGTTGTCAAGTAGTGATCAAGTAGCGACAAGTACTGGTCAAATGGTCGAGTGACCACTTACATTGTAAGGGAATATAGTGACATGGTGATGATCAAGAGTTGGTCAAGTGGTGCTCAAATAGTGGTCAAGTAGTGGCCAAGTAGTGGTAAATGGTCGAGTGACTACTTAAATTGTCGGTGAAAGTAGGTACAGTGACATGGTGATGATCAAGAGTTGGTCAAGTGGTGTTAAAATAGTGGTCAAGTGGTGTTCAAATAGTGGTCAAGTAGTCGAATGACCACTTAAATTATAGGGTATGGTACGTGTAGTGAAACGGTGATGGTAAAATAAGTAAGGACATAGTCAAATAGGGTCAAGTACTGGTGAAGTAGTGATCAAGTGGTCGAATGATCCCTTAGATTGTAGGGTATAGTATGTGTAGTGACATGATGATGGTTAAAGTGATCGATGAAATGATCAAGACGTTATGCCGACGGCTAAGTTCAGAAAGTAATGTCCTTACTATCGACAATTTCCCTGACAGGAGCGCCTCGAGCACTGATTTTGTATTGATCAATAGCACCTAGTGGTACAGTCAACACACATGGACAATAGTTACATCCGGTCAAAGATGGCGTCGCACCCTATCACACATGGGTAATTGCTACAACCAAACTACGTCTCATTCACTAAAACTGGTCAAATATGGTGTCACATCCGGCCACAGGGGTAATGGGACATCTGAGACACGTGGTTAAGAGGGAAACTATAGAAAAAGGGTGTCCTATCGGTTGTCGAGTCAGGGAACCTAACGTATGATGATCACTGTGTATAGGAGTGAATACACTGCATCATCAACACTGCATCATCAACACTGCATCCGAAGGGTAAAAGGGTCACCCCCTTCTCTCTTTTCTATAATCGTGTAGTCGTAGTGTTATCCGGTTACACCAAAGGACACCCGAGCATCAACACAACAAACTGCCCCGATTCAACCTTAGGCAATGCACGTAACATGACAGGTCACGTGTCCGCCGTCATAACCAGCGACGTTATCACGTATCAAATTAGACATCCACACTTTCATTTCCTTTCTATGTGGCCATAGTGTCTTTACATCTTTCTCCAGAAAACCATTTCCAAGACCAATATATGTTTTTTCAGTGTACCTGCTCAGTGCCACACTTCACAACCAGACAAAAGTACACCTTCTATGTACCACTTCAACCATCAAATAAGAAAATATGTTAGGCAAAATATTAAAATTATTTGTCAAATACAGAAATATATCACCCAAACTTATAAAAAGTAGGAACATATGTTAACCAAATGGAAAATATCTTAGCCAAATAAGAAAATTTGTTAGCCAAATAGAAAAAAATATTGACCACGTAACGATATATCTTGTCCACACTTATGAAAAGTAGGAACATTTGTCAGCCAAATGGGGAAAAGGTCGGCCAAATACAGAAATATCGCAATCAAACTTATAAAAAGAAGGAAAATATTGACCAAGTAACGAAATACCTCGTCGAAACTTATAAAAATATAGGAAACTTTGTTAACTAAATGTGAAAAAACAAAACAAATATTGATCAAGTAAAGAAATAACTCCTCCAAATCTATGAAAAGTACGAAACCTTGGTACCCAAATCCGACAAATATAGGTCAAATACTGAAATATTTCATCCAAATTTATGAAAGGTAGAAAATTGTCTTAACCAACTGGGGTAAATATTGCTCAAATTAAGAAACATGTCGACCGAAGTAGGAAATTACGTGAACCAAAGTAATAAAATTGTTGGCCAAATACGAAAAAGTATCGGTCAAACTTATAGATGTCTCGTTTAAACTTATAACATGTATGAACATTTGTTAGGTAAAGGTGAAAGATATTGGCCAAGTAATGAAATATCGCATCCGAACTTATAAACTGTACGAGTTAACCAAAGGCAAAAAGGCCAAAATACGAAATGTCTCGACCAAGCTTATAAAAAGCTAGGAAAAAAATATTACAACTAAAATATTGATCAAAAATTATAACTTCAAACATTATAAAAAATAACCAAATGTGAAAAACATCATCCAAAGACAGAAATATTTCAACTAAACTTATAAATAAGTCACCAAAAGGGAAAAGGGCAAGTACAGAAATAGCTATGGAAAAAGTAAGTCCACAAAACTAAGAAAAAAAAATGTAACTTCTGTAGTCAAATGTGTCTTGAAGTTTTATCTGAAAAGACATTTCACAATACATAATCAGCACCATTTTCCTTGTTTTACGTTACCGAAGGCCTTCACCGTATCTGGTACAGAAACCCTTATACATCACTCATCTCTCCACACTCTTGGTTTCTTTCTAATACAAAGTGGTCACATCACCAAGAACTTCAAACCTCCATTGTACACGTGCTCCATTGAAACACCCATGACAGTTAACAATATGTATGGCCATGTAATCTGTGAGTCCATCGGGATAGTTCATCCGAGTATTCATCACCAAAGATCCATTTCCCATGGCTGACAGCTTCAACTTGGTATATAACATCTTATTCTAACATATACTCTACATGAAATTTCCCAAATGTGGGGATCTATTAAAGAATACGTAATGAGATACACAAAGACACCAAGAACATATCAGACAAAACAACTCACAAACCAGACTTAGAACTAAAACTTAAACCATATCAGATGAACCACCCAACAAGTACTACTAGAACTCAAAACATAACGATATTAAGGAAACGCATACTAGTTTATTTCTGTTTATAACTGTTTTAATATGGCAGAGAGAAACATGGTAATTAGACTATATCTGCCTTCTTCACTGCTGTCCTTTGTTCGATGACTTTTCTTCTTTGCTTGTCCTTCAGAACTGGATTCAATTTTTGTTTTCCAAGTCTTGTACACGCCTTTCAAAAGGCTCACGTTCTCTGATTACATGGTGCCAGTTACCATGGCGTTCTTCGGTGCCAACAGTATGGACTGTCAAGAAGTGAGGTTCTGGTGCAAAATTAACCTGTGGAGGGTAAATAAAACACATTGAAACTTACAAGACGGCCACACATACTACTTCACTAAAGAAAAAACAGTACATCGACATTCTATTGGGCACGTCTTGAGAAAAGGTAAAGGTATAGTCACTGATGGTTTGTAGTATAGAGAGATGTACATAGAAAACATGTATAACAGCTAGGTCTTCTGTATTAGACATGTTTACAAAAAATACACATGTGAACTATGATCATTACTACCCATACTCACCTTATTCGTCGATAACGAACACCTTCGGACACCGACAGTAGGATAGTTTTCGTTCCACAACACATTAATTTTCTTGAGAGACTCTGGGGCATGACTACTATCCAAAAGGTAAATATCTTCATCTGAAGACGAATCATCACCCCAAGCAAATGTTGTCTCTGGTACATCTAAAGCTGGCTGGGTGCCACGAGTAGGTTTCTGGCAGAACATTTTTTTTTCCGATTGATTATTTTTTATAAGTGTGGTTGAAATATTTCTTATTTTGGTCTTTTCATACTTGGTTAACTCCTACTTCTTATACATTTGACTGAAATATTTCTGTATTTGTCATAACTTCTTCTAAGACTTTGTTCAAGTCTGGTAATGTAAGCTCTGTTCCAGAGAAAAAAGACAACGTCGTGAACACAACCCACTAAAGTAAATCAACAAAAAAAAAAATCTTGGTTTCAATATTTATTCATCAAAACAGTTTAGTGATATATCGTAAGAAAGAATCAATGACATGCATATTTTGGTGATAAAAATATTGAAATCAAGATTTTTTTTTTTTTTGTTGATTTACTTTAGTGGGCTGTGTTCACGACGTTGTCTTTTTTCTCTGGAACAGAGCTTACATTACCAGACATGAACAAAGTCTTAGAAGAAGTTATGACAAATACAGAAATATTTCAGTCAAATGTATAAGAAGTAGGAGTTAACCAAGTATGAAAAGACCAAAATGAGAAATATTTCAACCACACTTATAAAAAATAATCAATCGAAAAAAAAAATGTTCTGCCAGAAACCTACTCGTGGCACCCAGCCAGCTTTAGATGTACCAGAGACAACCTTTGCTTGGGGTGATGATTCGTCTTCAGATGAAGATATTTACCTTTTGGATAGTAGTCATGCCCCAGAGTCTCTCAAGAAAATTAATGTGTTGTGGAACGAAAACTATCCTACTGTCGGTGTCCGAAGGTGTTCGTTATCGACGAATAAGGTGAGTATGGGTAGTAATGATCATAGTTCACATGTGTATTTTTTGTAAACATGTCTAATACAGAAGACCTAGCTGTTATACATGTTTTCTATGTACATCTCTCTATACTACAAACCATCAGTGACTATACCTTTACCTTTTCTCAAGACGTGCCCAATAGAATGTCGACAGTCTGTTTTTTGATGCCTTTTACCACTTATCATGATTTTTTTTTTTTACTGTTTTTTCTTTAGTGAAGTAGTATGTGTGGCCGTCTTGTAAGTTTCAATGTGTTTTATTTACCCTCCACAGGTTAATTTTGCACCAGAACCTCACTTCTTGACAGTCCATACTGTTGGCACCGAAGAACGCCATGGTAACTGGCACCATGTAATCAGAGAACGTGAGCCTTTTGAAAGGCGTGTACAAGACTTGGAAAACAAAAATTGAATCCAGTTCTGAAGGACAAGCAAAGAAGAAAAGTCATCGAACAAAGGACAGCAGTGAAGAAGGCAGATATAGTCTAATTACCATGTTTCTCTCTGCCATATTAAAACAGTTATAAACAGAAATAAACTAGTATGCGTTTCCTTAATATCGTTATGTTTTGAGTTCTAGTAGTACTTGTTGGGTGGTTCATCTGATATGGTTTAAGTTTTAGTTCTAAGTCTGGTTTGTGAGTTGTTTTGTCTGATATGTTCTTGGTGTCTTTGTGTATCTCATTACGTATTCTTTAATAGATCCCCACATTTGGGAAATTTCATGTAGAGTATATGTTAGAATAAGATGTTATATACCAAGTTGAAGCTGTCAGCCATGGGAAATGGATCTTTGGTGATGAATACTCGGATGAACTATCCCGATGGACTCACAGATTACATGGCCATACATATTGTTAACTGTCATGGGTGTTTCAATGGAGCACGTGTACAATGGAGGTTTGAAGTTCTTGGTGATGTGACCACTTTGTATTAGAAAGAAACCAAGAGTGTGGAGAGATGAGTGATGTATAAGGGTTTCTGTACCAGATACGGTGAAGGCCTTCGGTAACGTAAAACAAGGAAAATGGTGCTGATTATGTATTGTGAAATGTCTTTTCAGATAAAACTTCAAGACACATTTGACTACAGAAGTTACATTTTTTTTTCTTAGTTTTGTGGACTTACTTTTTCCATAGCTATTTCTGTACTTGCCCTTTTCCCTTTTGGTGACTTATTTATAAGTTTAGTTGAAATATTTCTGTCTTTGGATGATGTTTTTCACATTTGGTTATTTTTTATAATGTTTGAAGTTATAATTTTTGATCAATATTTTAGTTGTAATATTTTTTTCCTAGCTTTTTATAAGCTTGGTCGAGACATTTCGTATTTTGGCCTTTTTGCCTTTGGTTAACTCGTACAGTTTATAAGTTCGGATGCGATATTTCATTACTTGGCCAATATCTTTCACCTTTACCTAACAAATGTTCATACATGTTATAAGTTTAAACGAGACATCTATAAGTTTGACCGATACTTTTTCGTATTTGGCCAACAATTTTATTACTTTGGTTCACGTAATTTCCTACTTCGGTCGACATGTTTCTTAATTTGAGCAATATTTACCCCAGTTGGTTAAGACAATTTTCTACCTTTCATAAATTTGGATGAAATATTTCAGTATTTGACCTATATTTGTCGGATTTGGGTACCAAGGTTTCGTACTTTTCATAGATTTGGAGGAGTTATTTCTTTACTTGATCAATATTTGTTTTGTTTTTTCACATTTAGTTAACAAAGTTTCCTATATTTTTATAAGTTTCGACGAGGTATTTCGTTACTTGGTCAATATTTTCCTTCTTTTTATAAGTTTGATTGCGATATTTCTGTATTTGGCCGACCTTTTCCCCATTTGGCTGACAAATGTTCCTACTTTTCATAAGTGTGGACAAGATATATCGTTACGTGGTCAATATTTTTTTCTATTTGGCTAACAAATTTTCTTATTTGGCTAAGATATTTTCCATTTGGTTAACATATGTTCCTACTTTTTATAAGTTTGGGTGATATATTTCTGTATTTGACAAATAATTTTAATATTTTGCCTAACATATTTTCTTATTTGATGGTTGAAGTGGTACATAGAAGGTGTACTTTTGTCTGGTTGTGAAGTGTGGCACTGAGCAGGTACACTGAAAAAACATATATTGGTCTTGGAAATGGTTTTCTGGAGAAAGATGTAAAGACACTATGGCCACATAGAAAGGAAATGAAAGTGTGGATGTCTAATTTGATACGTGATAACGTCGCTGGTTATGACGGCGGACACGTGACCTGTCATGTTACGTGCATTGCCTAAGGTTGAATCGGGGCAGTTTGTTGTGTTGATGCTCGGGTGTCCTTTGGTGTAACCGGATAACACTACGACTACACGATTATAGAAAAGAGAGAAGGGGGTGACCCTTTTACCCTTCGGATGCAGTGTTGATGATGCAGTGTTGATGATGCAGTGTATTCACTCCTATACACAGTGATCATCATACGTTAGGTTCCCTGACTCGACAACCGATAGGACACCCTTTTTCTATAGTTTCCCTCTTAACCACGTGTCTCAGATGTCCCATTACCCCTGTGGCCGGATGTGACACCATATTTGACCAGTTTTAGTGAATGAGACGTAGTTTGGTTGTAGCAATTACCCATGTGTGATAGGGTGCGACGCCATCTTTGACCGGATGTAACTATTGTCCATGTGTGTTGACTGTACCACTAGGTGCTATTGATCAATACAAAATCAGTGCTCGAGGCGCTCCTGTCAGGGAAATTGTCGATAGTAAGGACATTACTTTCTGAACTTAGCCGTCGGCATAACGTCTTGATCATTTCATCGATCACTTTAACCATCATCATGTCACTACACATACTATACCCTACAATCTAAGGGATCATTCGACCACTTGATCACTACTTCACCAGTACTTGACCCTATTTGACTATGTCCTTACGTATTTTACCATCACCGTTTCACTACACGTACCATACCCTATAATTTAAGTGGTCATTCGACTACTTGACCACTATTTGAACACCACTTGACCACTATTTTAACACCACTTGACCAACTCTTGATCATCACCATGTCACTGTACCTACTTTCACCGACAATTTAAGTAGTCACTCGACCATTTACCACTACTTGGCCACTACTTGACCACTATTTGAGCACCACTTGACCAACTCTTGATCATCACCATGTCACTATATTCCCTTACAATGTAAGTGGTCACTCGACCATTTGACCAGTACTTGTCGCTACTTGATCACTACTTGACAACGTCACTACTTAATTTATCCATCTCTGTTTCACTACACGTACCATACCCTACAAGTTTCTCACTTGAGCGGTTGACCACTGGTTGAGCACTACTTGACCAACTCTTGATCATCACCATGTCACTATACCTACTTTCACCGACAATTTAAGTAGTCACTCGACCATTTACCACTACTTGGCCACTACTTGAGCACGTCATCGATCACTTTAACCAACACAGGTTCACTACACGTACTTTCCCTTACAATTTAAGTGGTCACTTGACCATTTGACCAGTACTTGCCCGCTACTTGATCACTACTTGACAACGTCACTACTTAATTTATCCATCTCTGTTTCACTACACGTACCATACCCTACAATTTTCTCACTTGAGCGGTTGACCACTGGTTGAGCACTACTTCACCACTGCTTGACCACTACTTGATCACTAATTTACCACTAATTTAATCATCACCATGTCACTACGACCAATTTTCCCTAAAATTTTCCTTACTTGACCACTCCTTGCCCACTGATTGACCACTAATTTACCACTCTTTAATCATCACCATGTCACTACGACCAATTTTCCCTAAAATTTTCCTTACTTGACCACTTGACCACTCCTTGACCACTGATTGACCACTAATTTACCACTCTTTAATCATCACCATCTCATTACCACCACTTGACCATTGCTTGACCACTGCTTGACCACTAATTTACCATCCTTTAATCATCACCATATCATTACAACTACTTTTCCCCTAAAATTTTCTCACTTGGCCACTACTTGACCACTAATTTATCACCCTTTATTCATCACCATATCATTACAATCACTTTTCCCCTAAAATTTTCTCACTTGACCACTGCTTGACCACTAATTTACCATCCTTTAATCATCACCATATCATTACAACTACTTTTCCCCTAAAATTTTCTCCCTTGACCACCACCTGACCACTGGTTGACCACTGCTTGACCACTAATTTACCACTCTTTAATCATCACCATATCATTACAACTACTTTTCCCCTAAAATTTTCTCACTTGACCACTACTTGACCACTAATTTATCACCCTTTATTCATCACCATATCATTACAATCACTTTTCCCCTAAAATTTTCTCACTTGACCACTACTTGACCACTACTTGACCACGTCATCGATCACTTTAATCACTACCATAATCTTAGGCACATCGTCCTCTACAATTTAAGTGGTCACTTGACCACCACCTGACCACTGCTTGACCACTAATTTACCACTCTTTAATCATCACCATATCATTACAACTACTTTTCCCTAAAATTTTCTCACTTGACCACTACGTGACCACTGCTTGACCATTAATTTACCACTCTTTAATCGTCACCATATCATTACAACTACTTTCCCCTAAAATTTCCTCACTTGACCACCACTTGACCATTACTTGACCACTGCTTGACCACTAATTTACCACTCTTTAATCGTCACCATATCATTACAACCACTTTCCCCTAAAATTTTCCTTACTTGCCCACCGCTTGACCACTGCTTGACCACTAATTTACCATCCTTTAATCGTCACCATATCATTACAATCACTTTTCCCTAAAATTTTCTCACTTGACCACCACCTGACCACTGCTTGACCACTAATACCTGGTACCCACCCCTTACCACCGAATGACACTACACCATATCCATTGCAATCAACGATCTTTAGCTTTCAAGGTTTCATTTGTAACACGTGTGATGTTAGTGAATAAGCTACTATGAACATCTACATAGCACTACATTGAGGCTGTAAAAACTGATACATTTTTCGGGTTGGTGGAGTGCGATATCGAGACCCCAACTGATTTACAAGAGTCCTTTGCCGAAATGCCCCCTATTTTCAAGAACACAGAAGTGTCGAGGGACGATATTGGGGAGTTTATGAAAGACTACGCCGTAAAAAATAAACTACTGAGTACCCCACGACGGACTTTGATTAGTAGTTATTTCGGGAAGAAAATATTATTAGCCACCCCTCTTTTAAAGTGGTATCTAGCCCATGGGTTGGTGGTTACACACATCTACCAGACAATAGAATATCGACCGGTTAGTTGTTTTAAACAATTTGGGGATACGGTGTCTAATGCCCGTCGCCAAGGGGACAAAAATCCAGCTGAGAGTATTACAGCAGACACAATGAAATTGCTAGGTAACGCCGCTTACGGTAAAACGTTAACTAATAAAGCCAAACATACCGATGTCTCCTACTGCCAGGGAAAAGACACGACCAAAGCACTCAATAACCCTAGGTTTAAAAGCATGACTGGTATTACACCTGATCTTTTCGAAGTTGAAACCCTAAAGAAGAGAACTGTCTGGGATCTACCTCTACAGATTGGTTTTTTTCGTTTACCAATATGCCAAATTAAGAATGTTGGCTTTCTACTACGACTTTCTAGACAAATTTATCTCTAAAGACGACTTTCAGCTTTGTGAAATGGACACTGACTCTTTATATTTGGCCCTTAGTGCCGACTCACTCTCTGAAGTAGTTAGACCACACCTACGAGAAGAATATGACAGAGTCTATAATCAGTGGTTCCCGTCTGAAGTCTGCTCTGAACATAAAACTACTACCTGTCAGGATTGCCAGACTATCAAAGCCTATGAAAAGAGAACCCCCGGGCTTTTCAAGTTAGAGTACGAAGGGAAGGGGATGGTCTCATTATGTAGTAAGACATATATTTGTGTCGGAGATTATGATAAAGTCAGTACCAAAGGTCTGACCAAAAACCATAACATGCACCTAAACAAGGACACATTTTTAGAAGTACTCAATACCCAAACACCAAGTGGGGGGACCAATATAGGCTTCAAGACCCAAGACTCTTCTGTATATACATATCAGCAACACCGTGCATCTCTGTCCTATCTGTATATAAAAAGACAGACACAAAATGATAATATCTCGACTATGCCATTACTTATTTAATATGCATTGTATTGTCTATACATGGTTTAATAAAAACATATACCTTACTTGACTCGTTTGTTATTTTGTATTTTTTTATGTTGTACCTAACGTCACTAGACCACACCTACTATGACCACGCCTATTAAAAACGAGTTATCGCCCTTGACTTTTTAAAAATGAGTTATCGCCCTTTGATATAGAAATTAACCGGAGTTATCGCCCTTTGTGGTGCAAAAGCAATGTGCACCACAAAACCGGCGGCTTTCCTCGTTCTACACTACTGTCCTCGCCTTTGTGATTGAACTGGCACCCTATACCTTTCACGGCCAAAACAATGACCAGTTCTGAGAAACTTTACAGCTGTTAACAATTTCATCTATCACCTGTCGTTACCATGACATGTCCAAAATATCTGGGTTGTCTGGTTCTCAAAATGTACTGGAGTAAATTATACCCTGTTTTAAGTACAGTCAACCAGGGCAGTATTATGTAAGATCCACGCAGTTTCAACTAACAACTGCATTGTTTGAAACATAATCTAAACGTTTTGATAAGCTCTGCTCCTTTCCAAGTAAAATCTGAAGTATAATCTATTGTTTTGTGTGAGATTAATGTCATCTCAAAAAACAAAAACAAAACCTACATATTAAAAGATATAACATAGTGTTAGATCATATCTATATCGTTTAAAGTAAAATATTCTTCATCATCATCATCCTGAGTCTTGCCGGCTGGCGTGGGCGATCATGACTCTCCACAAATTTCATCCCTGCGATCTATTTGCAGACGACTGCACAGTATATACAAACGCTTTTGATTAAAATGTGCCTTGAAACGGGAATTACATAGTGTAGTTAGCTGGAGTTATGCAAACATTTTATTTTATACATTATTATATTAACATTTCTAAAACAAAATATATGTTAATACCAACCAGGCAAAGACTTCACACTCTAAACTCGCAGAGAACTCTTCGGCTGCACATTGGTAGCACGCCTGTAGAAAGTGTAACCCAGCACAAAGTACTGGGTATTATCATTGATTGAAATCTAACATTTAATTCCCATGTTCATGCTCTCGTTAAACAAATAGCCAAAAAAGTATACCAGCTTACCAAAATTACAAATTTCCTTGATGAAAACACAAGAAAGATATTATATACTTCCCACATACAAACACATATCGACTATTGCTCCACAATCTGGGATGGATTAGTCAAATCAATAATAAAACGCCTTTATTCACTCCAGAAAAGGGCAGTGCATTTAATTAATGGGTAAAAGCATATGCCTGGATGGCTTGGCCACGTGGCATGGTCGAGGCAGGAACACAGAGCTGATACACGACTCTGGTGATCGAGTGAGATGGCAGAACATGACCGCCCATGCTTACCGGCTTGGCACATGATGGATGGAAAAAGCTTATCGATAATTCTAACCTACATGAACGTCTTCTTTTACTGCCACTACACAAACGCTTACATTTTAATAAGGCCAAACTATTTCACAAAATCCTATTTCAAATAGCTCCAAGCTACCTTTGGCCATTGTTCAAATATAACGCAAGACATAGCGAACGACTAAACATACTTCATGTCCCTAAACCTAGGATAGACTTATATAAAACAAGCTTAGCATACTCTGCCACTCAGTTGTGGAACAATCTTACACAAGAAATCTAAGACACCACCAATCACTATACATATAGTCGCAACCTGTTTGGATACTATCTCAGTACAGACTACATGCCTCCTCCTCTCTCTCTCTCCTCCCCCCCCCCCCCCCCCAAAAAAAAAAAAAAAAATAAGGAACATTATCTCAAACGACCACTAGCTAATAAACATGCCCATGTGTATGGTACTTTACACCTTCCTAGGGTATTTATAAAGGTTTATCCTCAACATGAAAGGAAAAACATTAGGAATTTTAGGTGTCTATTATGTCATACACGCAGATTTTATTTCACGCGTGTCCAGTCCACAAGGAAACTTGAAGTCAAGGTGTCCACTTCATCATGTAGCGAGCTTGAATACACGTAACATTCAACGTGCCTCAATTTCTGTGTAAATGATATTTATTATTTTTTGTTTGTTTGTTTGTTTGTTTGTTTGTTTGGTTTTTTTTAAAAGTATGTATTACTTGTTATTTAATGTACACTTTCAGCAGTTCAATTCGTTTGTGTGATTCTCGTGTCACATGTGCCATTTTCTGTCATTATTTTGACAAGGTGGGAGCAATCTGGCTACATGTTCCAAATTTATATACAATTCAAATGTTGAACTTTCTTATCTTTCAGAGGAAATCGATTCATTTGCATGTTGATATATAAACTTTATCGTTCGTTTTAATATTTACTATATCCGTAAACTGTCTGTCGAACGAAGATAGCTTGCACAGCCACCATCTCGCATAATCTATTTAAAGGTCATTAAAGCACGTAGAGAATTTCCTTATCAAGGGAAATAACAACACTCTTCTAAATGTTTTCATCATAGGCCAGTTTTGCAGAACAGAGACTAACTAATATTAAATTATACAGAAAATTAAAAACCCGAAGATGAGCTAATTTCTCAAATATGCGAAGTGCCTTCCATTGTTAGGAAATTAACTTTAAGAACACAAAATATGATTAACGATTTCATAATATGTTGAGGACAACAACTGACAAGATCCGAAATGATGTCATAAAACCGAAGCGTCTTTCGCACTCGCTCGCTCGCGAGTTATAAAGATAGATAGATAGAGAGAAAGAAAGAAAGAAAGCAAGAAAGAGTGTTCGTAACAGAAAGGGGGCATAATATTTACTGAACTGTTAATAAGGGATATTACTCCTCAGAATTTGTTTCGGGAGATTTCATTTGATATTACGCTGTTGAATAACTCATACTGGAATCTGATTCTAGAATGCTATCATGATGGTTCTAATATGAAGATTATAAGGGGGTGACTTATTTTGTTTCTTTATTACGTATATTTTAGATTCAGTATAATGCAATGTAATAACAGTATACAACACCTGCACGACCTTGAAGGATATTTGCCATTTGGCAGCTTAATCTTTGTTACTCTGGTTTCTCTTCACAAACGAACAAATCTTTCGCCTTTTACTAAAGATTTCCGTGGAGAGGAGCAATATAATGAGTCTAAAGACTATTTTTCAGACCCTACACCGTAGGGTATATTGGAATAAATGTTACGAATGGTTTGAAATGTAAGCTCTCCTGTCTGGGGAATTGCCAGTTCTGAGGACACTACTTTCTGAACTTAGCAGTCAACATAAGGTCACTATACAGTGAATACCATCCCACTGTGGAGTACCCGGAAACGACAGAGCTGATCAATTGGCTAAGGAAGGAGCAAAAGTAGAACAACCTGATGTGCCTATTACATACCACAGCAGACAGCAGAGCACATACTCCAGGATTGCCCAAACTACAACATATCCAGGCGAACCTTCTGGCCTAGAGAGACAACAGTGCAAGATAAACTCTATGGACCGCTGAATGAACTAAAAAAGACTGTTGGATTCATACAAGAGACAACATTGCAGTTATAAGCATATTTCAGGCGAACGTAAGAAGAAGAACATACCACCAAAAGAAAAGAATGATCAAATCAATCAGAAGGCCACCAAACCTTACTCAAGACGACTACCACGTTATGGACAGACCAGAACAGGTCATTCTTCTGCGCCACAGAACAGGACACAATAGATTACGCAACAACATGTATACAAAATTCAAGATTGGTGACTCAGCCATGTGCACATGTGGTTTGGCGTCGCAGACAGCAGAGCACATACTCCAGGATTGCCCAAACTTCAACATATCCAGGCGAACCTTCTGGCCTAGAGAGACAACAGTGGAAGATAAACTCTATGGACCGCTGAATGAACTAAAAAAAGACTGTTAGATTCATACAAGAGACAACATTGCAGTTATAAACATATTTCAGGCGAACGAAAGAAGAAGAAGAAGAATATGTTATGCCGGCGAACGTGAGGTGTCGGCTTCACCATCTTGTATGTAAGTAAATAATACCGCTACCAGTCTTTTTGCACGAGTTTGTAAGAAATTAAATTTCACACGTCACCCAAAAACTTACATTTGACAATGCTCCGTAGCACACAAGGAACATTTACAAATAAACGCCAACATGTTGAACATATACTATTCACACTAAATACACCATTCTGTCTACGAAGAAGTAAAGAGAGAGAAAGAGGGAGAAAATGGTCGGAAAACTAAAGGGAGAGAATCTAATACATATAGCATTGCATTCTATTATTTTCCCCCAGACGGGGGCTGCGTCGTCTCAAGGTATGGTGTCCGCCTCGAGTGCTGGAGGTCCCGGGCTCAAGCCCCGCCGGCGAGGATTTATTTCACGTGGGCTTCTAGTAATAAAATTTCCCTTGGTTCGTTCGTTCATTCATTCATTCTTTCAATCTTCCACGGCATGAATTAATTCGTGTGTTGATTTCATACTGTGCAATGAAACAAGACTGTCAAGAATTTTCTCGCGCTGACTTCCTCTATGTCTCTCGTTCCACAAATATTTCCGGTTGTCAAAACATGTTCCAGTTTGTGTCTTCTCATAATGTGGCCAAAAATGATGACTGCTTCTATCTGATCTCTGCGACTTAATCTCCCTCAAAATGTCCAGATTGCTCATTTTGGCTGCCCGGTGAATTTTGAGCATTCTTCCATAAAACCACATCTCAAAGGTTTCTGTGGACTTTTCCCCAGGATTCGCGGCCGTATGTTAAAATTGAATGTACGTAACATGCAAGAACTCTTTTTCTAACTTCCAAGGATAAAATGATGATTGCATAATTGTTCTTCATTTGATAGAATGCAGTTTTTGCTTGGTCTATTCTGTTCTTTATCTCAGTGATGCATCTTCCACCTAAAGTTATCCATGTGCCCAGATATCTGAATGTCTGCATTTGCCCCAAAATAACATCATTTACTTTAATTGTACATTTGGGCACAATCTGTTTCTTTTCATATTACCGTGACATCTTTCTTTCTATTATTCAAGCTAAGGGCCATTTTTTCACTTTCTACAACCACTGTGTTTATCATTTCCTGTATTTCCTTCTGACTTGTTGCTATCAGGACGATGTCATCAGCATAACCAAAGTTATTTATATTATGTCCACCAACCAGGATCTCTAAAAATATTCTTATCCAAGATGAATATCATCTCACATAAAACGTACATGTTTACATATATAACATTGTGTAAGACCATGTCTTTGTCCTTTCTAGAAAAATCTACATTGTAGTAGGGGACTATAACTTTTTGCACTCAGATTTGGACCTTTCAGGATTAAACTTATAACTGATTCAGTGCCAACCAAAAGTAGGTTTTGGCCAAGTTGCATACACAATCAACTGAATAAGTATTATAATGTAAATTTTCATTCAGTGAGCATTAACACAAAACAGATAACACGATCAGGGGGCAGCGTGGTCTCGAGGTATGGTGTCCGCCTCGAGTGCTGGGGGTCCTTGGTTCAGGGCCCGGTGAGGACCGGGATTTTTTCACGTGTACTTCTAGTAATACAATTTCACCTGGTCTCTGGGTAGTGACATCGGACGCCTGTGTGTATTGTTGCGCACGTAAAAAATCCCATGGCAGCTGGAAATCGAAAAAGAGTAGCCTAACAACAGCACTGCCCGGGCAAAATTTCGAGTTAAAAATCTACTCAAAGTATTTAAAGCACCTCGCCGGTGCTACGGAGTTCGTGCACTGAGATGAGTTTCTCCAAACTCAGGTTTGAGTTAGGAGGAGAACGGAGCACTTATGGGTTACACCCGTGTGCCGTGATGTTGATCTATCGACTAAACTAAACAGATAACACGATGACCCTAGTGCGGCGATATATCGTCCTTCTGTTTAAATTGTAGGTCACATTCTGCGATATATTATCCTTCGGCACTGAATCAGTTAAGGAAACTTATGCTCACCAGTCAGTGTCGTTCTTTCAAAATGACAGGGGCGTGAGCATTGTAGAGATGCTGATGGGGTCACCGCCGAAGTTCAACGGTCTTCTCAAGGGAGGAAACTACCCGAAACTTGTTCAGCGGCGTGAAATATTTGCCAGCCTGCCGTCGTTGTCCAAAGGTTTGTCAGTATTGCACAGAATATTATTGTAGTCAGATTTTCTCGATTCTTATTCTCAGAATGTACTGGAGTAAATTCTACCTTGTCTGAAGTAGAGTCAATGAGGGCAGCCTTATACAAGATCCACGCAAATTTCACCCACACAGATTTGATCCAAGACTGGTGATCATGTGACCCCCCCCCCCCTTCCCCCACGTTTATCTGCATGGCACATAATGATGATGAAGTCAGCTTTGTGAATTAACTGTCAGGGAGAATATAATGATCGCAGCTGCTAAACAACATTCACCAGGACACCACAGCAACAACAGTTACAAAGTTAGTTGCATGTCCTTTACAGGACAACACCAATATTTTTGCTGTTGTGATTTCTTGGCAAGTTTACGTTCAGTAGTTTGCCATTGCTTTCTGAGCGACCGGCACCCATACCATTTAGTAAAATACCAACACTAAGCGATCTACTGCGAAATCGCGCGCATCTGTGTTACGAACGCGGGTGTGCGGGATCACAAACCGCGTCCGTAACCTCTTCACGCCGGAGCAGGCGCAACAACAACAGCAACAAACAAACAAAGACAAAGAAAGAAAGTTAGTCATCAGATTAACCTCCTGCACAAAGAAACATTCAGTCAATTAAAGACTCCATAGGTGCACGGATACCCCTTTTCATGATCTCCCTCAACATGTAGAGGTGTACGCACCAGCTCTGTGTTGATTGACTTTTCTTCTCTGTCCGCTGTATAACGCTCCTGTCTGGCTTCACCCATGCTGACGTGATGTGTTTGCAGTCTGATTAAGATTGCAGTTGCCACTTGATTCGTTTAACCGCCCGGCCTCTCTGACAGCATTCATTATATCAACCAGATCCATTGCTCGTCAGTTCTCTACTATAGCCCGGCTCGCAAGCCTGTCATCTTGTTCATCCCCTCTTACAGCCATATGGCCTGGTACAAAGATGAACCCGATTTTTGTTAGGTTTTGACCTCTTCACAAACTCCTTCATCCATTGTCTTTGAATGCAGTACATCTCGATCTTCCTGAGCATACTCAAGTATTACCGAGAAAGCATGCCTGGGTGAAGGACTATGTTTTCACTTGATGTCTTAAGCACATGGCTGTTGTGCACAGTGGTTATCTCAGCTCTTCCCTGCCTCCAACAGACCAGGCTGACGTTCCTCTAATTGACTAGACTGACGATTCTCCAACTGACGTCCCTCCAACTGATCAGACTGACGAACTCCAACTGACCAGACTGACGTTTGTGTCAGTGTACAATAGCCAGAAGACCTATATATTTCAGCATACGTTGTCACGTGGTATTTGGTGGCAGAAATTATAATTATCTTATTTTCCAAAACAGAATGTGTCAACTTCCTGGATCGTCTGCTACAAATATATCCCGAAAGAAGAATAACATCTACCGAGGCCCTGCAACATGTTTGGATTAGAGAAGCTAAGGACATCGCCCCAGATCCGCAGTGAGCAATGAAAAGAAAACAAAAACTCAACTCGGAAGATCTCACAATGTTGTTTGTGCCCAATGAAATATCTTATGATTGTAAACCCGCTATAAACTCTACAACTGCTAAATGTCTTAGCCTAGCACTCTCCTGCAGCTGATTATGTTAGAAAAATAAATCAACAGGTACTAATTACCACTTATCATCATGTGCCATGACGATAAGCGTGGGCGGTCATGCTTCGCCATTTCACACGAGCACCAGAGTTGTGGTTCAGCTCTTTGTTCTTGTCTCGACCAAACCACGTGGCCAAGCCATCCAAGTATTTACTTCTCTACCTTCCCCTTGTTCTTTCCCCCTCAATCTTGCCAGTTGTTACCAAGTTCTAAATTTATTTTTTCTCAAAATGTGTCCAAAAATGTGTGACTGTCTACAACTTATTTCTGTAATCAGTTTCTTGTAGGAACTAGTCATTGGTTTTACTGTCTGTCCATGGTATTCTTTGCATTCTCCTCAGAAACCATATTTCCACAGCCATTAGATGTTTTTCAACTTGTCTGCTCATTTTACCACTTATAGAAGACAAGAAAGAAATAGAGGTCATAGGACTTACCAGATATCACAAGACTGACACTCTACCTGTGTCAATCGACACTATAAATGTTAGGAATCTTGTTCTAAAGCAATGTGCAAACGCCTCAAATATAAGACACCTACACAGTACCGGCACCTTGCCGTCTTGACAGATGATAGTTGTTGTGCTTTTACAATATTTGATTGGATAAATAGACCTGATGCCTTATACCTCACTTGCCTGTTGGCCTACTGGTCATGTGATCACATCCCCATCCAGAAGTAGATGTTTTAAAGTCACCTGGACTTCTAAGTTGACCTAGAATAATTGGGTGCCAGGAAATGTTATGGGAAATAAAGGCGGTTGGTGAAATATTGACCCCATCACACATTGACTGTCAATTAGTCTGTAAAAATATTGACCCTGTCACTCATCGACTGTCAGTTGGTCTGTAAAAATACTGACCTCATCACTCATTGACTGTCGATTGGTCTGTAAAAATATTGACCCTGTCACTCATCGTCTGTCGATTGGTCTGTAAAAATATGAGATACCTAATGCTCAAAAACCGACTCTGTGGCGAAGGAGTTATGGGCACAATTCGTAATCCTGTATACTGCGTTCGAAACACAGCTGCGGGTGATTTTTACAGCAGACTGCCTTGCATTGGTATTTCATACAATGGTATGAGTGCCGATTGTTCAAACAGCAATGGTAAACTATTGAACGTAAACTTGCCAATAAATCATGGTTCGTCTGATGGTAAGGGACACAGGTAATAGGGAAAACTAATCCACACACAAAAATCAGTCCTGTGCCTAGAAATAGCAGCATGTGTATGGAATATGCTTGAGTTATTCTTCTTCTTCTTTATCTTCTTCTTCTTCTTCTTCTTCTTTGTTCATCCGGAGTGTTTTCTACATGTAATTGCGTTGTGTCCGGTTATCACCCTTAGGCCGACACATCCCACTTTGGCAGGTGTTTGTTGACCGGGTTAGCCTTCCCGGGTATGCTTGAGTTCAAAGTAAGCTCACGAACGACAACAAAAAACACCACCAACACATCAACTACATACACACATACAATATACATAACTGTTTACCAAATGAAACAAACACAGGTTCTGTAATCCACTGTGTAGTCAATGTTTTCACGGAAAATGCCAGAGACAGCATCAGCATAAATTAAGTCTCGTTATTGGAATAAACACACAATCAGCATCAATTAGGTCTCGTCATCATCAGAATAAACACATAACAAAAACTTTATGGAATGTTTATGGCACATAATTAAGTCTTAAATATCACAAAACCAGGATCTGGGCCACTAAGTGTTTGTTACATGAAGATAGTATTTAGACCAATATTTTCAAGCATTTTTCACATGATGTTAGTGTCTTGACCAATATTTTCAAGCATTTGTCACATGATGTTAGTGTCTTGACCAATATTTTCAAGCATTTGTAACATGATGTTAGAGTCTTGACAAATATTTTTATGTCACACGATAATAGTGTCTCTACCAATATTTTCAAGCATGTCACGTGATAACAGTGTCTTGACCAATATTTTCAAACATTTATCACATGAGTTTAGTGTTTTGACCAATATTTTCAAGTATCTGTCACATGATTTTTGTGTTTTGACCAATATTTTCAAGCATGTCACACGATAATAGTGCCTTGACCAATATTTTCAAGCATGTCACACGATAATAATGTCTTGGCCAATATGTTCAAGCATCTGTCACATGATGTTAGTATTCTGACCAATATTTTCAAGCCTGTCACATGATAATGATTTGTCAGATGAAGCAAGTATTTGTGCCAATGACTGCAAAGATTAGTGACCCAAAACAAATATCTTCAGTTAGAAAATTGTAATTTATATTTGCCCTGGTTATAATTTGTAGACATCTATATTTAAATTAAGAAACACATAGAAATAATGCATTCTTAAATTTTAACAGTACATGCAAACTCAAAGAAAGAATAAAATCCTTAATACCTGAAAGTGTTTTCAAAATATGTATAACATGAATCACAGTATCACAGCCTGGGATCATGAGATAAGTAGCAAAGAAAAGTTTTCAAATTTTCATTTTCTCTTCATTGCTCTCATTTTTTCATCTTTTTATTCTTCTCATCCTGTTCTTATGCCTTAATGGAGCCACTGGAGGATCTCTGTGATTATATATTGTGTTTTGTATATGTATTTGTTTGCTGATGAAGGCTAGTCGCTGCAACATCCTGTATTTTTTCGTAATTCTGTTCGGTAAAGCTGCATTACTTTGTGTTATTTTATATTGTTTACATTTCCACAGCATTACCGCAGTTCCTCTAATTTTATTCATAGTTAATCTAAGGGCTGTCAAATCTTAGTATTAGTCTTAAGTAGTAAACATTCATGATAATGCATTCAGCATACGGTGAATGTTATTTGACAACTGACAAACCAGAATGGAAAGAGGAAGAGAAGGACAAAGTGATAAATGCCTTCTTCCCATTTCCGAGGGCTAGGCTAGATGCCATAAATGGGGCATGAGCACAGACTGGAATTGAAACTCAGGTAAACATATGACATGGTGAGACCTGTTTATTGACTTGCCATACAAAGATGAGGATAATGAATGTTATTCATTTTTGTGTGTTTTGTCTGAATAAAGTAAAAACAATGCCGGTACACGAGCAGTCAACTGAAGGCACTATGTAAAGTACTCGTAGCATTGGATCATTCAGTATTTATAAAAACTATTGTAAAACAAAATAAACTTCACATAATGACATAATATATATAAAAATATTTGTATTAAATAACATACCACAAAAATGAAAGCACTTATATTTCAACGACACAAGACAACATGTAAAAAGTGCCGTGAAATCCTGCCTCTGAAATATTCAAGGCAAAAGAAATATGACGATGAGGTCAATCAGTCCAAAGACTCGTGTCGAAGTTGTCTGATCATGTCCCGCCAGTCTCTCATTCTCAGCAACTCTCTTCATGTCTGCATAAGTCTGTGTCCCAATTTTCTTACACATGATTAGTTTTTCCTATTACACGATGGGATAACATAACTATCGATAACACAAACTATTTATAACATAACTTTATTGATAGAACTGTGTTACCCTGCACACATCAGACTATACTCTCAGTAATGCTTGATCAGAGCAGTGCCATCTTCACATCAGCAGTCGCCTGCAATGAATTTCCAGCATTTTCTGTCCCTTGTCATGATAGTCCAGTATAACATGGTCCTTATTTTAATCATATCTCCCATTTAAACCATTGCCTTCCTTTTGTACAATTTACTTCCAATTTTTTTTTTTCAACATTGTTTTTAGCAAGGTATAGTTATTCTATGTTCCCAGAGTATGCTATTTCTCAAAGCTAGATGTTTGCTGCCGTCTTCCTGGCCTAGAGGTTAGCAACTTTTCTTCATAATCTCATATACTCTCGTAAGTAACGTGACGATGGTGAGAATCAGCAGTGGTTCGAATCACGTCGGTAACTTACAGGGTATGTGAGCCGGCCGCTCAGAAAGCAATGGCAAACTACTGAACATAATCTTGCCAAGAAATCAACAATCAGTTGAAAGATGCTGATGTTGACAGCGATGTCCTGTAAAGGATATGCAAACATTTATTTATTTAGATGTTTGCTTGTAATTCTCATTTGATTCCTAGTTCTTTAGGGCTTCTTTGTTGACAACAGATTATAAATATTATTTATGTATCCACATTGCAGACAGTACAGTACATTGGCACCTTGCCGTCTTGACAGACGATAGTTTGTGCTTTAAAAAGGCATAATAACTTTTAACTATGGCGGTAGCGAGTGTGACTGATAAGGCCAATTTGCGCTGTAAATGTCCGTTCACAGTGGGTGCATGTGAACACGTGGTCATTTCCACCATCATGCACCATCTTACGTCTCAAACGCTTGGTGTGTGACTTTTCTGCAATAATTTTCTCCTTTGACTTTATTCCATTTCTGATATTTGCCCTCCATGCAACACGTTCAGTGGCGACTTGCTCCCAATGTGCATTATCAATGCCTGTATCAATCATGTCCCGCTTACACACATCTTTGTATCGTAGTAGAGGCCGACCCTGAGATCTCTTACCCATCTGTAATTCACCAAAAAAGATATCCTTTGGTATTCTACCATCATCCATCCGCCTAAGATGTCCTATCCATCTAAGTCTACGAAGACTGAGCATGGAATAAACTGTCACACAACCTGATCTTTCCAATACTTCAGTATTTGTGATTTTGTCTTGCCACTTAATACCAAGAATTCTTCGCAGACACCGCATATGAAAGCTGTTTAAATTGTTCTCTTGGTGTGAGTAAGTTGTCCAGGTTTCACTGCCATAGAGAAGAGTACTAAGGACACAGGCTTGATAGACAAGGACTTTTGTTTTGGCAGTAAGCTTCCTGTTCTCCCAGACTCTTTTTCTTAACCTGTTCATTGTTGTTGCTGCCTTACCAATCCGGATGTTGATTTCCTGATCTAGGGATAATTTGCTATTTACCACCGATCCTAGATATAGGAGATTGAAATATACATTGCAGACAACATATTATAAAATCCCATATTATTATTTCTATATATCCACACTGTTGGCAATAGATTATAAACTGCCATATTATTTCTACATATGAACACTGCAGACAACATATTATAAACTTTCCTACTATTAATTCTATATATCCACACTCCAGACATCATAAACTGGGCACCATAATCCTTCTACCTTCTTCACAGATGCCTAAAGAATCTTGTTTCGTCAATTAATAGATCTGGATGGCTTGACCACATGGCATGGTCAAAACAAGAACACAGAGCTGACCCACGACAGTGGTGTTCATGTGATATGGCAAAACGTGATTGCCCATGCTTATCGGCATGGTATGTGATGATGATGTCCATAATCAATGTTGTAATGCAAGTTACTATAAACACAACAGTTTAAAATATAGGTAACAGTCTGTTTATAATATTACACTGCACATAACAGATAATAAACTGGATAATATAATCCTCGTAATATGCTATGTCACATACCACTGAAGTTAAATGACATTAAAAAACACCAATATTTGTGCTTGCTATGTGTATTTTAATACACTTATAGCTCAGAATTTACAGCTTTTTGTTTATTTTTTCTACGACATTTCAGTCCAAGCTGAATCAGCATATCTGCTTTCTTCTATTATAGTGTAGGTTCACTTCCAATGAGACATTTCACTAGATTTTATGATTTGACATATGAACAAAGTGACATCTCAGTAGTTGTGAATTAACAAATGAGTGAAGTGTGTGTCTGTGACATCTCGTTAATTGTGAATTGACAAATTTAAAAAGTGTGTGTAATTGTGCCCATATATAAAAATAAGATTGAAAGGTGCTCATGCATGCCAGACTCGTCGAGAAAAGACTAGAAATGGATGAATGTTTTACGAGATCTTTAAACTAGCAAATGTATAATTTAAATGTTATTTGTAATCCTTGCTAACAAATACTACAACTTTTGCATGATATACTGCTTGCATGTAAAAGAACCAAATATATCCCACTGACAAGAAAATACAATGCTACATGTAATAAGTATTTCACATTTTTCTGTCTGTGAAACTAAACGCATAAAAAATTATTCAAATGCCCCATTCTTCCTTCAGTTTCTCAATAGTTGTGAAAGTCTTTGGTGCAGACTCTTCTTCTTCAGAAATCTTGCTGCGCAAGCCAAATTTGATTTCCGATGCTTGGAAATCACCACAAAATCTGGGGTCAACAGGATGACTTGCAGGTTGCCATCTGCCAATAAATTAAAGCAAACTTTCAATGGGTTTATAATAATGATAGAATGATGCTCTTGTATCAGACATGCTGATAAAATCACTTTCTTGTATCAGACATGATGATAAAATAACTTTCTTTTATCAGACACGCAGATAAAATGACTCTCTTGTATCACACAAGATGTTAAAATCACTTTCTTTTATCAGGCATGCTGGTAAAACTACTTTCTTGTATCAGATATGCTGCCATGAATAAAATAAATGAAAAAGCCCATAATAATGAGGGTAATAAAATGGCAAGCGATGGAAACATGTATAGAATACTCCATCCATCCATCCGTCCATCATGTGTCATGCCGATAAGCGTGGGCAGTAATGATTCGTCAATTCACTCAATCACCAGAGTCATGGATCAGCTCGGTGTTCTTGCCTCGTCCATGCCACATGGTCAAGCCATCCAGGTATTTACTTCTCTATCTTCCCATTGTTCTCTTCCCCTCAATCTTGCCAGTTGATACCAAGATTTCTAGTTTATTTCTTCTCATAACATGCCCAAACAATGTTGACTGTTAACATCTTATTTCTCTAATCAGTTTACGATTTTCATTTGTTTCTTGTAGGACTTGGTCGTTGGTTTTTCTGTCTGTCCATGGTATTCTTTGCATTCTCCTCAGAAACCACATGTCCACAGCCATCAGATGTTTTTCAGCTTGTCTGCTCACTGTCCACGCTTCACATCCATACAAAAGTACAGGCTCTGTGTAGCACCTCAACACTGTTTTTCTCGTATTAACACTGTTAATAGGGAAAGCTAATCCACATGCAAAATCCAGTCCAGCACTACTGGAAGTAGTGTGTGTGGACTACACTTGAGTTCAAAGCGAGCATGCACAAAACAATGTATAATTATGGATCATCTAGTGAGCCAGCACATCTACTCAAGCATTTCACCTCATGTTTGACGAGGTTCTTCTCCTGTGGGTTAGAGTGCAGAATGCCAACAGTTTTGTGTGTACAACACTAGTTATATAAGTCTCATGAAGTCAATGAAGACTGGTGCAGCCAGGAAAGAGCAGCACATTAACTACATGAGAGGGCCCAAGAATCAACACTGAAGCAATGCAATTAGTCGTTGTGCAGTGACTAACTGCAGTGATGTGAGAAGATTCTTGACAGTCTTGTGTCATGGCACAGAAGGCAGTCAACACACAAATTGACCCATGACGTCGGAGATCGTAATTTGTGGAGAGTCATGATCGCCCATGCCAGCCAGCAAGGCACTGGATGATGATGATGCAATGATGGATTTACTACTGAGGAAATCTGAGCACCCACTGATGTATCCAGAGAGCAAAGCTGATAATCTGAACTTAACTGAACTAGATCCCAGTTCCTTTTTAGTTTCTCAACTCAAAGTAAAATCCATGACCTTTTTAATTGCTTAAAATGCTTCAATGTGATGTTATGACCTGGTCTACTTCTATAAAATGACAATTTCATTATGCATATTCTACCACATTCTAGGTAGCGGGGTAGGGGTATCCCCTATCAAAGGAGAAGTAAGGCGCCTCCTTCCCTCCGCTAGCCTACGGGACACCCTTGGGCAAGGTGGAGTACCCGTTTAGCCCCCCGATCAGGGTTACGTGAAGCCATGGGTGCAGGTGGTGGATGAAGATGCAGAGCAGCCAACAGATAGTTGTAGTTTATGGTCTCCACCTTCACGACGGTAGGCAGAGGATCTCTATTTTGAGGAGACAATGGCTACGGTCACTGACCAGTATGGTCACTGCTAGGAAGGAAAGCAATGGCAAACTACCTTCTTTACAGATGCCAAGAAAATCATGTTGTGTGAAATCATCGATAATCAGAAAGAATACCATGGACAGCCAGAAAGACCAATGAACAAGTCCTTCAAGAAACAAATGAAGATCGTAAATTGATTAGAGAAATTAGACGTAGACAGTCAAAATTTTTGGGGCATGTTATGAGAAGAAATGGATTGGAGAATTTGGTGACAACTGGTAAGATCGAGGGGAACAGACCAAGGGGAAGACCTAGAAGCAAGTACATGGATGGCTTGGCCTTGTGGCATGGTCGAGACAGAAACACGGAGCTGATCCACGACTCTGGTGATCGAGTGAGATGGCAGAACATGACCGTCCACGCTTACCGGCATGGCACATGATGGATGGATGGATATTCTACCAAGAATATAGGAATGTCCTCTAATTGGCTAGTGCAGAAAGTTACTGAATACTAAATTTTATGCTGTATGGAGTTGAGGCAGAGCTCCAGAAACACTAACTGCATCCTGTCGGACGCTGGGCATCTTTCTGAAGGTATAAACATCAAAGATGTGACAAGGAGCACAGGCAGAATTTATACAACTAGTATGGGATGCAGAGGTGTTTCCAAGGCACCAGGGCCAGGTTCTATACTGGCCAAGACCTACTAACACATCCTAGTCGTGCGTACTTTGGGGTCCTGGCTAACGTAGTAGGATTGCTGATTCTTCCGAAGTCAGAGAGTATCTGGCTGCACGGCGAAGAACCACCAGTCTGCACACCAATAAGCCAGACATGGGACGACGGATACTCACACAAATCTCAGTCCAGTATGACATCACACTGATGTTGGACAACAGGATGTCTTCATCCGACATACAGGACTTTACGCTGGAGTTCATAGCCAGCGAACGTAAGCATACAACTAGAATTGTCATGCAGGACTACAAGACCGCTGGTATTGAAGTACAGAAACCATTATGCATTTTCCCTTTAATTTCTGTTTGCTTTCAGACTTTGAGGGGTTGAAAGTTCTAAGACAAAGAACAGTTTAGTTCCAAATCAGTAGACTGAATGAATCAACAAGTTTTGAATATGTTCCCTGTAATTTTATTCTGAGTTTATCCAGCAGGTCTATTGTGTGGAAGATAACCTAACTTTTCACAACATGCTTAGAAGCTGATGTCTGCAGGTGGAAAAACGATTACATTCATTGTATATAAAGACAAATAAATGTTCTAGTCTCCTCTCATAGATCTAAGTGGACAATTTTAACACAGTGCACAAACTCACCAGCACTAACAAGGATCCTAATGTGTATACCAAAACCCACACACACTAAAAGTAATCTGTGTGGGTAGGTATACTGACTGATTGGCACCTTGCCGTCTTGACAGATGATAGTTTGTAAAATGGAGTTATACCTCTCCATAACACAAAGCCTGGGCTGAATTTAGAGACCATGTATTGCAGCATGATCCCTCTCTCGGTCCTCCTAGTTTACTCCAAAGGAAAGGTAACACCAATATGCCTAGAACAAGACTAGCTGCTGAAGCTGCAGGAACTGCAAACTAATACTCTAACTGTCCTGTGTCAGAGCTTCCATCCTTGATCAGTTGCCAACCAAGTCTTAGGGCCTGGTCTGTCCTGCCATGACATTTAGTCTTAGGTTGCATTTCCACACACTAGGGTAAGGCTTGTACCCTCTTGCATTTCACTCCTTCGTCCAAAGCTGTTGGCACAATATGGGGTGTCGGATTTGATGAGCTCGGCCCAACATTCAGCGCTAACAGAAAGTAGGTAGTACCGTCTACTGTCATACGGTAGCTCAGTTATATCTGACCTGACATAGGTAGAGTAATGTTTGAAATTTTGCAGCACAGCAGTCTATACAGCCTGCTCTTTACAATGTCCAACAGCTGAGGTTTTTTTTTTACATCCACAAAATGCACCTATTTTTTCACTCTTATCTGAGAAAAGAAGGAATCTGATTACTACTTGAGAATTAAAGTGTAAGGAATTATTCTCGCTACTCTATTCTTGGAAATCTTATATATAAATTAGGATGTGCGTATCTCTGTCTGTATGTATCTCTGTCTGTATGTATGTATGGCCTTTATTTGTTCGCGAACGGCCCATCCGATTGAGATGAAATTTTCTACACGCCTTCCTTTCATTCCAGAGCTGTCAACTGTGATATTTTGTTAGTGTGAAATCGCCTGCTTACTCAGTATTATTTCATTTTTCATTTTTCATCATAATTTCATATATCTCAGGGGACCTAACTCTGTAAAAGTTATTTCAAGGGGCATAACTTTTCTGTATAACTTATAGTCATATTGTGGCATCGTTTTCAAAGATTTATAAACTCTTTGTCCATAGTTATGTACCGCCATATGAGTTATAATAAATAATGATACAATCTGTAAGGCATTTTCAAAGTTTTCATAAAAATGATGCACAATGCATAACATTGTAACTCATCTTTTTTTGCTTAAGAAGTTACTGTAGTCATGCAGGTGATTAGAAAGCGTTTTCATTAAAAATAATGGATGGTGTGTAGAAGGGCATTTTTTTAAGTTACTTTTTTTGTTGTATGAATTTAATGAGACCCTACACTCCAGGAGCTGGGCGAAGTCACGCCGGGTCAGATAGATAGACAGACCCACCTTTTCGCTGCAGTTGTCTACTCCTCCTTTTCCTTCTTCTGCTGATGCTGCTGCCGCCGCTCCATTTACCCAAGTTAATTGTTGGGAGAAGATGTAAAGATCTTTCAAGTGCTCTTTCAAATGCTTTTTGTAAGTTGGTCTTCGTTTATCTAAGGTTGTTCTAACTGCAACCAATAAATGATTAGACAGACAGGCAGACAGACAGACAGAGAGGGAGGGACGGACAGACAGACAGACAGACAGACAGACAGACAGACAGATAGTCGGTAACGGGAACGGGAACTTATATGACTACTTATATGAATTAAATGAGATGCTCCCCACCAAGGACTGGGCGATGCCGGGTCAGACAGACAGACAGACAGACAGACAGACAGACAGACAGACAGACAGACAGATAGTCGGTAACGGGAACGGGAGCTTATATGACTAATTATATGAATTAAATGAGATGCTCCCCACCAAGGACTGGGCGAAGCCGGGCCGGGTCAGCTAGTACTTTATATAATCAGAGCTTGTTTGGTTGCGGGCACAAAGTGGCAGCTAATTGGGACTTCATAACACCACTGGGTTCCTTATTAGCAATAACTGTCTATATAACTGAGTTTTAATTAATATTATGTTTTTTTCAAATATAACACCAAATCTAAAGAGAAAGTTCAGTAGAAATAACACAAAACCAAATCAAAAAGTTCAGCAGAAATAACACAAAACCAAAACAAAAAATTCAGTAGAAATAACATAAAATCTAAACAAACAGTTAAGTAGAAATAATACAACATCTAAACAAAAAGTTCAGTAGAAATAACACAAAATCTAAACCAAAAAATTCAGTAGAAATAACACAAAATCTAAACAAAAAGTTAAGTAGACATGATCCTGAACACCTGAAAATGTCCACCCCCAAACACCTGCATCTTGAGCTTTAAGTGTCAAAATACATACCAAAATGCAAAACAAAGACAATATGAAGAAAGCAACCAACAGACAACATACATTTCTCATATATGATGGAACACCTGAACTATCCCATCATGAAAGTAAAAACAAAACATTGGACTATGATTTCCTTGTGACCAATTGTCATAATCAGCCAAGATATATCTGAGTATCTGTTGTTAATTTTGTTATGAATCCAGTATCACCTGGGCTTCTGACCTTCAGCCCAATGCCAAGTAGTGATCACCATTAAGCCTCTTCCTGGACAGAACTTTGCCTTCATAAGTCTTTCAAAATGTCTCAATATGTAGTGTTGTATGCTAGTTTTCACTGGCTGGTGTGTTGTTCCATAGACTAAAGTGTATGGTTCCGTCACTCAGCTACTGAGTTAAGTAAAAGCTTTTTCATCTGTCCACAATTATTTGTATTGTGAACTGCATGTTCAGAAAAATGACGGATGGCCGGTTGCTGAAAGACTGGTTTTGCCTTACGCAGTAATGTGTGTGCAACTGCGGGTTTTCTAGTGAATGCTGTTTCTATCGATGATGAACTGTAATTTTAATGGCAGACTGTTGTATTGGCATTCTGGCAGTGGCCTTATGCATGTATGCCTGTGTGTGCTGTTGGTTTGTCAGGACTGTTGTCTGTTGCACTTTTCACATGAGGCAATGAGGAGCATTTTGTGTGATATTCGCTGGTACAGGAACAGAACATTGTGTGGTGACCCTTTGCCGTTGGGACCATGAATAATGACCAATGACAAAGACAAAAGTGTTTGTTTTATCTGGCTTTGGTGGAAGCAACAATTTCTTGATATTTATAAGTGTACAAACAAAGAATTAAGAGTCCCACATCGGAGGATTATTAGAAACATAAAATTGTAATAAATTGTCCAGAAGCATCTTTCTGTGTTTGTAGCTCTGAGAGCAAGGAGTAGATGGCCAGTCTTTCCTTCACCTTGGCAAACAATGAGCCCAGGCATCTAACCCACGTGCAATTGTGCTTATAACATTACCAGCACAATTTGCTATCAACTCTGCTAGCGAGCCCGCCACTATGGCATCTGACTAAATTCAGCCCAGCGAAATGTGATTGGCTGCTCTCAAGCTGTTGCTGGAGTCCAAATAAAAACGTAAAATTTGACAAAGAAGCTCAATGAATGGCAAAACACACACAGAAAACAATTTTTAAAAACATTTAACAATTCAAAGTTTTGTGTTGTGTTTGTTGATCGGACTAATTCTTGAAGGTCATGATACAAATTCTTTTGTTTGCTCTGGCTTTTATTGTTTTGTTCCCCCTTGATTCGGGGGGGGGGGGGGGGGGGGGGGGAGAGAAAGACAACTGAGTGGTCTCGAGGCATGGTGTCAGCCTGAAGTACTGGAGGTCCCAGGTTCAAGCCCCAATGAGGGCCTGGATTTTTTCACGTGGACTTCTAGTAAAAACATTTCCCCTGGTCTCTGGGTAGTGAGATCGCACGCCCTTGTGTAGTGTTACACGCGTAAAAAATCCCTTGGCAGCTGAAACCGAAAAAGAGTAGCCTAACGGCGCTGCCCGGGCAAATTTTTGAGTTAAAAATCTACCCAGAGTATTTCAGTATCCTCGCCGGTGCTACGGAGTTCATGCACTGAGCTGAGATTCTCCAGACTCAGGCTAAGAATGGAGCACTTATGGGTTGCACCCGTGTGTCGTGATATTGATCCATCGACTAAATTAAATTAAGCTATTGTTTTGTTCTTGTTGTTTCATTGATAAAGACTTTGGTTTAAAAATGTGCCTGTATCTAAATGTTTTATTTTACCATACGTCTTAGTGATATTTTCTGTTATTTGGATTCTAGCCTTATACAAGCCCCACAGAACAGACAATAAGTCAATAAAGATAATGATGTTGCAGGGCCATGGAGAAATGTATTTGTAAAGGTGCTAGGTACTAAGCACTGAAGTCAGAACAAACAAACAATCATTGCCATACCTTGTATCACAGCTTATTCTTGCATACTGTGTTGTGTTGGTTGTAGACATGTGCACAGTTCTGTGGAGACAATCACATTTATCTTAAACACAGAAACGACAAACAATATGTTGCATGATTTATTGCCTGGCATATTTTGCTGCGTCTTGTCAGGCGTATACTGAAGAGTTATACATATCATACAAAGTGAGTAATACTTTATTCACACACCTGTGACTATGTTTTTTAACTGTTTCAGCTAAAGAATGATTCCTTTATTCACTTCAGATGATGTATAACTCGGCAGTATGAACCTGATGAGATGCAACAAAATATGCCAGGCAATAAATTGTGCAAAATACAGTTTGTGGCTTTGGTGTTTAAATTCACCAAGGGAATAAATACATTGTTGTTAAATATATCTTAACAAAAACATGCAACTGATTTCAAGGGTATGCCATGTTTTATTCTGTCTTAGTTGTAAAATTTCTTTCAAGGGTGTTACATTACATATAGTTAATGGGCCATCTGTAAATATTTTTATATTTGGCCACAGAACAATATAAATACACAATAAAATATTATATGATAGTTTGACTGACTTCCTTTTTATCTCCTGCAACCTGCAGAAATACGTATCTGTTTTTCGTTATAATATATTTGCAGACATACCTAATTTCTATGATTGATCCACTGGCTACAAATCTGCTTATAACCAGTTTATTATCTTGAGCTGTCTGTCCTGCATAAAATACCTTCTAAAAGCTTGTAATTTAAGGGATAGACTTGCTTCACCAAAGCAAACAAAATATTTCAAACTCTTAGGAAGCATCATAAAATTCAACAGGTAGAAGAAATCAATCACAGATGCAACAATCATACTGTAGCAGATCCTTTGCAAACACCCACTCACAATATGCACGCCAAAGAGATTCTTGATCTTTTGCTACTCACGAGATCAGAGAAACATGGGTTCTCGTCCTTGATTTGGGGACGCAAATTACAAGTAGCTCAGAAGTCATTGTGAGTTCGCCCGATTCCGAGTGGGTTCACCTGATTGCGAGAGACACTAGTAATAGGGAAAGCTAATCCACACGCAAAAATCAGTCCAGTGCACTAGAAGTACTAATGGAAAGCTAACCCACATGCAAAAATCAGTCCAGTGCACTAGAAGTATTAGTGTAACGACTACGTTTGAGTTCAAAGCTGGCGAACAGAAAAAAAAAATCAGCAGCATTATCTGCCTTGGGATCACGTTTATGGTCTTTCTGAAACTGACATGACCAGATTTTTAAACAAATCCTACCTCATGTTAAATATGAGAACATCCCCTGCTCTGAAATCTGTTGTTTTCCACTGGCCACCAAATTTTTTAGTAATTTCAAAAGGGTCCTCTGTGAACCATCCAGTTCCTAAATATGATTGAGTAAAAATATACAAACCTGGTTAGTTAATGGCTCATCTGTGTATGTGGCAAGATTTCAAAACAATATTTAACTAATCATACACTAACAATTACCAACATTAGAACAAAGCAACGTTCCCTTTTTAGTTTTTTTTAATGTTTTTTTTTTTTTTTTTGCATATCCCTTACTGGACGTTGCAGTCAACATCCGCATTTTCCAGCTATTGTTGATGTACTAGGCAAGATTATGCTCAGTAGTTTGCCATTGCTTTCTGAGCGACCGGCTCACATACCCTGTAAGTTACCAACTCGGCGAGAACCGCTACCGATTATCATGCAGGTTACATTACTCATGAGAATATACAGGATTACGGAGAAAGACGTTAACTCCTAGGCCAGGGAGACCGGCTAATTTATGTTGAAAAAGAGAAACATTTTAAACCATTGTGACAACCAGGTTGAGAGTGTTAGAGACTGAGGAAGAAAATGTGGGGTGGGTTGGCAGAGTGGCATGAAAGATGACCAAAGGTCAAACTTAACAACACAGGTAACCAGTGGTCAAATATAACAACACAGATGACAAGTGGTCAAATTTAACAACACAGATGGTCAGCAGACAAACTTAACACAGATGACCAGTGGTCAAATATAACAACACAGATGACAAGTGGTCAAATTTAACGACACAAATGGTCAGCAGACAAACTTAACACAGATGACCAGTGGTCAAATTTACCAACACATTTGACCAGTGGTCAAACTTATCAACACAGATGACCAGTGGTCAAACTTAACATGACAGAACAAGCAGCTGTAAAGGCACACGGTTGCCTGTGCCCCCCAGGAAGGTAAATGATTGTGATACTGAGTAACACATCATGAACTGAACTATGAACAAATATTGTAAATGTTTCTTATGATGATTCCTAATGCAAACAAAAGTTTTGGTGACATCATGGTTAGTGTCATTATACCTGGCTACTACCCAGCATTTATTGGCTGCATTAGCCTTCCTGGTTTCTCGGATTTGATTCCGTAATGTTTACTCCATTTAACTCTTTACCGGGCAAATCGTCCATTTACGTCCGGCCCCCGGTATGGGCAGACCGCCTGAAACCGCCCATTATTATTATGCTCTGTAAAAACGCGATCTCTCAGCTTTCTGATACTTCCGATGGCTACTTTCGCTTTCGCCGATAGCTTGACAATGTGGCCGTCATTTGTAAGCGCCTACTATGAATTTGAACAGATTTTTAAAATAGTTTTCGGGGTTTTTAACGCTTAGTTTTTCAAAATGGATTTAGGAGATTCTTCAAGTGATAGCCGAGATTTCGCTAGGTTCAATTTAAGTGACATTAAAGAGCACGAAGTTGACTATTAATCGGAGCTAGATATCTGTGAAAAGCATTACTTTGCATTAGCAGTTGTGAGTCGGACTTTAAAGAAAGTGATTATGATTCTGAAAATGTGTAAATTGCAGTATAGATGAATGAAAATCACAAACAATATGCTGTATTTCGTAAATATTTGTGTTCATATATGGATTACCGGCAACAATCACGAGAGTAACCTATTCTGCATACTTTTCCCTTCATTGTGTTGTTTATTTAACTAAAATCGGTTGACTAACACCTTATTTGTGATGTTTTTACTAACGTAACCCGAAATTTTACCGAACCTGAAAAAATCGTCCCCGTTTAGGGCTAAAAAATGGACAAGCGTCTGCCCGGTAAAGGGTTAATTTCAAATCAATACTTTGTATACTTTTTCCACGTGGCGGTGGTGGTGGTGATGATACTTCTTCTTCCTCCTCCTCGTTCTTCTTGGACTTCCTGTCCCGAACATGAAGGATAGGCATTTAAAAAGTTAAGGCCTCTGGAGTGTTTATGCCCATGGCTACCATTTGCATTTTCCTCATGTTGGACTGAAAGAGTATGGTTCCATCGCCCTACTACTGAGTTGAGTGCATGGCGCAACACTGTGAGCTGTGAATTTTGTGTGAAATACTTTTACATCTGTCCGCGTTTGTTTGGAGCATGAACTGCATCTTCGGAATAATGGCGGCCTGCACTTTGTCGCAGAACTGACTGGTTTTGCCTTATGCAGTAATGTGTGGCTGCTGGTTTTCTAGTGACTGCCGTTTCCATCAACGATCAACTGTATTTTTCATGGAGGACTTTTGTTTTGGCATTCTGGCGACGGCATTGTGTACAGTTAAATGCTTTTACATCTCGTCTGCGGTTGTTTGTAGCGTGAACTGCATGTTCGGAATAATGGCAGCCGGCGGTCGCTGAGCTGACTGGTTTGCCTTATGCAGTAATATGTGGCTGCCGGTTTTCTAACTGCCGCTTCCATCTGCGATGAACTGTATTTTTCGTGGAGGACTTTTGTGTTGATATTCTGGCGGCAGCATTATGCAGTGTACCTGTGCGTGCTGTTGGTTTGTCAAGACTCCTGGCTGTTCCACTTTTCACATGGGGCAGTGAGGAGCATTTTGTGTGATATTCACTGGCACAGGAACAGAGCATAATGGGGAGAATGTTGCTGTGAAGTTGGAACCGCGACTACCTAACTAACTACCTGACCTGACCTGACCTCACCTAACCCTTCTGCCTCTGCTGCTGCTTCTTCTTCTTCTTCCTCCTCCTCCTCCTTCTCTGTTGCTATGATCTCCCAATGAAGCAAAGGCCCTCATCCAATTCAAACCCAGCCCTTTGTAGTCTTGTTCATGCTGTCTTAGATTGTTTTTACTCTTCTAATTTCAAAGGTTGCATTATATCTTCCTGTTGCATGTTTTTGTGCCACATATTTCTAATTTCAAATTAAGCTAAATAACCAGACCTTTCAGTCCAACTTTTTCTGCATCCATTTCCCCATAAGTTTCTTGGAAGTGCTTGAAACTGGAATCAAACAAAAACAAAAACAAAAACAAGCTTCACATCCAAAACAACCATTTTCTGAAAATTGTCCATTTAATTTTCAAATTAATTTTGAATTTGAATAATGAAGACACAAACAATAAGGTGGTAAAACACATACCCAACTGAATAGACATAATAATAAGCAAAGACGACTCTGGTAACCCAGTAAAACCTACATATCAGAAATTTAAATGAGCATCCTATTGCACACTTATAAGCGTCACTTTTTGTTCAGAAACTTACATATGATTAATGTGGTTTTTCAAAAGAATTTTGAGATTATTGCAGTCATAAAAGAAACAAATGTTGAGGAATTACAACTGTGGCTTTACTAAATCACTCATCAAAACCATAGGTAAAAGACCGACAAAGTGTTTGTGGCATACCAAGAGGTAAGGTGGAATAGAGAAATTAGCCCTATGTGGAGAGAATACTAGGCAAAAGAGGCAGAGGAAAATGTATGTGGAGAGCTTAGACAGCTGGCAACAAAAATAATATATGCAACATCAGCTTAATTAAAACAGATGACAGATGTATAGAGATATATATATAAATGTCATTGTCTACTCTAGATCTGGCATCTTAACCCTTTACAGGGCACAGCAGCCGAAAGCATCTTTACTACCAAACAGGGCAAAATGGCCAAAAGCGTCTGTGACAACTAAGCGTTGAAATCACGCGATCTCCGAGACTTTGCGAGACTTCCCATTGTTTACGTCTGGTGTTGTCGATAACTTGATAATGTGGGCGCCATTTGCAAGCGTTTACTTTAAATTTGATTGGATTTTTGTATAGTTTTTATGCTTTGTTTTTCAAAATGGATTTTGACGATTCTTCAAGTGATAGTGGAGATTTTGCTGGGTTCATTTTAAGTGACAAAGATGTGTGTAAGCAGGACATGATTGATACAGGCATTGATAATGCACATTGGGAGCAAGTCGCCGCTGAACGTGTTGCATGGAGGGCAAACATCAGAAGTGGAATAAAGACAAAGGAGAAAATTATTGCAGAAAAGTCACACACTGAGCGTTTGAGACGTAAGATGGTGCATGATGGTGGAAATGACCACGTGTTCACATGCACCCACTGTGAACAGACATTTACAGCGCAAATTGGCCTATCAGTCACATTCGCTACCACCATAGGTAAAAGTTATTATGCCTTTTTAAAGCACAAACTATCGTCTGTCAAGACGGCAAGGTGCCAATGAATGAATGAATGAATGAGTAAAATAGTAAATCTGCATTCATTTTTCTTCATTCTGTTTTTTATTTTTTTTTAAATCCGTTCACTAACACCTTAGATCTGATGTTTTTACTAACGTAACACTGTGACCCTAAATCTTACTAACAGCCTGAAAAATGTTGCCCGTTCAGAGTTACAAAAAGGTGAAACCTGTGCCCTGTAAAGGGTTAAGAACATTATTCTATGAATAAATCCAGGGGGAAAAAAACAGAACAACAAACAGGCATGTGAGCTCATTGGAGTCAAGACTTATGCTGAGCCGAAGAGAACTTCTGAGAACAAGGGTCAGTGGAGTGACATAGTGAACAATAGAAGAAGTGGAGTGACATGATAAGACAACACCAGTCTTCGGGTTAACTAACCAGATGACCAGGGGTAGAAGAATCTATTTAAATTAGAAACTTAAAAAGCATGAACAATTCTATATGTTCTTCAAGAGTCAGGAAGCTGAAAGTACACAGAAAAATCCTAAATATGTCCTTTAGCAAAGTGTGTTAAAAAATTAACGCTAATATGATGCAACATATGAATGTACATTTCATGGCATTGTACTGCATTGCCAAAACTAACAGACCCTACAATGACTTAAAAGATTTGGATGCGTTAACCAAGCTAAATGCGACTGATTCAGGTATATTTTTTAAATTTTATTTTTTTCCCTGCATATCCTGTTACAGGCCATCGCTGTCAACACCAGCATTTTACCGCTGTTATTGATTTCTTGGCAAGATTACACTCAGCAGTTTGCCATTGCTTTCTGAGCAGCCGGCTCACATATCCCGTAAGTAACGGGAGCGGTGAGAACCGCTACCGATTCCCGCGCAGCTGCGTTTGCGCACATGAATAAACGGGATTAAGGGATTCACGTATTAGGTGAATGCAAATAAAGTGTATACAATTTATTTCATATATTGCTTATATCTGCGGGAAGATTTGATTTGTGAAATAAAAGAAAGCCCTTATGTATCTTTGATGAAGAATCGACAGTCAGATAGATGTGATGATGAGAAGCTGAAATTATATATTAATTTGATCAGAGAAGAGAAAGCAAGGAAACATTTCTTTCTATTGTGAAACTTGAAGATGCAACAAGTAATGGCTACTTGAAAGATCTAGATTCATGTGAATAACTGAAGTATTCTCATGATTATATGTTTGACTCTATACACTATTATATCTTACCAATAAAGGACTTTAATGGCTCATTTCAAAATATGTAGCTTTGTCTGAGTGCGATTCTTGTTTTTTTTTTTAGTCACTGTTTGAAATTTACAAAATATGCAAGCTCCTGAGAAAAAGGGGCTGACTACTGAATGTTGTTTAGATTTGCCTGCCCCTACAGATGATGATGATTCTATGTGTTACACAAAACCAACCTTGGCAGTCTGTTAGAGCCCTCACACATGGCCAAGACTCCTTGCTCTATGGGAACATCCCCAACAGGTGTCCACATGGTGTGCAGGTTCGGTGAGCCACGGCTCATGTACACATTGTCCACATGCGCACCTGTAAATCCTTCGTGGTGCATCGCTCTGTAGGAATATTCAAATGACTGGTCATTGAATTCTTTCTGTTCCAACTATAAATTACTTACTCCACTTTATCTTAGTCGTTAATTTGATCAACTCTATCTTAGTTGTTACTTTGATCCACTCTATCTTAGTTGTTACTTTGATCCACTATTTTAGTCATTACTTTGATCCACTCTATCTTAGTTGTAACATTGATTCACTCTATTTTAGTTGTTACATTGATCCACTCTATCTTAATTGTTACATTGATCCACTCTATTTTAGTTGTTACATTGATCCACTCTATCTTAGTTGTTACTTTGATCCACTATCTTAGTCGTTACTTTGATCCACTCTATCTTAGTTGTAACATTGATTCACTCTATTTTAGTTGTTACATTGATCCACTCTATCTTAATTGTTACATTGATCCACTCTATTTTAGTTGTTACATTGATCCACTCTATCTTAGTTGTTACATTGATCCACTCTATCTTAGTTGTTACATTGATCCACTCTATCTTAGTTGTTACATTGATCCACTCTATCTTAGTTGTTATATTGATCCACTCTATTTTAGTTGTTACATTGATCCACTCTATTTTAGTTGTTACATTGATCCACTCTATTTTAGTTGTTACAATGATCCACTTGATCTTAGTTGTTACATTGATCCACTCTATCTTAGTTGTTACATTGATCCACTCTTAGTTGTTACTTTGATCCACTCTATCTTAGTTGTTACATTGATCCACTCTATCTTAGTTGTTACATTGATCCACTCTTTAGTTGTTACATTGATCCACTCTATCTTAGTTGTTACATTAATCCACTCTATCTTAGTTGTTACTTTGATTCACTCTATCTTAGTTGTTACATTGATCCACTCTATCTTAGTTGTTACATTGATCCACTCTATCTTAATTGTTACATTGATCCACTCTATCTTAGTTGTTACATTGATCCACTCTATTTTAGTTGTTACATTGATCCACTTTATCTTAGTTGTTACATTGATCCACTCTATCTTAGTTGTTACATTGATCCACTCTATCTTAGTTGTTACATTGATCCACTCTATCTTAGTTGTTACTTTGATCCACTCTATTTTAGTTGTTACATTGATCCACTCTATCTTAGTTGTTACATTGATCCACTCTATCTTAGTTGTTACATTGATCCACTCTATTTTAGTTGTTACATTGATCCACTCTATCTTAGTTGTTACATTGATCCACTCTATTTTAGTTGTTACATTGATCCACTCTATTTTAGTTGTTACATTGATCCACTCTATCTTAGCTGTTACATTGATCCACTGTATCTTAGTTGTTACATTGATCCACTCTATCTTAGTTGTTACATTGATCCACTCTATCTTAGTTGTTACATTGATCCACTCTATCTTAGTTGTTACATTGATCCACTCTATTTTAGTTGTTACATTGATCCACTCTATTTTAGTTGTTACATTGATCCACTCTATCTTAGTTGTTACATTGATCCACTCTATCTTAGTTGTTACATTGATCCACTCTTTAGTTGTTACATTGATCCACTCTATCTTAGTTGTTACATTGATCCACTCTACCTTAGTTGTTACATTGATCCACTCTATCACATGCGTTTAATAATAGAGAAGTGCAGAGAATTTAATGTAAATCCATTCTATGGTTTTTGTGGATTATTCAAAGGCATTTGACTGTGTACAACATCAGAAACTTTGGGAAATCATGAGGAATATGGGCTTTCCATCACATGTAATACAACTCATAAGAATGCTCTATCTAGACCAACAAGCAGCGGTTAGAATAGATGGCAGAGACATCAGATTGGTTTGACATCAAGCAAGGAGTCCGTCAGGGATGTGTACTGTCCCCCTATTTGTTTAACCTGTACACCAAAAATATAATGAGAAATGTAAGAGATGATATAAACAGGGAGCTATATGATGCCCTAAATATTGGTGGTCATGACATACCCGAGATTAGGTATGCTGATGATACAGTATTGCTATCCACAACACAAACTGATATAGAAAACCTAATAGTCTCAACCCAATTGAATAGTGAAAATCACAACTTATACCTTAACATAACAAAAACAAAGATAATGCATACAGATAAAACTACTATGGAGAAAGAAATATATGTTAATGAGGAAAAATTGGAGGTGGTGGAAAATTGTGAATATCTTGGGTCATTGATTAACAACAACGGTGACACAATGAAAGAAATTAAACGACGACTATCAATTGCTCTTCAAAGACTAAAACAACTGAATAAATTATGGAGTGGGACAGACAGAACTATACAAATCAGATTTTTAAGAGCATGCATCTTTCCCATTACAACATACGCCTGTGAGACCTGGACACTTACTAAACAAGCTGAACAGCACATAAATGCCTTTGAATATAAATGTTATAGACGAGTTCTAAGAATATCTTGGGTAAAGAAAAGAACAAATGCATCCATACTGCAAGAGCTGAATATTGAAGAAGTTTGGCTATTAAAGACAATAAAACAAAGAAAATTGAAATATTGTGGTAACTTGAAACATCGCGAAAGTTTGGAGAGAACAATAATGGAGGGATATGTGCCTGGGAAGAGAGGAAGAGGAAGGCCAAACAGAAGATGGGTGCAGGATGTGACAGATGATCTCCAGATGGGTGTATCAGACACGGGACATCTTGCTTATGATCGAGAGGTTTTCCGGAAGGTTGTTATGGGAGTGAGACTCTGCAAAGGACGTGCTACTGAATGAATGAATCTGAGTTGTTACTTTAATCCACTTTATTTTAGTAGTTGTGACAAGAGTTGTGTAATGGGTTGGCTAAAATCTGTGCCACTTTTACTCTACCTTAGTTGTTACTCTGATCCACTTTATATTAGTTGTTGCTTTAATCTACTTTAACTTACTCTACCTTAGTTGCGACTTTAATCCACATTTTTTTAGTTGTTGTGTCAAGAGTTGTGTAATGGGTTGGCTAAAATCTGTGCCCCTTTAACTCTACCTTAGTTGTGACTTCAACTCTATCTTAGCTGTTACTTTCATCCACTCTATCTAATCTGTTACTTTCATCCACTCTATCTTAGTTGTTATTTTAATTCATTCTATCTTAGCTGTTATTTTAATCCATCCATTCTATCTTAGCTGTTATTTTAATTCATTCTATCTTAGCTGTTATTGTAATCCATCCATTCTATCTTAGCTGTTATTTTAATTCATTCTATCTTAGCTGTTATTTTAATCCATCCATTCTATCTTAGCTGTTATTTTAATTCATTCTATCTTATCTGTTATTTTAATCCATCCATTCTATCTTAGCTGTTATTTTAATTCATTCTATCTTAGCTGTTACTTTCATCCACTCTATCTAATCTGTTACTTTCATCCATTCTATCTTAGCTGTTATTTTAATCCATCCATTCTATCTTAGCTGTTATTTTAATTCATTCTATCTTAGCTGTTATTTTAATCCATCCATTCTATCTTAGCTGTTATTTTAATTCATTCTATCTTAGATGTTATTTTAATCCATCCATTCTATCTTAGCTGTTATTTTAATTCATTCTATCTTAGCTATTATTTTAATCCATCTATTCCATCTTAGCTATTACTTTCATCCACTCTATCTAATCTGTTACTTTCATCCACTCTATCTAATCTGTTACTTTCATCCATTCTATCTTAGCAGTTATTTTAATCCACTCTAGTTATCTATTTAACTCTATCTTAGTTGTTACTGTAACTCACTCTATAGTAGTCGCTACTGTAACCCCCTCTATATGAATGGTCTTACTTTGACCCACACATAGCCATTACTTTAATCCACTTTATTTTAGTTATTGTGTCAAGAGTTGCGTAATGGGTTGGTTAAACTCTCTGCCCTAACATCCTTGCATCATAATGTCCACTTGTTCTCTCAACCTGTATTCTTCTTCTTCTTCTTCTTCTTCTTCTTCTTCTTCTTCTTCTTCTTCTTCTTCTGCATTCATCTGGAGTATTTTTTCAGATGTAATTGTGTTGTGCCTGTTTAATTGTGCCTTTAGGCCGATGCATCCGACTTCTGTGGGCATTTGTTGACCGGGTTAACTTTCCCGGGTAACCTGTATACTGCACTCCAGTATTTTCAGTACCAGACCTTCATACTGTGACAAGTCAATATAAGCTTTGTTTTTTTGTGTGTGACAATAAACAAATGTTTGTACAAACTCAATGAGTTTATCACCAGACATCAAAATAATATGTACAAAGTGGGTGAACTTATCACCAGATATCAAAATAATATGTACAAACTAAATAACATGATTGCCATACATCAAAATTATATGTTTAAACTAGATGCGTTTATCACCAAACATCAAAATTACATATATACAAACTGGATGAGTTTACCACCAAGCTTCACAATTATATATACAAACTGGATGAGTTTATAACCTCTCCATAGCACAAAGCCTGGGCTGAATTATAGAGACCATGCGTTGCCCATGCAGCATGATACCTCTCTCGGCCTGCCTAGTTTACTCCAGAGGAAAGGTAACACCAATACATCTGGAATAAAACAAACTGCAGAAGCTGCCGGATCAGCAAAGCAATTCTCTAAATGTCCGCCTGTCGGAAATTTGATCCTAGACCAGTTGCCAACCAAGGCTTAGGGTCTGGTCTACCCTGCCATAACATTTTGTCTTTAGGTTGCATTTCCTCGCCTTAGGGTAAGGCTTATACCCTCCTAATTGCACTCCTCCGCCCAAAACCATAGGCACAATGTTGGGTGTCGGGTTTGGTGAGTGCTGCCCAACATTCGGCACTAGCAGAACGCAGGTAGTACCATCTACTGTCACATGGTAGCTCAGTCATATCTGAATAAGACCTGACCAGGGGCGAGTTTATCACGAAACATCAAAATTATATATATATATATATATATATATATATATATATATATATATATATATATATATATATATATATATATATATATATATATACATACACAAACTGGATGAGTTTATCACCAGACATCAAAATTATATATAGAAACTGGATGAGTTTATCACTAGACATAAAAAATGATATGTACAAAGTGGATGAGATGATCAGAGCTGTTTGTGGAGGTTCAGTCAAGCACTGCCCCTCACAGTCATCATCAACATCATGAACCATGCCAAGCAATGCAGGTGATCAAGTTCATCTATAAACATGTCCTTTGTGCTTGTGGTAAGTTCAAGTACTTATTTCCCTACCACACTGCCAAATCCATCCAGCATTTTCTCCCTCTGTTTCTAACACCCTCTAACTTCCAGGTTGTCACAACATTCTGTAGATTTTTTCGCCTCATAACATGAACCAAAAATTACAAATGTCCTGTCCTGATGTTGGGTAGTCGAATGTCCTTGAGAGCTGGTGCACTAAAATTTAAAAGCTAAATATCTCTTACTTTGACAAATCAGCCACAGTATACAACTACTGGCACCTTATGTCTTGATAGTTTGTTACACTGTGCTTCAAAACAAGGCATAACTTCTCATAGCACAAAGTCTGTATGTAGAAACCACGTGTTGCTCATGCAGTATGATCCCTCTCTCACCCTACCTAGTTTATTCCAGAGGAAAGGTACTACATCTGGAACAAGACAAGCCGGATCAGGAATGCAATGCTTGTACAGCTTCAATCCTAGACCAGTTACCGACCAAAACTTTGGGCCTGCTCTCCCTTGCCATGATATTTTAGTCTTTATATTGCATTTCCTTGCACAAAAATAAGGCTTGTACATTCTCAATTGCACTCCTCCAGCCAAAGCCATTAGCACAATGTGGCGTGTCGGGTTTGTGAGCACCACCCAACATTTGGCGGTAACAGGAAGCATGAAGTACCATCTACTGTCTTATCTGATTAGGACTGACTAATAGTATATATTAGTGCTTATCTAAACCTAGGACAAAAACAACACTGCAGACTTTTCATTCAATATATGCTGGTGGAGATTTTAAGGAGGAGACGCAGACCTGTCAGGAACGCAATGATGATGATCTTCACTAATCACTAATTACTAAATGCTAAATAACTGACAATGCAAATGCTGGCAGGTGCTTATACAAAATGTTTTCAGGTAGATCAGCAGATGTTGGCAGTGTATAGCATACCTCAACCACTTGTAATCAAATGTTTTAACATCATCGTTGAAATATTTTTTGAAGAAATCAAATGCTGAAAAACAAACAAATAAATAAATATTAATATGCTGTGGCCTATTTTGTCATGATTAAATAAATAATCAACTCATAATCCATTTGTTGGTGGTAGAGGTGCCATAATGAAAGAAGCATCAACATTCAGTGTAGGCTAAACATCATAGTATTTCATTGGAAAGAGATCTAACTGGCCGTGGCCATCTCATCTCCAATTATACTACATACATATATATTTAGTCCAGCTGGCCAATGTAGGAGTTGAATCCGCTACCTCGGCATCAGCACACTGGAAGTTTAAGAGCAAACATTCTTATCCATTCGGCCAGGTGAACTCCACCCATGTAATATGAAAGTGAACATTTAAAAATGCAACGTCTGTATATAAGCTCAGTTAACAGATTTTGTTTGGTCTGCACAGGATCACTTTCACAAGAGGCAACACTGCAGATATTGATAAATAAATGTCAAGTGAGCGAAAGAAGAAGAATACATTTATATGCATCACAATGGTCCTAGATACAAATTATCCTTTTATATGCATCACAATGCACACGGGTAACTATAAAGTGCTCCAGTCTCCTCTCATAGATCACAGAAGGAGAAACTCAGCACAGTGCACGTCATCCGTAGCACTAGCCAGGATCCAAATGCACATACAGCAGAATCACACAGGCTATAAATGCACATACAGCAGAATCACACAGGCTATAAATGCACATACAGCAGAATCACACATGCTATAAATGCACATACAGCAGAATCACACAGGCTATAAATGCACATACAGCAGAATCACACATGCTATAAATGCACATACAGCAGAATCACACAGGCTATAAATGCACATACAGCAGAATCACACAGGCTATAAATGCACATACAGCAGAATCATACAGGCTATAAATGCATAGATAGCAGGATCACACAGGCTATAAATGCACATACAGTAGAATCACACAGGCTATAAATGCACATACAGCAGAATCACACAGGCTATAAATGCACATACAGTAGAATCACAAAGGCTATAAATGCACATACAGCAGAATCACACAGGCTTTAAATGCACATACAGCAGAATTACACAGGCTATAAATGCACATACAGTAGAATCATACAGGCTATAAATGCACATACAGTAGAATCATACAGGCTATAAATGCATATACAGTAGAATCATACAGGCTATAATTGCACATACAGTAGAATTATACAGGCTATAAATGCACATACAGCAGAATCATACAGGCTATAAATGCACATACAGCAGAATTACACAGGCTATAAATGCACATACAGTAGAATCACACAGGCTATAAATGCACATACAGCAGAATCATACAGGCTATAAATGCACATACAGCAGAATTACACAGGCTATAAATGCACATACAGTAGAATCACACATGCTATAAATGCACATACAGCAGAATCATACAGGCTATAAATGCACATACAGTAGAATCATACAGGCTATAAATGCACATACAGTAGAATCATACAGGCTATAAATGCACATACAGCAGAATCACACAGGCTATAAATGCACATACAGTAGAATCACAAGGCTATAAATGCACATACAGCAGAATCACACAGGCTATAAATGCACATACAGTAGAATCATACAGGCTATAAATGCACATACAGCAGAATTACACAGGCTATAAATGCACATACAGTAGAATCATACAGGCTATAAATGCACATACAGTAGAATCATACAGGCTATAAATGCACATACAGCAGAATTACACAGGCTATAAATGCACATACAGTAGAATCACACAGGCTATAAATGCACATACAGTAGAATCATACAGGCTATAAATGCACATACAGCAGAATTACACAGGCTATAAATGCACATACAGTAGAATCATACAGGCTATAAATGCACATACAGCAGAATCACACAGGCTATAAATGCACATACAGTAGAATCACACAGGCTATAAATGCACATACAGCAGAATCACACAGGCTATAAATGCACATACAGCAGAACCACACATGCTATAAATGCAGATACAGCAGAATCACACAGGCTATAAATGCACATACAGCAGAACCACACATGCTATAAATGCACATACAGCAGAATTACACAGGCTATAAATGCACATACAGTAGAATCATACAGGCTATAAATGCACATACAGTAGAATCATACAGGCTATAAATGCACATACAGTAGAATCATACAGGCTATAAATGCACATACAGCAGAATTACACAGGCTATAAATGCACATACAGTAGAATCATACAGGCTATAAATGCACATACAGTAGAATCATACAGGCTATAAATGCACATACAGCAGAATCACACAGGCTATAAATGCACATACAGCAGAATCACACAGGCTATAAATGCACATACAGCAGAACCACACATGCTATAAATGCACATGCAGCAGAATTACACAGGCTATAAATGCACATACAGTAGAATCATACAGGCTATAAATGCACATACAGTAGAATCATACAGGCTATAAATGCACATACAGTAGAATCATACATGCTATAAATGCACATACAGTAGAATCATACAGGCTATAAATGCACATACAGCAGAATCACACATGCTATAATTTAGAAGTAGAAAAACCTACTTCACTAGTCACCAGGTTACCTGGAGATGTTTACATGGAGTCTCCATTTTTTATCAATTTCTTAGCTCATATTTGCAACAACAACAAAATGTGCTAGTTCCTGGAACAAAGGGTGTGGTTCCTGAATTATGTTTAGTTGTTTCTACCTCAACTTCTTGTTGGAAGCTTTCCTAATCTGAAAATGTTGCCTGAGGTATGGTCGCTTCCTCTTCCTTTTTTTTTAATTTTCATCTGCCAAGATATTTTTAATGTGCATGTGGGTTCTCCAAGTTTTTTGCCCTTGTCCGAAAAGGCGAGACATACGGTACACTCTCCCAGGATCAAAGGGAAGTATAACAACCTTTTATCTTATTTTCTAAACATCCAAACAGAAAACATCATGAGATAAACCTGGTTGATTGAACCTGAGGCAGACACCATCACCTCTGATCTAGTTCAGCCCACAACCTTTAACCTTTCAAGTTAATAGAAACTGCCAGAAATGAACTTACGTCTATGTCCCTCAATCACAGCAAGCACTGTGTTTTTATGTGAAATCTCATTACGTCCCTGTAAAAGATATATCAGTATGTACATCAACTTACAGATAATGAATAGCTCAAAGACAGAAAACAATCAATTCAATTTGCATTATCATGATTACATTTCTGAGACATCCCATAGTTACTGTGTTCTCTTCCTAAATAAATCCATTGGTATACAGGGGGGAAAAATCAATACTACTGTTTGGATTAGAAACATAGAGACAAAATAAAATGATTAACAATCAACTACAAACATTCATTAACTGCAAGGGGAGCTTTTATAGCACTGGGAAATTTGGAGGGACTCCATGGTGAAGTGATTAAGCCCTTCCCACACTCCAAAGGTCATAAGTTCAATCCTGGACTCTTGTCATTCAGTTGACGAGTGCAATTTTCTCACAGACTTCTGGGAGTTGTGTCTGGAGTTATAGAGTTTGTGTTCAGTGCAGTGCTTTTGATAAGCTCTCTTATAAAAGAGACAGAGTCATATGGGACAGAACCTAAGGCAATTAACACCTTTAAACCCCCTTTAGGAAATCTGTGGAAGTCAAAAGAAATTAAACTTAGCACCACACTCAGAATATTCAGTTTTAACATTAAATCAGTACTAATGTATTGATCAGAAATGTGAAGAACAACTAAAATTATGGCTAACAAACTACAAACACTCATTAATCGATACTTGCTCAAAACAGGACCAAAGTGGTATGGCAGAATCATAAATGTAGAGCTGACAAAGAGAACTAAGCAAATACCAGTGAATCAAGAAGTGATGGAAAGATACTAATGGTGCTGGATATGACATACATTAAGAAAACCTGAGAAAAGAATAACTAGAAAGACCTTTATGTGAAAATCCACAGGGCAAATTTCTTCTTCTTCTTTCGTTCGCTTGAAATATGTCTATAACTGCAATGTTGGCTCTTGTATGAATCTAATAGTCTTTTTTAGTTCACTCAGCGGTCCATAGAGTTTATCTTCCACTGTTGTCTCTCTAGGCCAGAAGGTTTGCCTGGATATGTTGTAGTTTGGGCAGTCCTGGAGTATGTGCTCTGCTGTCTGCGACGCCAAACCACATGTGCAAATGACTGAGTCACCAATCTTGAATTTTGTATACATGTGATTGCGTAATCTATTGTGTCCTGTTCTGAGGCGCAGAATAAATTACCTGTTCTGGTCTGTTAATAATGTAGTAGTCGTCTTGAGTAGGTTTTGAATAGGGCAAATGAAGAAGACATAATACTACATGGTGAAGAGCCATAGAGACAGAAATGAATGATATAGGGAAGGACATGGAGAGAGCAGCATGGGATAGCTGACTAGATAAGATGACTTGGAGAAAGTTGGTTGATGACCAGTGTCCGAATGGAGTATAAAGGGCGAAAGAAAACAGGGTCAAAATATGCAAGTTCAATATTGATTGACAACCTCCTTGTGTGCTGCTCTCTTTTGGCTACACCAATCTATAATCCATTTACATTCTAAATATTGATGTGAATTAACAGTTGAAAGCCATGGTTTCTACCCAACTCTCTAAGTGTGTACATAATATGAACTTGATCCATTGATGTGAATTTACTCAATTGAAAGCCTTGGTTTCTACCCAACTCTCTAAGTGTGTACATAATATGGACTTGACCGATTGCATGAGGGAGATGAACTGGCAAAGTATTGACAATCTGTTGGGCAGGCTGAGATTATAGTCATGCTCTTCAAAGGACCTGCTGCATGATGAGTTACAATAAAAGTTACTTACCTGTCCTTCACATGATGTTGCAATCAACCCCAGGATTTATGGGCTGTTTGTGATTTTCAAGGCAACAGTACATCCAGTAGTTTTCCATCATTATATGAATGGCTAATGCTCATAATATTGTGAAAATCAACGTCCAGCAATCTGCTCCAAAATCGCCTATAGCTGGCTTTGAGCACATTATATCAGGATTGTGAAACTGTGTTCACGACCCCTAAACCAGAGATGCTGATATTACAATGCTAATTGTATTTCCTAAAAGCCCCTATGTTTTATAATGTAACAGAGGTTATGAATAGTGACAGGTTCAGAGACGCCATACAAATCTTTGGACTAACTAATCTGACATAAAATATCTATTTATCTGTTTTATTTACACTGAAATTTATCTGTGCAGTTTCTATTGAGATCATGAACCAAAAATTACTGACAATTTACAAGACATGAACATGGAAAAAAAACTGGCACATAAACCGCATCATGTCTTGACAACTGTAATACTCTGGCCAGGTTAAAGGTTACAGTGGCTTGGGAAAAAAAGCAGTGATGGAAGGCATGGTTCTTGAGAGAAGAAGTAGGGGCCAACTGGCATGGCACACAGGACATTGCAAACATCTTGAACTGGTGAGAGATCAAGAGACTTTCAGCATGCTGTATGAGAGCGACCTTGTACAATGGACCTGCTATTTTATGATAATTTTTTAACTTAAATCTGTTTGCATAGCTATTACACAATTTTATTTCTTAATAATTACAAAATGTTTACCTCCATCACAGGAAGACATCCTAAACCACACCCCTCTCTCAGAACTCCTTCTTTGATTGGATGGGTTTTATCCAGCTTGTCACCGAGGCTGTTTATGTATTCAAGAACTGCCTCCTTGGCTGCTAGTACCTCCTCTCTGTTGTGGAGACCTCGAATCAGCAAATACCTGATAAGAGAAATATTTTATTAGCCATTCTAAATTATGCATAAGCATGCACAGACCCATAAAGCAAAACTGCTTCGGGACAATTTTTTTTATTTTTATTATTTAAACATGTACATCAAATAACAAGTGCCACATTAGAGAGGACTATAGATGAAATGGGTTAAACAGCTGTAAAGTTGTGGAAATGTTAACAATAAAAAACATTAAGTATAGGGCAGATGTTTAAAAAAAACACTGAGGATGTTGCGGTGACAAATCTTTATCAGTAAGCAACAAGAAAATGCAACAACACAAAAACAATGGAAATGACACCACAGACTATAGTTAGTCATAATAATAATATGCTGCAGCTTGTCATTGAAATGTCCTCAATGTTTTGTAATTGTATTCTGTAAAGCTACTCACACTCTATTTTATAAAACACTAGCTGACCCTGCCCGGCTTCGCCCAGACCCTGGTGGGGAGCATCTCATTTAATTCATATAAGTAGTCATATAAGTTCTCGTTCCCGTTACCGACTATCTGTCTGTCTGACTGTCTGTCTGTCTGTCTGTCTGACCCAGCCCGTCTTCGCCCATACCCTGATGGGGAGCATGTCATTTAATTCATATAAGTAGTCATATAAGTTCCCGTTCCCGACTGTCTGTCTGTCTGTCTATCTATCTATCTGTCTGTCTGTCTGACCCAGTCCAGCCCATGGTGGAGAGCATCTCATTTAAATCATATAAGTAGTCATATAAGATCCCGTTCCCGACTATCTGTCTGACTGTCTGTCTGTCTTGAGTAAATGGAGGAGGGAGGAGGAAGAGGGAGGTGGAGGAGGGAGGAGGAGGGCGGAGACAGGAGGAGTAGGGAGGAATAGGAGGGAGGAGGAGGGATTAGGAGGAGGAGGGAGGAGGAGGAGGGAGGATGAGGGAGGAGGAGGGAGCAGGAGGAGGAGAGGGAGGAGGAGAAAGAGGGAGGAGGAGGAATGTGAAGGGAGGAGGAGGTAGAGGGAGGAGGAGGGAGGAGGAGGTAGAGGGAGGAGGAGGAGGGAGAAGGAGGGAGGAGGAGAGAAGAAGAGGAGGGAGGAGGAGGAGGAGGAGGGAGGAGGAGAGGGAGAAGGAGGGAGAGAGGAGAAGGGAGGAGGAGGGAGGAGGAGGAGGGAGGAGGAGGAGGAGGGAGGAGGCAGAGGGAGAAGGAGGAAGGAGGAGGAGGGAGGAAGAGGGAGGAGGGAGAGGGAGGAGGAAGAGGGAGGAGGAGGAGGAAGAGGGAGGAGGAGGATGGAGGAGGGAGAGGGAGGAGGGGAAGAGGAAGAGGGTAGGAGGAGGAGGAGAAGAATGGAGAAGGAGGGAGGAGGAGGGAGGAAGAGGAAGAGGGAGGAGGAGGAAGGAGGAGGGGGAGGGAAGAAGGAGAAGGAAGAGGGAGGAGGAGGGAGCAGGAGGAGGAGGGAAGAGGGAGGAGGAGAAAGAGGGAGGAAGAGGGAGGAGGAGGGAGGAGGAGGAGGGAGGAGGAGGGGGAGGAGGAGGAGGGAAGAGGAGGTAGAGGGAGGAGGAGGAGGGAGAAGGAGGGAGGAGGAGAGAAGAAGAGGAGGGAGGAGGAGGAGGGAGGAGGAGGAGGGAGGAGGAGAGGGAGAAGGAGGGAGAGAGGAGAAGGGAGGAGGAGGGAGGAGGAGGGAGGAGGAGGAGGAAGGAGGCAGAGGGAGAAGGAGGAAGGAGGAGGAGGGAGGAGGAGGGAGAGGGAGAAGGGGAAGAGGGTAGGAGGAGGAGGAGGGGAGAGGAGGAGAAGAATGGAGAAGGAGGGAGGAGGAGGGAGGAAGAGGAAGAGGGAGGAGGAGGAAGGAGGAGGGGGAGGGAAGAGGAGGAGAGAGGAGGAGGGAGAGGGAGGAGGAGGGAGGAGGAAGAAGGAGGAGGAGGGAGGATGAGAACGCAGGAGGAGGAGGAGGAGGGAGGAAGAGGAAGGAGGAGGGGAGGGAAGAGGAGGAGAGAGGAGGAGGGAGGGTGAGGAGGAGGGAGGAGGAAGAAGGAGGAGGAGGAGGGAGGATGAGAACGCAGGAGGAGGGAGAGGGAGGAGGATGAGGAGGAGAGAGGAGGTGGAGAGAGGAAGAGGTAGAAGGAGGAGGGAGAAGGAGGAGGGAGGAGAAGGAGGGGGAGGAGTAGGAGGAGGAATGATGAGGAGGGAGGAGGTAGAGGGAGGAGGAAGAGGAGGGATGTGGAGGACGGAGGAGGAGGGAGGAGGTAGAGGGAGGAGTAGGAGAAAGGAAAAGGGAGGAGGAGAGAGGAGGAGAAGTGAGGAGGTAGGAGGAGGAGGAAGAGGAAGAGGGAGGAGGAGGTAGAGGGAGGAGGAGGATGGAAGAAGGAGGAGGTAGAGGGAGGAGGGGGAGGGGAAGAGGAAGAGGGTAGGAGGAGGAGGGGAGAGGAGGAGGAGGGATGTGGAGGAAGGAGGAGGAGGGAGGAGGTAGAGGGAGGATGAGGAGGGAGGAGGAAGAGGGAGGAGGAAGAGGGAGGAGGAGGATGGAGGAGGGAGAGGGAGGAAGAGGGAGGAGGAGGAAGAGGGAGGAGTAGGAGGGAGGAGGAAGGAGGAGGAGGGGAGAGGAGGAGGGAGGAGGCAGAGGGAGAAGGAGGAGGAGGAAGGAGGGAGAGGAAGGAGGGAGGAGGTAGAGGGAGGAGGAGGAGGAAGGAAGAGGGAGGAGGGAGAGGGAGGAGGGAGAGGAGGAGGGTGGAGGGAGGAGGTAGAGGGAGGAGGAGGGAGGAGGTAGAGGGAGGAGGAAGAGGAGGGAGAGGGAGGAGGAGGATGGAGGAGGGAGAGGAGGAGGGAGGAGGAGGAGGGGAGAGGAGGAGGAGGAGGAAGGAGGGAGAGGAAGGAGGGAGAATGAGGAGGGGAGGAAGGAAAGAGAGGTGGAAGAGGAGGAGGAGGTAGGAGGAAAGAGGTAGGGGGAGGAGGAGGTAGAGGGAGGAGGAGGAGGAAGGAAAGGGAGGAGGAAGAGGAGGAGAAGGGAGGAGGGAGGAGGAGGAGGTAAAGGGAGGAGGAGGGAGGAGGAGGAGGAGAAGGGAGTAGGAGGAGGGAGAGGGAGGAGGAGGGAGGAGGAGGAGAGAGTAGGCGGAGGGAGGAGGCGGAGGGAGCAGGAAGAGGGAGGAAGAGGGAGGAGGAGGAGGGAGGAGGAAGGAGGAGTAGAGAGTGGGAGGAGGGAGGAGGCGGAGGGAGGAAGAGGGAGAAGGGAGGAGGAGGGAGGAGGTAGTAGGATGATTGATTGCCATCCCACCAGGTTAATATGTTATCGCGGACCTCAGAGAGAAGTGTCTATGTAGAAGACCATTTCCTGGACGTACGTATTTTGGGAGGGGGAGGAGGGAGGAGGGAGGAGGAGGAAGAAGAAAAAAACTACGACAGTTGGCATCTCTGGAATGAAAGGAAGGCGTGTAGAAAATTTCATCTCAATCGGATGGGCCGTTCGCGAGCGCATAAGGACATACATACAGACAGAGATACATAAATACATACAGAGATACGCACATCCTAATTTATATATAAGATGATCAGACAGGCATGAACAAAAAGTACAAATATATATATTTTACATCTCTGACTACTTTCAAAACTTAAATGACATATTTAAAATATGACTGTTGGGTGGAGAGATTTCAATAAGCGACCTGATTAAGACCATTGTAATGCATACAAAGGAATAACTTGTACCTATGTCCATTGTTTTGTATATAAAGGAGTAACTTGTACCTAAGACCATTGTCATACATTTAAAAGGATTATTATTATTCTTTTGTTCGCTTGAAATGTATTGTCTCTAACTGCAATGCTGTCTCTTGTAGACACTTCACTGTCTTTTTTAATTCACTCATATGTCCATAAAGTGTATCCCCCACTGTTGTTTCTCTAGGCCAGAAGGTTGCCTAGATATTTCATATTCGGGGCATTCTTGGAGTATGTGATCTGCTATCTGTGGTGCCAATCCACATGTGCACATGGCTGATTAGCCATTCTTGAATTGTGTATACATGTGACTGCATAATCGATTATGTTTTGTTCTGAGGTACAGAATAATGATTTGGTAAATAAAGGGGTAACTTGTACCTTACCATAGAAACCAGCAGGCTTTGTGTTGGTTTTACAGAACCCCATGCAAGATGTCTGCTGTATGTTCATCTCTTCTTATACAATGTTGATTGATATATGAGGGTCGTCACAGGCCTGAACTTAACCGACATGGAATGTCAGAGTGGATGTCCCCTAGAGATGCATCATGATCATGTGCCCTGTCAACTGGCACAGGCATTCATACATCTCCACAAATCTTGAACCTGGTGTTGTGGATCAATCGATTGATGATATTCCCCAATGCCTCCGTCTCAGTCTGTCCAGGATAATTTCTGTCAGATGAACATGAACCCTGCCTCTCCTACCACTGACCTGTCCAGTCATCACTATGCTTTCCAATGCCTCTATGGATGTTCTTCCATCATGAATGATGAGGACCATTCATTCATTGCATCTTTTGATTTGATGAAGAACGAATGACGTGCGCTTTAGTTTGGATTATAGTAAGGAAGTGGTTGCGCAACTCCGTCGACCTCACTCTCTCGTCTGCGTTCATCTAGTTCCAATGGCGAGCATCGCAAGACAAATGGAGACAGGGCTGCGTGGGGGGGGGGGGGGGCTGCATGGTCTCGAGGTATGGTGTCCGCCTCGTGTGCTGGAGGTCCTGGGTTCAGGCTCCGGTGAGGACCGGGATTTATTTCACGTGGACCTCTAGTAATAAAATTTCCCCTGGTCTCTGGGTAGTGAGATCAGACGCCCGTGTGTATTGTTGTGCACGTAAAAAATCCCTTGGCGGTTGGAAATCGAAAAAGAGTAGCCAAATGGCGCTGCCGGGCAAAATTTAGAGTTAAAAATCTACCCAAAGTATTACATGATCCTTGCCGGTGCTACAGAGTTTGTGCACTGAGTTGAGTTTCTCCAGACTCAGGTTTGAGTTAAGAGAAGAACGGAGTACTTATGGGTTACACCTGTGTGCCGTGATGTTGATCCATCTACTAAAGTAAACTAAACTAAACTAGACTGGAGACAGACACAGATGCAGTTATCCCTGTATATATTGGCTCTCAAATACAAATGGTAGCCTAGAGCCTCGTGCATCTATATATTCATCACATGACCAATGCACATTGTTTTATCTATTTCTTGTAGTTGTATATAATGTTCTTCTTTCATTAGCCTCTTCCAGACACTCGTTGATAGTTACTCCGGCAGTCCAAGGTGTTTGCAACAGATTTCTCAGAAACCACATCTTTGTTGCGTGTACATGTTCCATGATTGACTGCCATACAGCAGAACCGGATCTATATAACATTTCAGGACTTATTCTGACATTCAATGTCTATTGCATAGGTTACTTTACATTTTCTTACATGCAGCTTCTGCTTCCTTCCACAAGCCGGTCCGCTGGACTTCCCGTTAGAAAGTAACAGGTGCCAATGGCAAACTATTGAACATAACATTGCCTAGTAATTCACAAATCCACCAACAGGGACTGCATGTGATTGTATTGTCCTGCAACAGAACATGCAACTTTATTCTGCTTTCAATCTCTGGTGTTATGCATCTTCTATTTGATGTTTCAGTTACCCTTAGATCAGAGCCGCATGCTACAGATGAAAAACAAAACAAAATCATCAAGCATAGGTGGAATAACAACTGAAGCAAGCCGAGCTTGTGGCAAGACTGGTGTTAGGTGGCTAATGTGAATTACAACAAAAGCATGATAAAAGTGAGCAAACGGGCCATTAACAATTAATTTATTATATTGTATCATATGCCAACTAAATCATAAACAGAAAATAAATGCTGTGGTTGACTGTCACGTCCTAAATATTGGACATGCAACTAACTTGGTAAATAAGTATGTAATATCAAGTTTACAGTAAACTTTACACTGGCGTACTACTAACCCCTTGTCTTCCATTTCACGGTGTAAAGCATCGAAATCTCCCAGCAGATGATTACAGTCTTCCATTTGCTGAAGTTCATCTGACGGAAACTTGACGCTTCTGTAACCAAACTTGATAATCCTTTCATCTCCGTTGTTAGGAGCCATACTTCCTTGTCAAACGATCACAAATTACTCCAGCAAGCAAGTTGTATACAACTTAATAACTGCTGAATATCGCATATAGAAGAAGAACTGAACACCTTTTCAACTTCAGTTGTTCAGCTTGAGTCTTTGACTTTCTTTTATTTAGTTAGTACTCTTAATTACTACTATTACTAATAATATACTAATCGAGTATTTACTAATATAGTACAACAATATTACTATTAGTTCCTGTTTGGAAAGAATCAATCTTGTCACGTAGAAGTAAGCAATAAGACGAGCAAAGATCGCTGTCCTTGACTTGCTTTACTTTTAAGGAAGGTAAACACGTTCACATGATAAACCTGACACAGGCCAAAGTATACCATGCCATACCCGATGTGTGTCAATCAGGTTTAAAACAGTGCCTGGTCCCAGCTGTGTTGCTGTTTTGAGCTAAAACTGTTTAGGAAGAATTACTAAACTGTTTAGCTTTTTGAGCTAACTTTGTGGCTAAAGTCAATTTATTTTGTATTCGCTACCTTAATTAACTAATGTAAAAATTGCCTTGTAAATCACACACACACACACACCACCCACACACTCCACAAAAATACGCAAGCACAAGTTAGTTGCGTGTCCTTTACTGGACGTTGCAGTAAACCCCAGCATATTTGGTGGTTGTGAGTAACACGGCGATGTTTACGTTCAGTAGTTTGCCATTGCTTTCTAAAACATCGACGCCTTCACCATATAAATCAACACAAGGATATCTACTTCCAAATCGTCTGCAGCGGATTTTGAACCATCGACTTTGTATGTCAGGGAATTGTAAAACGCTTTCTCTGCCCCTATTTTTTTTTTTTTTTTATGCTATGTAATTTTATTTTTTCTAAACTTAGTTGCATGTCCTTCACAGGACGTAGCCGTATCAGTCAACCCCAGCATTGTAGCTGTTCGTGATTCCTGGGCAAATTTTACGTTCAATAGTTTGCCATTGCTTTCTGAACGACCGGCATCTAGACCTTTTTTCGAAAAAAAAAATAAAAACAAAAACAAAAAACAGATCGTGTGTAATAAAACAAGAAAATTCAAACCATGAAATATAAATTATTAGTAATAATTCAGTTAAAGGTCTACAAGGTGTGGACTGCGCCTGGCCCTGCAGCCAGCAGGGTTAGGATTGGCTAGCCTCTCCCAGGAGGGGGGAAAGGTGAAAATTAGTAGCCTGCCGATGACCCGCAGACTACACAAGTCCTCCACGTGGTGTAGACTGGGAAACCATGAACGCGAGGTCATGAGCTAACGGGGCTATGGCTTGCCATAGGGGATGGACTCCCTAGGGTCAGATTTGTGTCCTAAACCTGCGACTGGCCTAGCAAGCCGGCAGGGGATCTTCATACTGCTCGTAGAAAAACTAAGAAGTATAAACGGACTCCAACACCGCAAGGTACAAGAGGAACATGATGAGATGAGATGATGAATTCAATTAAACTCATTTCGATCGTTCGATGTAAAGGACAGGGGGGAAAAACATTATGTAATTACCTTGTGTCTGTTTACAGTAGAGCTGCGATATTCGCCTTTCGGTCGACACACCTGACTTCTTCGGGCATGTGATGACCGGGTTAGCCTTCCACGGGTGCTTTGTAGGATGTTTCACGGACGTCATCTTCATTGGTGATGCCATCAACATGCCCGTCGAGAGAGCGGCGTGCTTGCTGATCATTCCTCAAGGAAAGTCAGGGGTAGACCGTAAGCATTCACCGCTGTCTTCCTCTATCTCTCTTTCTGCAAATCTTTCCCGTTGTCACAACATGTTCCCGTTTTTGTCTTCCCATAACGTAATCAAAAAATTGTGACTTTCTGATATTTGTTACATGTTGTCTTTGCGACGTAACTTCCATTAAAATTTCCTGGGGGTGTGTGGGGGATGTGTAGTTGAGAGGTGGCGGATATTGGGTGGGTGAGTGGGTGTAGGTTGGCTGATGTGTGTGTGGGTGGGTGGGGAAAATTTTGAGGGTGCGGGATGTATGTGTGGATAGGTGCGGGATGTGTGGGTTGACGGGGTATGTATGTGTGGTTTTGTGATGTTTGTTTTGCTGGGTGGTTGCGGGTATGTGGGTGGGTGGTGGAGAATATGTGGGTGGGTGTGTGCGTGTCGGTTATGGGATGGGTGGAGGATGTATGTGTGGGTGGGGGATCAGTTGGTGGGTGGCGACATGTATGTTTGCCTGAGTCTGTGTGAGTGCGTGGAGGTATGTGTGGGTGGGTGGGGGTGTGGTGGGTGGCTGCGGGGTGTGAGGGTGGATGGGGGATGTGTCTCACAACATTGCAATATGCACTGTTTATGTTTACAACTTTCATTTGACAATGTTTTTTTCCCCCATGTGAATGTACCATGCGTACTATGAATTGTTTATGCTTACAAAATCCATTTGACAATGTTTTTTTTTTCCCTTTGTAAATGTTACATGCACATTTGATGAATGAAAGATGAGTGATCGAAAGGGCCGAATGTAAGACGGGCCTGCGTGCCCAATTTGTTACCCTTTTAAAATAAAGTTTGTTCGTTGTTCGGTCGTTCGTTCTCAGAGGCCCCCGTGGTGGCATACAGGCAGGATCATAACCTGAGGGATGTGCTGGTCCATAGCAATCTACCCCAACCTCACAAGTCTCTTCCTGGCATGGCGCCATGTCTTCGATCTCGTTGTAAGACCTGTCCACATGTCCTTCAAACCCAGAGTCTGGCTTTCTCTAAGACTACTTTCCACATCCGGGAGGGTTACTCATGCACGAGTCGCAACGTTATCTATGCGATCATCTGCACACGTTGTGACATGAGGTATGTTGGGAAGACTTCGTCTGGCGGACAGATTTAGGCAACACCTCTCTGATATCAATAGTGGTGCCCAGAAACCGGTACCTCTACACTTCAACAGTTCCGACCACTGTGGCGTTGCCGACATGCAGGTCACTGCAAAAAAATCATGCACATCTCACGAACGCGATCGCAAGACATTGGAAAACCGTCTCATCTTCCATTTGGGTTCACTCTCCCCTCTCGGCCTCAATATCCAACACAGTTTTATTTAAGTCCCTAACGCCCCTTGCCCCCTCCCATCCCCGTAGTCGCACAGACCACTAATAAGCCAATTGCATGTCCTTCACAGGACGTCGTAGTCAACGCCAGAATTATCTTTGCCTTCTCTGACTTCCCGGGTAGTTTGCGTTCAGTCGCTTCTCGTTGCTTTCTGAACTACCGGCACTTGTGCTATTTTATGAAGGCAAACGCGGGGCGGTCTGCATCCAAATCGCCCGCAGCAGTGTTTCGAGCGTGGCGCGCGGAATTGCGAACTGCATCCGTTACATCGTCACATAGTCGGCTACAGTGCTCTACCTATCTTTTCGCTGTCATGGGCCCACCCCCCACCCCCATCCCCCCAGCGTGGGTTCCCTCACAGGTTGTCTTAGCCAATCACCGAGCTTCTGGCTTTATTGACCTTTAGTCAGTTGACCCTGTTAACCACTACATCCGGTTTATTCCATCTACGGATAGACGCTCAAGCAAGGATACAGATAAGCAACCTTAATACTTTCATGTAGTGTCTTTCGTGTATTTGTTTGTCTATTTTTGATTTGTTTGTTCTATGCTGACGAAGACTTTGGCAGCAACGTCCATTTTGTTTTTTGTAGTCGTGCTCTAGTAAAGCTCACAATCTACTTCTCGTTTTTCAGTGATTCATTTATTGCTGATGAAGATCACTAAGATCGAAAAGTTGATTCGTTGTTTCTTCTTCTTTTCGTTCATCCGGAGTGTTTTTTCAGATGTGATTGCGGTGTGTCTGTTATGCGCCCTTGGGCCGAAACCCGTAGGCCAACACATCGACTTTAGCGTGCATTTTTGACCAGGTAGCATTCCTGGGAGACTCTCACTTTTGTGGCGCCATCTGCAACCATGCTGGCCAAGGTGGAACGGTCGAAGACAACGGTCATCCCTCAAAGGAAGGCAGGGACAGTCCATAGCATTTTCCGCCATCCAAGGTTGCTTCCATAGTTGCAGGGCCGACACATAACGCCCTGGATCTGGGCTCACCGAGGGAGATCGTCACGTCCTGCTCATGGCTGCTTTAAATCCTCACTTCAATATATTGGTCATTTCGTTTCCCCGGGTCATTCCCGCACAAACCAGACAGGTTTGCAGACGGCATCCACTCAGCGAGTTTTCGGACATGTGCTTGTCGTTGCGCCCATCAGAGCTTTTCCAGGCTCAACAGACATTCGGAAAACTACCCAGTCAGAGCTGTTCCGAACAAGAGCGGCATTCGGAAACTAGGTAGTCAGAGCTGTTCCTAGCACGAGAGACATTCGGGCGAGACATTTCACTCGGACGTAATTGCGTAGTGTCAATTTTTAGTTTGCCACCCGTAGGCCGACACTTCCGACTTCTGGCGGGCATCTTTTTTAGTGAGGTTAGCCTTCCTCTGGTTTGGAGACACGTTAGACTGTTGTAATGTCACCCACATCTCAGCTGGTCAAGATAGAACGATCAACGATATCGCGGACGGCCCTCAAGGGAAGGCAGGGGCAGACCATGGGCATCATCTCACTATCCGAGGAGGCTTCCATAATTGCAGAGCCGGCACATATTGCTCTGAGACTGGGCTGACCCGAGGAGTTTCCACGTCCTGCTCATGGCTGCTTTTGTTCCTCACTTCCATGTGTTGAGCATCCCGCTTGCCACTGATCGCTCAAGCACACACCAGGAGCGGTCAGATTGCGGGCGACATCCACTCGGTAAGCTTTTGCTTGTGACTTCAACCCACGCAATAGGTACGCTCGCCGTGCGTTCCATTTTGCGTTGAGACGTTCTTCCACTTATATCTACACTCTCTATGAGTTAGATACAGAGTTTCCGTAACCATGCCCTTCGACTGGGGCACTTTTCTTTCTTTTTTGTACTCGCTCACGAGGTAGGCTACATGTGCTGCCGGCTCAGCACCTTACCTTCGTGCAGCAGTGAACGGGAAACGGTCTGGCCCTCTCATCCGGGAATCCCTCATATCCCCCAGCTGAGAGCCTTCGAACATGTATCAGACCTGAGCATGTAGCTTGCTCAGTATCACGTTTCTATTTTCCGGTAGACGGGTATCGGCCTGGCTCTCAGATCCGAGGGTTTGTGGCTTAGAGGCGTTCAGCCACAGCCCTCGACAGGGAGCCTTAAGAGTTTTGTCCGAACCAAGAAATTCTGCCTTCGTGCACCTGATTTAAATTTTGACTGCTATCCTCAGTCTATACCTGCAGAGCAGCAGGTTGTGTCTCTCTTAGTCTGGTCCCTATCCCATAAACTGTCCGATATGTAATTTTTCACCCATCGGCAAGCAAATGGGGTCGATGGGACACGCAAGCTCCCCCACCACGTCAAGGTGGAGACACATCGGGGGAGGATTCGTTGTTTTACGTATGACTTATTTTTATTTTATGTTGTTTTTAGTATTAATATCTTTGATATTTTTACCACGTGATGTACTTTTGTCGGATCTGAGTTCGTTATATGTTATGTACATTGTGTCTATGTTTATTATCTCTCACTTTTAAGCAGGACCTGTTTTTAGTTTGTAATGTTATATCCTGTTTGAGCCCTTACTTCTCTTATCTGATAACATGAAACTAACCATACCTCAATCAGTCCTCCACTCCAATTGAAATTCGAGTTATGAATTCTTGGTGAATTAATTGTGTGTTAAAAACTATAGTAAAAGATATGTAAAGCAAACTTCTCAAGGCAAGTTTTAAACTGTGCTCGCAATGAGTGACAGACTAGGACTAAAGAGAGACCACTAAAAGATTACTGTAAGGTCATTAACTGATTCACTGCCAAATAAACAAAAAAAAGTAGGATTGGACGAAACATTGTACACAACCAAAGGAACAATTATTATAATGTCAATTTCCGTTCACTAAGCATTGACACGGCGGAAGATGCCAGGAAACAAAACCATTATTAACACGATGACCTTCGTATGGCGATATATCGTCCTTTTGTCCAAATGGAAGGTCACATTTGATGATATATTATTCTTCGGCACTGAACCAATTAACGTTTTTAATTTACTGCCTAATGTTTAAGGACCTGCTCCGTGGCGAAGGAATTACGGACACAGTTCGTAATCCCACATACCCGCTGTTCGAAACACAGCTGTGGGCGATTTGGTAGGAGACCGCTTTAGTCCCATCCATCCATCATGTGTCATGCCGATAAGCGTGGGCGGTCATGTTTTGCCATCTCACTCGATCACCAGAGTCATGGATCAGCTCCGTGTTCCTATCTCGACAATGCCACGTGGCCAAGCCATCCAGGTATTTACTTCTCGGTCTTCCCCCTGGTCTCTTCCCTTCGATTTTGCCAGTTGTCACCAAGTTCTCCAATTCATTTCTTCTCATAACATGCCCAAAAATGTTGACTGTCTACGTCTAATGACTCTAATCAATTTACGATCTTCATTTATTTCTTGAAGGACTTGTTCATTGGTTTTTCTGTCTGCCCATGGTATTCTTTGCATTTTCCTCAGAAACCACATTTCCACAGCCATCAGACGTTTTTCAGCTTGTCTGCTCATTGTCCACGCTTCACATCCATACAAAAGTAAGTCCTGTAAAGGACATGCAACTACTTAAACATGTTTAAGGGGGCCCACTTCGTCAGGGACCATTTGCAATCTGCCAAGCTGACCCTGTCCAGTCTTCTCCTATATCCATTGGCACCTTGCCGTCTTAACAGACGATAGTTTGTGCTTTAAAAAGGCATAATAACTTTTACCTATGGCGGTAGCGAATGTGACTGATAAGGCCAATTCGCGCTGTAAATGTCCCCTATGTCCCCTATATACGAGTATCGCATAAGTGACCACAACAGACTCTTATAACACCCGTGACTCTGTCACAAACACATGTCACAAAATGTTGTGAAACGGGCTACGACACACAGACAACTACGCAAACACCAGAAAGAGGCAGTAGAAATTTGTTTACCACATCATGGCTACATGTTGTGACAACTGGAAAGATTTGGGGTAAAATAGACAGAAGAGGACATCGAGAGAAGGTTTATGACAGTCTTTTGTCATGGCACAGAAATATGTCAGCACGCGAATGTATACATGCTGTTAAAGGTAGCCGGATGTAAGATGTACAGAAACATGAACAAGATACTTGATGACGGTGATGGTGATGATGACAACGATGTTGATGTCTGCAGTGATAAATCTGTACATGCTTTTTTTTTAAATCGATGTTGTCCTTGGTTTATCCCTGCTTCCATACCCAAATCGTATGCCATTTATTTGTTTTTCTTCATGTCTTAAAATATCACACATTTATGAGAATAGTCGCGTTTTGAATCTTATATTCCATGTTGCTAAATGTACACAACGATCTCGCATGACTACGACCTGAGAAACCTTGTGCCTTCTCCTGCTGGGCTCGACACCTCCTACTTCTAAGGTCCTGTGATTACTGATCGTGTTTTCTTAATAGTCAAAACTTCACAGCTTCAGTTTTGTGGCTGCTTCCCCTTGACTTCCATACGCACCTGGTTTTAGTTACCTTTAGCAAAGTTTTAGATTGCTAATATGTGTACCCCTTCTAGTAGCATCCTGGATAATCATCATCATCATCAAGTGCCGTGCCGGCTGGCGTAGGCGTTCAAGGCTCTCCATAGATCTCGGTCTTTGGTTTTCTGGATCAACTCTGCTGCTGATATTCCTCCATGCCACCGTCTCAATCCATCCAGCATCACTTCTCTTGGTCTACCTCTGCCTCTCTTCCCCTCGATCTTTCCAGTTGTTACGATGTTCTCCAATGCCTCTCTTCTCATCACATGACCGAGGAAAGCTGTTTGTCTCTGTCTTATTGTTGTATATAATGTTCTAGTTTCGTTAGCCTGTTTCAGGCAGTCGTCGTTAGTTACTCTGGCAGTCCAAGGAATTCGCAACATTCGTCTCAGGAACCACATCTCTGTTGCTTCTAATTTCTTCTTAATTTGTTCATTTACATTCCAAGATTCACTGCCATACAGCAAAACAGGTTCTACATAGCATTTCATCACTCTCTTTCTTACATTCAGTGATAGTGACTTATTGCATAAGATACTCTTAATTTTCTGAAATGCGGCTTTTGCCTGCCCTATTCTGCTTCTAATCTCTGTTGTACATCTTCCATCTGATGTTATAAATGCCCCTAGGTATCCAAAATTATCAACTTGGTTAAGGATTTTCCCTTCTATTTCTATGTCACATTTTGGTGTGACCATTTTCTTTGATATTACCATTGTTACTGTTTTCTTGATATTCAAGGAATGTCCTTTCCTTGCACTCTCTGTTACTACAACGTCTAATAATTGTTGTAGGTCTGTTGAATTATCCGCCACCAATACTGTGTCATCTGCATAGCGTATATTATTTATATTATAACCTCCAACTAGTATTCCTGGCATCTCTTTGATCCCTCTCATTATTACTTCGCTATAAAGGGAGAAAAGATCTGGTGACAAGACACACCCTTGTCGTACTCCTAGCTTTATCTGTTCGTAACTACCCTCTTTATTTCCCATTTTAATTGCTGCTACTTGGTTCCAGTAAATATTCTTTATTATTCTTAAATCTTTTCCATCAGTGTTGATATCTTCCAACATTTTAATCAGTTCATCATGTTTTACTTTATCAAATGCCTTAGTATAATCTATGAAGCACAAATATATGTCTCTCTGTTTCTCTATTGACCTTTCTATTAGTGTCCGTAATGTATAAATTGCATTGTTTTTGCCCTTTCCTTCCACAAATCCATACTGTTCTTCACTAATTTCCATTTTTATTTTCTTTTTGGTTCTTCTCATTATGATTCTCAGTAGAAGCTTAGTGATATGGTTTATAAGGTTAAGTGTACGAAAATCTTCACAATCAATTGCTCCTGGTCTTTTTGGTATAGCTATAAATACAGATTTCAGCATATCACTGGGTAAATATCCACTGCTGTAAATATCATTCAACATTTTGGTTAATATATCTACTCCAAATTCTCCCAATACTTCTAATTCTTCTATTGTGATTTCATCTGGCCCAGCTGTTTTTCCTTTCTTCATACGTTTCATAGCGTCAGCGACTTCTTCTTTCAGAATAGGTGGACCTTCTAAGTTACTATCTTCTGTTAATTCTTCCCTTTCTCCTTCATATAATTCTCTTATATACTCATTCCACCTCTTCATTATAGCATCTTCCTCTAATATTATCTTTCCTGTTTTTGATTTCAAACACCCTGTATTTATTCTTATTTTTCTTCCTGTAAGCTCACTGATTTGTCTGTGCATATTTTTTGTATCTTTAATGGAATTTAATTCAATTTTTTTGCGTTGCTCGTTTAACCAACTTTCTTTAGCCTTCCCACATTTATCTTTTATTTCTTTATTTATCTTAGCGTATTCTTGTTTGTCATTTTTACTCTGTTTTCTTTTGTCCATCAGTCCTGGATAATAGTCAGAATATTTCAAGTTATTAATTTACCCAGATGGATACTCGTTCTCCAGAGCTGTGTTAGCCAAATCGTAGTATGATTAACCTCTGCCATGTGGAATTGTAATGTGGAGATCCCTTCATGAAGGCAGACTTAATCTTACTTTTTCTTTAATCTTTCATGCACGTTTTAGATGACAATTACTTTAATAACGAGGTCACGCTAACAATGGCATGTGCGCGATATCTGCTGAGATCTCTTGTCTGTCCAGATTATTCTTTGCATCCTATGATAACACCACCTCGCAAAGAGTTTCAAAGTTCTTTTCATCACTTTAGTTGAAAGAGTACATGGAGTATCGTGGAGTCCTTGTTTCACAGCCCTATGGTGATATTACCCACAGTTGTTTTTTTTTTTTTATTATTCGTTTCAACAGTTCTATGCTGATATTACTTGATATTAGCCAGGCTGGTCGTGTTCTATTTAGCCCTTAACAAAGTTGCAATTCAGCTGTTTGCAGTTTCATAAGCTGGGCACTTCACAGTGATAATAATAAATACGGAAAACATAATGGAGGGCGATGCAGTGGTGTTTACGGATGTAGTAGTCACGGGCCAAGCGGGGTGCATTGGGCATTCCCATTAAGCTATAGCTGCAGAAATGTCAAGGAAGCAAGTGGTGCTTTTGCCGTGACAACAAGCAGCCTTACGATGGAAACAATGGCTGTAACCCTGAAATGACTCAGCATGTAAAAGTATGCACAAGTAATCACACTGGGGGACTCAATGAACGTACTCAAGAAGGTCCAGACTGGCCTATTGTGACATGAGTGTTCGACACACCGAACACATCATAATTAGTCAAGATAACTTTCATCTGAATACCGGGGCATTAACTCGTGAAAGACATCGAGCAAACCCATCGGTTGACGAACCTGGCGGTGATTGAGGTAGGAAGAGCAATGGATGGGCCAGACATCATCAATGTCATAAAATGTTGGAGGAACAGATAATTTTAAGGAACTTGGGAATCTGCTTCCTTGTCCAGAGTGTGGGAGATTGAAGTGAAGCTGAGATCCGCCAGACATGAACATTTAAGCAAGAGCACAAGACATGATGTATTGACTTGAATCAAGAACGGACATCAAAGCACTCGGGATATTCCCAACGCTCTCCGTCCTCATTATCAACAATCAGCAAAGAGTCCCAATATTAAAGGTACCAGTTAAAATCTGATTATGTGTCATTCTGGCCTTTCGTCGGAGAACTGAGCGTCGGCCACATCCCTGGCCATTCCCTGCCACACCATTCACTCTAGGCAATGATGCTGTATCCGTTCCTCTACACTATACACAGGATTCAAAAGAACCCTGACCACATCTGCCTTACCATGCATCAATACTCCACCCAGAGGTGTAGATCCAGCCAGTGTGCGCCTGCTCATTCTCCAATACATCAGCATGCCCAGAGAAAAAACTCCAACGGAAGCTGCCTATCTTAGATGTTTTAAATTAAAGCCCGCATACCTCTCTTAACCCTACTTAGCGTGCTTTGTGAGTCCTTTACAATCAAGACATTTGTGTACTGTTTATCCTCCCGCCAACGGAAAGATGCAGTAACTTCCCCCATCTCCATTCTAAGACTGTTGTTGTTCGACGATCAAGAAATATGATGACCATTCATTTCATCCAGTGAGATTGAAAGTATGGAGCCGTGAGTTCTATGATGGCTGATAAGGCCTATTTTGGCTCGAAATGTTCTTTAACAATGTGGGCAACGAACGCTTGACATTCCAGGAGGAGGATCTCCTGCAGTGGTTTTTCTGTCCAGCCTTTTCTTCACAGCTCGTGCAGTCCTAGTTGCTTCGCATACTAGATGTTGTGGCATATGCCATACTTTCCTGCACTAAACACTGTCCATTAATCTGCGTTATAATCTATCAATGACTTCTTTTGCCTCTAAGCACAGAACACCCGTGTAGACGATTACATTACCTGGGGGTGAACTGTCGTGTATCAATTGTTGCATTTTCCATTCAGCGCTACCTGCAGGCCAATTCCTATTCTCCCGATCCAGTGTGATTATGTCCCTGCACAGGTTTGACATTTTGTCTGCCATTCTGATCAATTTCTCTCCTCTCCCAATATATTAAAGAATGCACACTGCACTGACTGTGTCCTCTGCCTGAGTCATCTATGATGTTGCTCTTATTAGTCTTTGGCCTTTACCGGTGTCCAGGGCTTCACGCAGAAGAATATTATTGACATGGATTATAATCTTTTTTCGCGGCCAGTCGGAGATATGACTTCGCCTGCTGCGCCTTGACTCTATCCGCAATCGTTGGCAAAGTCAGGATGTATCTCATACATACGATCGTCGTGTCCCTTGTGCATCACAGGACACACTCTCAGCTTCATTGTGTACACGCTCTAGTTTCACTAGCTGGCTCTTTGACATTATAAGCAGTCCTAATCTATACTTAGTAACTGAGATAATCTGATGTTGATAGATATGAACAACATTCTTTGTTCCATATCCATTGGTGCCATAGTTTTCAGTGCACTAAGTCCCTTTTTACATCTTATTTTTTTTTAACTCCTTCCAAGTGATCCATAAATGATAGGCTTCTGGCGAAGGTGGTTTACATGTGCCGTAGACTACTCTCCTTGTTAATATTTATGCTATATGTGGTGAGATCTGGGACGTTAACTTTAACAATCATATTGTCCAGCGAGCACCATAACACAGACGTCTTTTCTGGGTTGATGACTCTACCCATCTATGTACACTAGTCAACCACTTTGTTTACTGTCTCCTGAACCTCTTGTGCAGTTTGCATTCTGTCTATCCCCCTGCCTCGCAAGGTCTTCATCTGTAAATGTGTTATTTTTTTTATTTTTTTTCGAAGTATCCTCCGAAATTTCATTGCTCAGTGAACGAAAATTTACATTATCATACTTGTTCATTTGTGTACCATGTTAGCTACAAGCTTATTTTTCGTTTGGCACAGAATCAGTTAAGGGAGGTGTACGACAGGGATGTGTAATGTCTCTAGATCTTTTTTTTAAAATATATATATATATATATTCAGTGAAAATATTGTTATGTGGTTGTTTCGGGATTTGAAATTTAAATATTGAGCACAACCCACTACTGGCAACGCCGATCGCATTCCGGTATGAACCTAAGGCCTATCCACGTCAATATGGAAGCACTATACTCGAGTTTCGCCCTAGTTTGAGCTCGTCAGTAGTGCATATCCCTGACCGGATCCATAAACAGTCCCGGATCACGCGAGTTTATTATTGCTCACTGGATTTAGGAGGCCTGGTGTTCCTTGCCAGTGAGAAGTCCTGATCGTTCGGGTCCCATCGATTGACGGACGTCGGTCGCGGCGATTGGGCAATCTTGAGCATAGCCTACGATGGGTAGCATTGTGGTGTTCTGTTGTGATAATTTGGTGTGTCCAGTGTGTGCCGCGTGGTTACACACCCGCTTCACACGCGTGATCCGGGACTGTTTATGGATCCGGTCAGGGATATGCACTACTGACGAGCTCAAACAAGGGCGAAACTCGAGTATAGTGCTTCCATATTGACGTGGATAGGCCTTAGGTTCATACCGGAATGCGATCGGCGTTGCCAGTAGTGGGTTGTGCTCAATATTTAAAATATTGTTAGACATTTACAAGATATGAGAGGGATCACCAATAACAAAAGATATACGAATGGTACATTATTGATTGCAGACAATGAACAGGAAGAACCGATTTGAAAACTTAGCTATGGGGCGGTTGAAAAGAAGTAGTTTTATCCATCAGGCCAAACGACTTTGCAGGGAAACCACTGATCTGCCCACAGTTGGTATCCCTCTAACAACTATTCCAGAGCGAACTTCATGGAAAGATGAACATAGACTATCATTACAAATCCAGACAAAAGTGAAAGGAATATTTGGCAAGGAAGAACAGAACAGTGTACAGCGCAGAACAACAACTCTCAGCTTCCTTGATGACGAATACCCACAGGACCTCTGGATCCGAGTCTACACAGATGGGTCAGCACAAAATGCTGTTCGAAATGGAGGAGCGGGAGTGTACATAGAATACCCAAATAATACTAGGGACACGGCCAGAGTTCCAACAGGAAAGTACTGCCATAACTATGATGCTGAAATTGAGGCAATCGAGATAGCAACAGAGAAATTACTAAGTACCAGCAATGGTACACAACCTATGGTGCTATTGACAGATGCAAAATCCGTACTCGAGGCGCTCCTGTCTGGGAAATTGCAAGTACTAAGGACACTACTTTCTGAACTTATCAGTCAGCATAAGGTCACCATACAGTGAATACCATCCCACTATGCAGTACCTGGAAACGTCAGCGCTGATCGATTGGCTAAGGAAGGAGCAAAAGCAGAACAGCCTGATGTGCCCGTTACATACCACCAAAACAAAAGAATGATCAAATCAGTCAGAAGGCCACCAAAACCTGCTCAATACGACTACCACGTTATGGACAGAACAGAATAAGTCATTATTCTGCACTTCAGAACAGGACACAATAGATTACGCAACCACAATTCAAGATTGGTGACTCAGCCACGTGCACATGTGGTTTGGCGTCGCAGTCAGCAGAGCACATACTCCAATACTGCCCAAACTACAACATATCCAGGCAAACCTGACCTAGAGAGACAACAGTGCAAGATAAACTCTATGGCCCGCTGAGTGAACTAAAAAAGACTTCGATTCATACAAATACACAAGAGACAACGGCACTCTTCCGACAGACGGGTCTAAATAGTTCTGCAGTAGACAACATTGCAGTTATAATCAAAACACAGTTCAAATCCCGAAACAACCACATAATCAATTGCAGTTATAGACATATTTCAAGCGAACGAAAGAAGAAGAAGATGAAGAACAGGAAGTTTAGTAGATGTTGTTATTGTACACAGTGAACAAGTAGGGTTAGAATTAAATTGTAAGAAGACACAGAACATTCTTAAACAAGTGTTCCATTATTCTGGTAATCCTGTGGGTTGACCCCATGACCCGCCACGCTTGTCGACATGGCCCATGATGATAATGTTGAGAAAAGTAAAGGGCAATCACTCCGACAATGCTTATTAATTCAGAAAGAGTTATCTTTATTTGTTACCCTTTTTGCAAAATGGCGTCGAAAACATGCATCAGTGTTAGTGTTAACCTTGTGAACAAATTAATTCGACTGAAACCTGCTGCTAAATCAGTCTGTGGTAAGTTATGCAGTACACATCTCATGAGCATTTAGTGGATTGGCTTTTATACACAATTAGTAATGTTTTTGTTGTTGCATATCCCTCCTTTACTTACTTAACTTACCTGGTAAGTCTTACCAGGACGTTGCAGTCAATTCAGTCAACATTTGTCAACAATCTCAACATTAACACTAACAGCATTTTTCAGCTGCTGTTGACTGTTGATGTACTAGACAAGATTACGCTCAGTAGTTTGCCATTGCTTTCTGAGCGACCGGCTCACATACCCCTTAAGTTACTATCACGGTGAGAACCGCTACCGATTCTCGCGCAGGTTACGTTACTCACGAGAATATACGGGATTAACGGAGAAGGACGTTACCTTACCCCATAGGCCAGGGAGACCAGCAGCTATGGTTACTACTGGTTAGCATATTGTAGAAACGGAGTGACTATACTATACACACAATTTTGTAAATAGTAAGAGCCGCTATACACAAACAATTTGTGGCTGGTCACGTGATTATTCGGCTTGTCACGTGATGTCTGCTTCCTTTTCTTCTTCTTCGTTCATCCGGAGTTTTTTTTTCGGACGTGATTGCGTTGTGCCTGTTTACAGCAGAGCTGCGTTCTTGCGCCGTTAGGCCGACACATCCGACTTCTGCGGGCATTTGTTGACCGGGTTAACCTTCCCGGGGGGTTTCTTAGGACGTTAGACTCTCACTGTTGTGGTGTTATCTCCCATCCCAGCTGGCCCATATAGAACAGCCAAAGGCATCCTGGTCGGCCCTCAAGGGAAGGCAGGGGCAGACCATGGGCATTCCCCGCCATAATTGCAGAGCCATCACACAGCACTCTGGTACTGGGCTCACCCAAGGAATCGTCACGTCCTGCACATGGCTGCTTAGCCTCACTTCCGTATATTGGGCCTTCCGTTCACCATAGGCTGTTCTTCCAGAAGCCAGAAGAATGCAGTTTGCAGATGACATCCACACAGTGAGCTTTCGATTCGGACTTTCCACGTAATGGATTTGCTATCCAAGAAATATTCCATTTTGTGCCACTAGGACACTTTTTCCACCTTTTATGAAGCCCACACAGTGAGCTTTCGATTCGGACTTTCCACATAATGGATTTGCTATCCAAGCAATATTCCATTTCATGCCTCTGGGAGGCTTGTGTAACCGACATGCCTGTGGTATGAAGTGTGGCAGTCTAAATACTTCTTCATGTACATTTAAATGTCAACCTGAATACAGTTAAAGTAAGCTGCAGTCGACTTGAGCTTGTTGATATCTCCATAGAGCTTGTCCTCGAATGAAGCAGGTGTGGGCCAAAATATCTTTCTCTGTTCTGCATATATTGGGCACTCTTGCAGCAAATGTTTAGCTGTCATTTTACCAGTTCCACAATTACATTCATCTGTGTCTCCTATCTTTAGTTTGTTGAACAAGTGGTATTTCAGCCTGTTATGTCCTGTGCGGAGTCTGAAGATTGCTACTTGTTCTCTTCGGTCGAGTTTGTAATATGCATCATCCTTCTGGTGGCCTGGATGCTCTGATTCCCATTTGGTTCTATAAGTGCTTTTTATCAACCTCTTTGCCTCATTATAGGTTATGTCTATGTCGTGCTGTGGTAGTCGTCCGCCCTCTTTTGCCAGTCTGTCAGCCTCTTCATTTCCAGGTATACTGCAATGTGATGGGATCCACTGTATTACAACTTTTTTGGATTTCTGGCATAGACCATGGAGTGCTGCTCTTAGGTCAGCTAGTTCTGTGCTGTTTTTGCTCTTCAGTATCGAGACAGCTGACTTTGCATCTGTAAAGATAGCTATTTGCGTCTCTTTATTTTCCTCCATCAAGAGCATTTCTGCTGCAGTTTTCAGAGCCTCTACCTCCGCTTTGAAGTTACTTGAGAACTTTCCAGTTGCCACTAAATGTGTTTTTTTCACTCCATTTTTTAAATTTAGGAGAATTCCTCCTCCTCCATTCTCTACTGAATTTTTGGCTGATCCATCTGTATATGCATGGGTCCAATTGCTGCTTGGGTAATGTTCTTTTATGTAGTTTAGGGTTATTTCTCTTCTTTCGGTTTCATGCTGAGTGTTCTTTTTCTCAATACCAGGAATGTTTTCTATCATCTCAGGCAGTTGCTGCTGTCTCCAAGCTGGGAACTTGTCTGCATTGTAAATGGGTTTGACTGTTGATATGTTAAGTATGGGATCTGCCCTAATCTTTCGTTTTGCAGTTTCTACAAAGTTGCTACGCTTCAGTCTTCCCTTTCCAAAACCACTAAACCTTTTATACATAGGGTGGTCTGTCAATCTTCTAAATTTTTCAGCTTGTTGCTGGGCTCTGCTATCTCTTCTATCCTGCATTGGTTGTAAACAAGTGATCTTTTCTAATTCATTAATAGGCGTTGTCTTCAGGCTTCCAGTTATGATTCGCATTCCTTGATTTTGGACTCTACTTATTTTGTTAAAGTTTGACTTAGCTGCTGTTGCCCAAGCTGCAATGCCATATTCCAGTACTGGCCTCACCCGTCCAGTATATAACTTCTTGAGAACTTTCTCATCTGCTCCCCACGTTGTACCAGCAAGCTTTTTCATGATTGCCATTCTTTGCCTTGCTCTTGTTCGATTTTTCTCAACCTGTGTCTTCCATGTCAGGCGACGATCAAAGGTGACTCCTAGATAGTTTGGATTTTCTTCATGGCGCAATATTTTTCCATTCAATACCAGCTTAGGTTGCTGAGTTTTAGTTGAGAGGGAGAACACTGTGCATGTTGTTTTCTCCTCACTTATCTTCACTAGCCATGATTTTGACCAGTCCTCTAGCGCTAATAGGGCTTGCTGTATTCTGCTGTTAGCTGTACTAATATATTCTTCAGATGTCCATATGGCTAGGTCATCTGCAAAGGATGATGTGTGTACTCTGGCTGGAAAATTTTCCGTGATGTCGTTTATATATGCTAGGAATAATGTTGGTGAAAGAACTCCTCCTTGGGGGACACCTTGCTCCAATAGCATCATTTTGCTGGTTTGTCCTTGTACTTTTGTCCTGGCAGTTCTGTTCTCAAGGTAGTGGCTGATCCATTTGTACATTTTCCCACAGACATGCATTTTTTGCAGTTTTACTTTCAGTCCTTCCTTCCATACTTTATCAAATGCTTTTTCTAAATCTATCCAGACCGCTAGTGTGTGCTTTTTCTCTTGGAAGGCATCCTCTATTTCCTGAGCTATATAGGTTATTTGATCTTCAGTGGATCTGTACTTTCTGAATCCTGCTTGGTGAGGTGTTAAGAGTTGGTTTTCTTCCAGATGCCATGTTAGCCTGCCATTGATAATGCGTTCCATTAATTTTCCTACACAGCTAAGAAGACTGATAGGTCGATAGCCATTTGGTTCTTCCAGGTCTTTTCCTTTCTTTGGGACTGGTATTAGTATAGCTTCCTTCCATGCCTGTGGGACTATTCCCCTCTTCCAGCTGTAATTTAGGACTGCTAGCAGTTTCTTTTTTGCCTTAGTGCCTAGTCCTATTAGCATTTCATTTGTGATTCCATCCTTTCCTGGTGATGTCTTCTTTTTTAGGGTATTCATTGCCTGTTCCATTTCTTCCATTGTTAGATTTGCCATCATATATTCTGCTGCTGTCTCTGTATATCTATGATGTATCTGATTATCTTTGATTGCTTTCTTCTGTTCGGCTGTAATATCAATGTGGTTTGCACTGGCATAGTGTTCCATTGGTGCATTTGCAGCCTTTTTTCCTGTAAGCAAGGCATTTCCTTGTTTAATTGTTATTTGTTTTTTTCTAGGTCCTTCATTGTTCATGGCTTTCACTAGTTTCCATAGTTTGTTTCCATCCCTGTCAAAATTCAGGTTTTCTGTTTTTTTCCTCCAACAATCTCTTGTTGTTTGATTTACTGTTCTTTTATATTTTGCTGAGATGGCTTTGAGAGAGATGTTCACTTCAGTTGTTTGTTCTCTCTCTGCGGTCTTCCTAGCATCTTCAACTTTGTCCTCCAAAATTTGTAGTTCTTCAGTCCAGTATGGTTTGTAATTTTTCCTCGCTCCTCTTGGAATAGACACAGTGGCCGCCTGTATTATTGCTCTGTTTAGACTTTCCACCATTTGCTTCATGTTTCCATATCGTGTATTTATGTTTTCACAATATTTGTCTGTTAGTATGGCAAATCTGTCCCAATCTGCTCGTTTGTAATTCCAACGGGGCAAAGGCTTTTGCTCCTGTGGAACATACTCCATATTTATTACAAGCTTGATTGGTCTGTGGTCACTACCTGCTAATTGGTCAAGCACATGGCGATCGATTTTGTGGAGGATGTCTCCTGTGCAGAAAGCTAAGTCTGGAGTAGAAGTGGTAATCCATCTTCTGGAGTAGAAGCTTGGTGTGTCATCCGCTTTGTTGAGTAGATGGAGATTTGAGTCTATTTCCCAGTCCTCCACTTCATCTCCTCTTTTGTCAGTATCTGGGTATCCCCATCTTTCTGAACGGCTATTAAAGTCTCCGACAACAATGCAATTTGTGTCAGTTATTTCCATGTTTGAGAGTCTAAGATCCTTATCTGCCGGGCTATACAGATTGTAAATTCTTATTTTCACGTCCTTTATCATTATATCAACACCTATAATTTCCGTTTGGTTGTCAGAGATCACAGATACTTCGCTGCAGGGTATTGTATTTCGTGTAAGTATTATAACTCCTCCTTTGTGTCCTTCGCGGTCGAAACGTGTGGCCTGATATCCCTCGACTGAAAATGTGCGATTGGCGTTGAGGTGTGTCTCTTGAATGCATGCCACATCTGTCAACAACCAATGTGTCAGGCATCATAGGATTACTTCTCCCACACCACACAAGAAACTTGCAAGTCGTGTGAGAGGAAATGAATGGTACATTTTATTGCCGTTGGCTCTTTACATTTACAAAACAGTCGCTATCAAATCACACACAAAGCCACAGAATTGCCTATCTCTAGTTTCCTAACCCTATTGCTAATCTCTATCTAATTAGCTACAAAAAACTCCTATCGACACTAAACGATCTGCTCTCTACGAAGTCAGTCCCCAGTCTGACTTTTCCTACACGCGTGGCTACACAGCACGCGGAAGGACCTTGTTGCGTCCTTCGGCTTTTTGCGTGCTGTTACACTCAGCACGCTTTTAGCAGCCGTTCTCCTATTGAGTGGCACTCTTCTCCGTGGCTATCACGTAGGCGTGATTCTGTCGTGACCAGAGTACTAACTATCTGGTCGATGCCTCCGTGTCTCATGAGAGAACTAGTTAATAGTCCCCCTTTCTATCACCTACCCTGCCCTTATATCGGGGCACTATGTTACCTCTAAACTACTTGAGGTTGACCACTCTTCCCGGTGGTCTTCTATCTTGCAGTAGACCTCTTTCCTATATGTATCAGTCTTTGACACATCTATCATATCAACACCTATAATTTCCGTTTGGTTGTCAGAGATCACAGATACTTCGCTGCAGGGTATTGTATTTCGTGTAAGTATTATAACTCCTCCTTTGTGTCCTTCGCGGTCGAAACGTGTGGCCTGATATCCCTCGACTGAAAATGTGCGATTGGCGTTGAGGTGTGTCTCTTGAATGCATGCCACATCTATTCTATCTTTATGAAGACGCTGTGTTAGGGAGGCTTTCTTGTTATAGACTCCTTCTGCATTCCATTGTAGTATGTTGAGTGTCTGGGGTGTTTGGTCAATAGCTCTTAACCTACTCCTCTGTGCCTTGACTCCACAGCACAGGGGAAGGTGACCACCAGTAGTCATGGGTGGACCCCCTCGAGGCAGGGGGCCCGGCACTATCACCGCCTGATGGGACTTCACAAGATTAGCACCATAACGATTAATTTTCATCTGTGGCATCATGAAATGATAAAGTTACGTTGCACTTCTTTGTCAAGCCTGTGGCTCAGTACATCCGATTTCGACAAGCATGTGTTCGGGATGCTTTCCCTAGCCTTTGACTGTCCCCAGTCTACCTACAAGGCAGCAGGTTTGTGCGTCACTTCGTCTGGTCCCTCTCCCTTGACCTGTCCGACATGGGTGACCCTACCAGTAGCTGTGCTACCGTCGGCATAGCTCTTGGGGTCATTGGAACGCGCAAGCCCCTCTACCTCGTCAAGGTGGACGCACGGCAGAGGGGTGCTTCCTTTTAACTACATTATTAATGTTTGTAGAGTTTTCATTGTGTTCTCAGTAGTGTAGTGGTTAGTATCTCCGTCTGTCACGCGGGAGACTGGGGTTCATCTCCCCGCCAGCAATTAAAATTTTAAAAAGATTTTTATCAGTCAATCAGGTGCCGTCTCCACAATGAAGGTTGACTGCAATGGATCTCCAACACTGTCTCTTGCCTTGACTGTACATTCTGTCAGGCTGATGTTTGTCCATCTCTTGATGTTATCTTCCCACTTGTATCGTTGTCTACCTCTTGCTCGCTTGCCCTCCAGTATGAAGGTTGACTGCAATGGATCTCCAACACTGTCTCTTGCCTTGACTGTACATTCTGTCAGGCTGATGTTTGTCCATCTCTTGATGTTATCTTCCCACTTGTATCGTTGTCTACCTCTTGCTCGCTTGCCCTCCAGTATGAAGGTTGACTGCAATGGATCTCCAACACTGTCTCTTGCCTTGACTGTACATTCTGTCAGGCTGATGTTTGTCCATCTCTTGATGTTATCTTCCCACTTGTATCGTTGTCTACCTCTTGCTCGCTTGCCCTCCAGTATGGTTTTTATAAGAGTATCATGTCTTTTAACATGGCCGAAATATTTCACTTGCCTTTATATTTCTTCCATCAACTCTCTCATTCCCAGTTTTTCTAGAACCTCTGCATTTGATTGTTTTTTTTTTTCCCCATGAAATACGACATATATTCGTCTGTATATCCACATCTCCAGGGCTTCTAAACGACTTTCTAGCTGCTTGCTTGTGAGTGTCGGAATCAATGAAAATATCACTGTACGTAGAGTGTGACCGTGTCGACAAATATTGTCTTTGTGGGGTTTGAAGAAAAAGAACTTGCAAAAAGACAGACAAGAATAGAGAATAATAGTCTTCTCCAAATATTTGTGAATAGGGGCTCGTACTATTCACAAAATTTTGTGCCGAATAATCACGTGACCAGCCACAAACTTTTGTGAATAGCGGCTCCCTTGTAGAAAACTGAAATTTTACAATAAATATGCAATATGGGGTGGATAAGATCATCAATGTCACACGTCGTTCTTTATGATCAGTTCAATGTTCTTGATGATCTTTGCTTGATGTTGTCGTGTGATGGTCGTTGTCTAGGTAACGATGTTCATGGTGTGTCAATTGAGCTATCTACTGTCTCTTAATCCAACTCACCCCAGAAGTGCACCTTCACCAGTCATTAAACAAGATTCAGTTGGCGCACATAATCCTTTATTACAGAAATAACACAGACTCACGGAACATATGTATATATCCAGAAACAATGTAATCCATAGACTATAAATATCCTCCTCACAATTTAACCAGCACACATCAATGCCTTCTCAAGCCTGCTTCATATCAAATCCACAAGACAGGTAATCCAGCTCCTATCCACCGCTGGACCTCACACAATACACCCACACACTGGGTCTTAGTTTCCACTAACTATATCACCCACTCTGGGTTCAGACCCTCACTCACTACAGAACCCACTCTGATTCAGGCCTGTCTTCACAACTAGGAGAACAACACAACACCGTTCTCCGTGGACTACCGACTCCTTCGGTATCTCAAACTCCACTCCTCTTAAACGACCTGACCCGCAGTCGGTCTCTTCTCTCACTGACTTTCAAGTATCCTGACTTCACACAACACTCAACTGTCTTTCGCCCCATCCCCCCTGGGGTCTTCCACTCATACACACCCCATTATTTCTCAGGCTTGATTGTTTTCCTCGTAGCCAGGTCACTCACCTTACTGTCTCCCACTTTCATCTCCATTCTTTCTCATGCCCGGTCACTCAACTCATTGTCAATGACCCAGGCTTATGTCAATCAAGAAAGACAGAAATACTGTAAAACAACACCCAAGTAAACGGGACAGTTCTTAAAAGTGAATCGGTGCAGCTATCTTGCAACAATATAACATCTAATGGAAGATGCTTAGTGGAGATTAGAACAGGAATTTCAAGACAAAGTGTTGTTTTTTTTTTTTTTTGCAAGGTGGAAAAATACAGAAATAAAAATAAAATTAAAATTAAATGCTTATCTGATTAGCTGCTCTGAAAATGAAAAAAAAATGTCAAAGTGCTACTTAAACTGTCGTAGACATGAGAAACATCTAATCGTAGTGGAAATGTGGTTTGTGAATTAAATGCAAAGAATACTATTGGCATGGATTATACTCTTTTTGAGAAAATGCTAGCTGACCAGGACTCATTTGCACTCTTTCGTGGTACTTTGAATATTTTGTAAACTGGGTGCTCTGTACACTTTTGTTTGCATTGCAACTTGGGACTTGCATTGCTTCTTCTGAAGCGCTTGCCTTCTTCTTGTCTGTCTCGAATGGTGTACTGTCGATTCACGCGTGGGCACACTGGGAATGTCTGCGGAAAATAAATTAAATGGGAAAAAATTACAAGAGATAAATGGAAACTAAGTAAACTGAAAACTGGTTACAGAAATTAGGTGTAGAAAGTCAGATATTTTGGGCACATAATGATAAGAAATGAACTTAAACTTAGCAACAGCTGGCAAAATTCATGAGGAAAGAGATAAATACTTGGAATGGCATAATCTGGACAAGAAAATAATTGGGACAAGAAAACAGGATGGATCCAAAACTGGAGAGGAGATGGTGTAATATTGCAGACCATGACCACCGATGCTCATCGCCATGGCGCATGATGATGATAAATACTGGGGTATTATTCAGAATTGGGACTGGCATAAATAAGTAAACTTGTCAAGGAAAATTTGAACATTTAACTTCATTTGACATCCATAGAGTGTCAGCTGCTTAAGCCCTCGTTTTTTAATTACATTCGTTGCACGGCTGATGTTCATTCATTCATAGCAGACCTCAGGCAGTATTTTGGTATCTAGACAATATTGTTTCACTTAACCCTTTACAGGGCAGACGCTTGTCCGTTTTTTAGCCCTGAACGGGCAAGATTTTTTCAGGTTTGGTAAAATTTCGGGTCGCGTTAGTAAAAACATCACAAATAAGGTGTTAGTCAACCGATTTTAGTTAAATAAACAACACAAGGAAGGGAAAAGCATGCAGAATATGTTATTCACTTGATTGTTGTTGGTAATCCATATATGAACACAAATATTTACGAAATACAGCATGTTGTTTGTGATTTTCCGTCATCTATACGGCAATTTACAAACACATTTTCAGAATCATAATCACTTTCTTTAAAGTCCGACTCAGACTGCTAATGCAAAGTAACGCTTTGCACTGATATCTAGCTCCGATTAATAGTCAACTTCGTGCCCTTTAATGTCATTTAAATTGAACCTAGCGAAATCTCGGCTATCACTTGAAGAATCGCCGAAATCCATTTTGAAAAACAGCGTAAAAATCCCGAAAACTATCAAAAAAAGTCCGTAAAAGTCCGTTCAAATTCATACTATCGCGTTTACAAATGGCGGCCACGTTGTCAAGCTGTCGGCGAAAGCGAAAGTAGCCGTCGGAAGTGTCGGAAAGCCGAGAGATCGCGTTTTTACAATGCATAATAGTATCGGACGTAAATGGCCGCTATGCATGTTTAAGCGATCGGTCGTTAATGGCCGCTCTGCCCTGTAAAGGGTTCAGACAAATGTAAAATATCTTTTTGCAGAGATAGATTTGATCATTAAATTCTCTTATCTCCAGAAGTTTGAAAATAAAATCTAAAGCTCGTCACTCAATTCTCAGCTAATATTTCTATTTCCATGACTTCAATGCCCAACTTATCTGTTGTGTTAATTTCCTTAATAATTATGTTTTTCTGTTATTAATTTTCTATTCATGTTTTCTAAAAGTAGAACATCATATACAATTATGTACAGGATACAATGTTCTTTGGTCATAAATTGAGAAGAGAGGCATTGGAAAACATTGTGATGACTGAAAAGATCAGGTGTAAGAGGCAGGGCAGTCAGAGAGAAATGATGCTTGGTGGATAGAGGTGGTGACACGTAGGAGTATCATGAACAGAATTGATCCTTATCTTGGAACAATATAACATCTGATGGAAAGGTCAAGATCTGTAGATACTCGTGTATGCTAACGCCAGTTGGCAGGATGTATGATGATGATGAAGATGTTAATCCTCAACTCATCATCATGAGTCCTGCCACTGGCGTAAGTGTTCATGTCTCTCTGCCGATCTTGGTGCTTTGAATAAACTCTGATGATGATATTCCTTCATGCCACATCTTAGTTAATGCAGCATCATTTCTTTTGATCTACCTCTTCCCCTTGATCTTTCCAGTTGTCAGAATGTTCTCCATTGCCTCACTTCAGTGCCAAAGAATGCTCTTTGTCTCTTTCTTATAGTTGTATATAATGTTCTAGTTTCATTAACCTCTTTCAGACAATCATTATTAGTTACTCCGGCAGTCCAGGATATTCGCAACATTGGTCTTCTTCTTCTTCGGCGTTCATCCTGAGTTTTTTTTCCGGACGTGATTGTGTTGTGCCTGTTTACAGCAGAGCTGCGTTCTTGCGCCGTTAGGCCGACACATCCGACTTCTGCGGGCATTTGTTGACCGGGTTAACCTTCCCGGGGACATTGGTCTCAGGAACCACACATTGCTTCTAAGCTACTCCTGATTTGTTCACTCAATTCCATGATTAATTTCAAGTACTGCACCTTTCCTTTCTCTCCTCAGCTTACAGCTCACTTCAGAGGGCATGTACTGGGCCTGTGAAGTCATTGTCAGCGAACTTTGGTGGGTCCAGTTTACAGAGTCTGCCAGGAAATCGTCTTTTGCCCCCTTTCATCTCTTCCTTGCAGAACGTCCATCGTGGATACAGTACGCACATTGCAGATAGCAAAGTAAGCTGGAGCCTGGGGTAAGCTGCATCAATTATTTCACGTAGTTTAGATGTTAAGTACGTGTTTTTTAGTTGCTGTAAACTTTATCTAGAGAATCTTCATCACGTTTATTGCCAAATGCCATAGGTATTCATGTCTTTCCACAGTCACAGATCTCAGTCCTTGGTGTTCTGGATCAGTTCTGTTGTTGATAATCTTTCGTTCCATCATCGAAGACCATCCAGCACCATTTCTCTGTTCCTTTTTACTGCTCATCTCTCAAGTTGTCACAATGCTTTTCAATGCCTCTCTTCTCATTATGTGACCAAAGAAAACTCTTTTTATTATAGTTGCATTTTTTTTTTTTTATGTTCACTCCTTTAAATTCAAGCATAGTCCATACACATGCTACTACTTTTCTTTGTGCACTGGACTGATTTTTGCATGTGGATTAGCTTTCCCTATTAACAGTGTCCCTCACCATCAAGTGAACCCACTCCAACTTTGCAGACACATGTATTTACATCCTCAAGTCAAGGGCGAGAAGTCAACATTTTAGTCCAGTTGACCTGTGTAGGGGTTGAACCCGCAACCTCAGCATCAGCACACTGGACATTTAAGAATGAGCTCTTTTGTCCATTCGGCCATGTTTACCTCTTTATGCGGTACAGACCTGATAAGGTGAACTCACCTGGGACCCAAGAAATAGTTGAAGTCAAGATCTACATTGTGTTCTCTGCGTTTCTCAAAGATGGTTATATTAAAGATATGGTCTATAGTTTCTTCTCCCTATTAGAGACCTACATTGTGTTCTCTGCCTATCTCTGGTTCGTCTGCCCTATCTGAAACTTATCTGTTATTTCTTGTGATTCGTATTTTAACTTCCTTTCGATCCTCTTCATTACAAAGTTTCTTGTCTTCTCTGATTCTGATTTTTGTTGTATAGTTTGTTTTTTTTTTTTTTTGGTTAAAACTATTTATTTTGACACCCATTTTTTTAAATTTTTTTTTCATTCTTGGATTAGCCAGAATATTTCCTCTGAAATTTCTTTGCTTCTTATACCTTTTTTTCTTCTTCAAATAATAGATGCTTCTTATTTCACCATTCATCCCACATTGAAGATAGGTCTTGAACCAACTCACTCCAAGTTGTCCTATACTTAGCTATCCCATGCTGCCCTGTTCATGTCCTCTTCATATTACTCATTTATCATTACTGCTCTTCTCCGTGATATTTTGGGACTTCCTCTGTTTCTGTTGCCATGTTAATTCCGGACATATGCCTTGCCAGTTAAACTTTTCTCAGATGTTCTGAATGTATAACTTTCCAGCCTCAGCACCTTTTCTTCACCCCTTGATTCACTGGTATTTATTTAGTTCTCTCCGTGAGCTCCACATCAGTGATTTTGTCATACCATTTTAATACTTCTATTTTGTGCCGTCGCCAGTCATGAAATGTTTAAAAGTTTATTGGTAATTGTTAACCCTTTACAGGGCAAACGCTTGTCCGTTTTTTAGCCCTGAACGGGCAAGAATTTTTCAGGTTCGGTAAAATTTCGGGTTGCGTTAGTAAAAGCATCATAAATAAGGTGTTAGTCAACCGATTTTAGTTAAATAAACAACACAATGAAGGGAAAAGCATGCAGAATATGTTACTCACGTGATTGTTGTCGGTAATCCATATATGAACACAAATATTTACGAAATACAGCATGTTGTTTGTGATTTTCAGTCATCTATACGGCAATTTACAAACACATTTTCAGAATCATAATCACTTTCTTTAAAGTCCGACTCAGACTGCTAATGCAAAGTAATGCTTTTCACTTATATCTAGCTTCGATTAATAGTCAACTTCGTGCCCTTTAATGTCACTTAAATTGAACCTAGCGAAATCTCGGCTATCACTTGAAAAATCGCCGAAATCCGTTTTGAAAAACTAAGCGTAAAAACCCTGAAAACTATTTGTAAAAGTCCGTTCAAATTCATAGTCGGCGTTTACAAATGGCGGCCACGTTGTCAAGCTATCGACGAAAGCGAAAGTAGCCGTAAGGCTGAGAAATCACGTTTTTACAATGCATAATAGTATCGGACGGAATCGCCCGATTTGCTCGTTAAAGGCATCGGCCGCAAATGGCCGTTCTGCCCTGTAAAGGGTTAATCATTCTTTGTGTTTCTGATCCACACAGTGTTACTAATTTAACATTAGAATGAAATATTCTAAGTTTAGTGCTAAGTTTAGTTTCTTTTGACTTCCACACATTTCCTAGTGTCATAAAATCTCATATCTTTGGGTTGTTGTTTTTTGGTATGTTTTTCTCTTTTGCCATCTTGGTGCTGCCTTAATAGATAATAAACACTACATATCCCAATTATACACTAGAAGTATTGAACAGGATTTTACCTTTAAAGACAAACTAAAAATGATGTATTTGTCCACAGTGTACCAGGCATTGAAGAAGTTGAGGACTTTACTCCTCTGAATGAACCTCAAGCTCAGAAAGGTTAGTTCTGCAATTAAGTTTATTAAATTATTTACTATTTTTTATTTTGGCGTTCGCTCACTTTGAATTAAAATGTAGTCCATAAACATGCTACTACTTCTGGTGAACTGGACTGATTTTTGCATGTCGATTAGCTTACCCTATTACCAGTGTCCCTTGCCATCAGGCAAAGGTACTTGTAATTTATGTCCCAAAGTCAAGGACCAGAAGTCAACATTTTAGTCCAACTGACTGGTGCCAGGGTTGAACCCGCTACCTTGGCGTCAGCACACCAGATGTTTAAGAACAAGCACTCTTGTCCATTTGGCTGTGCTGACCTCCTATTATTAAATGTGTCACTACATGTCTGTAGTATGTTGAGAGGAGCTGTGCTGGTGGTATGTTGAGAGGAGCTGTGCTGGTGGTTTGTTGAGAGGAGCTGTGCTGGTGGTATGTTGAGAGGAGCTGTGCTGGTGGTATGTTGAGAGGAGCTGTGCTGGTGGTATGTTGAGAGGAGCTGTGCTGGTGGTATGTTGAGAAGAGCTGTGCTGGTATCATGGCTAGAATACTATATGTCTGTAGTAGGTTGAGAGGAGCTGTGCTGGTGGTATGTTGAGAGGAGCTGTGGTGGTATCATAGCTAGAATACTACATGTATGTAGTACGTTGAGAGGAGCTGTGGTGGTATCATGGCTAGAATACTGTCTTGCCAGTACAGTGTTTGAAGATCAATCCTCTGCCTTGGGGAGATTTTTATTTCAGTTGAAATGCAACTCTGGGGTCAAGCTAGCCTGATCAAATGGACACTGGAGATTTCCATGGGACAGAAAGGAACTGAGGAAGGGAGCTGTCATCATCTCATAATGATGACCCAGTTTATATGACAGCCTTTCATTTCACCTATGTACAGCATTACCTGCCATGGAGTTACAGTGACCTTTTACATTACAGATATGTCACTTGATTAACTTTAAAAGAAAAGGCAGTGACGTTTATACAAGAGACAAAATTGCAGATATAGACAATAAATTTCAAGCAAACGAAAGAAGAAAATATCACCGGATTATAAATAATTTATTCATCACCTCCGTTCGTGATAGTCTTGGAGTTGAAAAGTATCTAATAGTCTAATTTTGATTATTTGCAATTATACGGTTTCAAAGCTCACGTGCAGCCGGACATGGAATGTTTATTCATCAGTGAAAATAATGCAACATATTAAGCACGGCCCTATTTTTACAACAGGAGCAATAATAGTTGCGAAACTATCTCCAAAACTTGGCCTCTCTCTTTCCACATGTGTAATCGCAGGCACCAAGTACTTCATCCCACAGGTGGCTTTTGAATGCTTCAAGTGTTACACACATATGTTAAAGCATTCTCAGGTACAGAAAAGGAGAGACAAAGGATCAATGGCTTGGGTTTGCTCACCACTGCAGTTTCTCACGTCATCAGAGCAACACCTTTGACACTTAAACAAGGGTTTATAATTGGTCTTACGCTGACTAGAGACAAGCCTGTTAGGTGGTTGCGTTACAGCTGTACAATAGAGGCCACACTGTTGTAGGTGGTTGTACAGCAGCTGTACAATAGAGGCCACACTGTTGTAGGTGGTTATACTGCAGCTGTACAATAGAGGCAAACCTGTAGTAGGTGGTTATACTGCAGCTGTACAATAGAGGCAAACCTGTAGTAGGTGGTTATACTGCAGCTGTACAATAGAGGCAACCCTGTAGTAGGTGGTTATACTGCAGCTGTACAATAGAGGCAAACCTGTAGTAGGTGGTTATACTGCAGCTGTACAATAGAGGCAACCCTGTAGTAGGTGGTTATACTGCAGCTGTACAATAGAGGCCACACTGTTGTAGGTGGTTATACTGCAGCTGTACTATAGAGGCAAACCTGTAGTAGGTGGTTATACTACAGCTGTACAATAGAGGCAACCCTGTAGTAGGTGGTTATACTGCAGCTGTACAATAGAGGCAACCCTGTAGTAGGTGGTTATACTGCAGCTGTACAATAGAGGCCACACTGTTGTAGGTGGTTATACTACAGCTGTACAATAGAGGCAACCCTGTAGTAGGTGGTTATACTACAGCTGTACAATAGAGGCAACCCTGTAGTAGGTGGTTATACTACAGCTGTACAATAGAGGCAACCCTGTAGTAGGTGGTTATACTGCAGCTGTACAATAGAGGCAACCCTGTAGTAGGTGGTTATACTACAGCTGTACAATAGAGGCAACCCTGTAGTAGGTGGTTATACTGCAGCTGTACAATAGAGGCCACACTGTTGTAGGTGGTTATACTACAGCTGTACAATAGAGGCAACCCTGTAGTAGGTGGTTATACTACAGCTGTACAATAGAGGCAACCCTGTAGTAGGTGGTTATACTACAGCTGTACAATAGAGGCAACCCTGTAGTAGGTGGTTATACTACAGCTGTACAATAGAGGCAACCCTGTAGTAGGTGGTTATACTACAGCTGTACAATAGAGGCCACACTGTTGTAGGTGGTTATACTACAGCTGTACAATAGAGGCCACACTGTTGTAGGTGGTTGTACAGCAGCTGTACAATAGAGGCCACACTGTTGTAGGTGGTTATACTGCAGCTGTACAATAGAGGCAAACCTGTAGTAGGTGGTTATACTGCAGCTGTACAATAGAGGCAACCCTGTAGTAGGTGGTTATACTGCAGCTGTACAATAGAGGCAAACATGTAGTAGGTGGTTATACTGCAGCTGTACAATAGAGGCCACACTGTTGTAGGTGGTTATACTGCAGCTGTACAATAGAGGCAACCCTGTAGTAGGTGGTTATACTGCAGCTGTACAATAGAGGCCACACTGTTGTAGGTGGTTATACTGCAGCTGTACAATAGAGGCAAACCTGTAGTAGGTGGTTATACTGCAGCTGTACAATAGAGGCAACCCTGTAGTAGGTGGTTATACTGCAGCTGTACAATAGAGGCCACACTGTTGTAGGTGGTTATACTACAGCTGTACAATAGAGGCAACCCTGTAGTAGGTGGTTATACTGCAGCTGTACAATAGAGGCAAACCTGTAGTAGGTGGTTATACTGCAGCTGTACAATAGAGGCCACACTGTTGTAGGTGGTTATACTGCAGCTGTACAATAGAGGCAACCCTGTAGTAGGTGGTTATACTGCAGCTGTACAATAGAGGCCACACTGCTGTAGGTGGTTATACTGCAGCTGTACAATAGAGGCAAACCTGTAGTAGGTGGTTATACTGCAGCTGTACAATAGAGGCCACTCTGTTGTAGGTGGTTGTACAGCAGAGACAACCCTATTAGGTAGTTGTACTGCAGCTGTACAATAGAGACAAGCCTATTAGGTGGTTGTGCTACAGCTGTACAGCAGAGGCAACCCTGGAGCAGGTGGTTGTACTGCAGCTGAACAACAGAGGCACCCTTTTAAATGGTTGTACAGCAGCTGTACAACAGACATGTATTAACATCTACTGTAGATGGTTGTACTGCAGTTGTACAACATAGACAACCCTTCTACTGTAGCAAGTGATTGTACTGCAGTTGTACAACAGAGACAACCCTTCTACTGTAGCAAGTGATTGTACTGCAGTTGTACAACAGAGACAACCCTTCTACTGTAGCAAGTGATTGTACTGCAGTTGTACAACAGAGACAACCCTTCTACTGTAGCAAGTGATTGTACTGCAGTTGTACAACAGAGACAACCCTTCTACTGTAGCAAGTGATTGTACTGCAGTTGTACAACAGAGACAACCCTTCTACTGTAGCAAATGATTGTACTGCAGTTGTACAACAGAGACAACCCTTCTACTGTAGCAAATTATTGTACTGCAGTTGTACAACAGAGACAACCCTGAACTGTTAATATACTGGATGGGATAGAGAAAGTTAAGACCATGTCATGTATGGTACACTAAAGATAATGACCCATGTACACGCCATGAGGTCTATTGAGCATATGGTGCTAGCCTTATACAGGCACCTGACCATCTTGACAGACAATAATTTGTTACATTGTGCTTTTAAAAATAACTACAATCCATTGCAGTAGCGAATGTGACTGACCAGACCTATTCGCGTGCTAGCCCTAGAGTTTATAGAGTTATCAGCACTTGGCTGATGGTGCGGTCAGTGTCACACTGGCTGTCTTTACTTCCCATGACATTTCCTAGTGTCCGATTTTAGTCTGTGTTGACGTGAGAGTCCGAGTCAGCTATTAAAACAAGTCTGCCTCAGTGGGGATTTGAACACATGACTTCTGGGTCAGCATGCAGGCGTATGTTATGTATGAAATCACCAATGGATGCGTGGTGTAGAACGAGTTCATCCCATTATTTGTTTGTTTGTTTTGCGCTCACTCGCTTTGAACTCAGGTGCAGTCCATACACAATATTTATAGTAGTGATGGACTGAATTTTGCATGTGGATTAGCTTTCCCTATTAACAGTGGCCCTCACTATCAGGCGAACCCACTACGACCTCAGAGGTACTTGTATGTTACGTCCCCAAGTCAAGGACGGCAGGTCAACATTTTAGTCCAGTGTAGGGGTTGAACAGCTTACCTTTCGGCCATGCTGACCTGCATTCCATTATTTCATCACTGGCATTTAGTCTTTGGCTGCATTGGTGCTGTGACTAGAATGCTGGTTTGCTGGCCCGTGGTCATGTGTTGGAAACTTGACAATTGACTTGGGCTCCAAGACCAGCCCAACTTAAAATGACTCCAGTAAATGTCCTGGGCTGTGCAGGTGGCTAGTGCGATACTGACCATGTTACCTGTCACGTTTGACCATGTTACCTGTCACGTTTGACCATGTCACCTATCATGTTTGACCATGTTACCTATCATGTTTGACCTAGTCACCTATCACATTTGACCATGTTACCTATCATGTTTGACCATGTCACCTATCATGTTTGACCATGTTACCTATCATGTTTGACCATGTTACCTATCATGTTTGACCATGTTACCTATCACATTTGACCATGTCACCTACCATGTTTCACCATGTCACCTATCATGTTTGACCATGTCACCTATCATGTTTGACCATGTTACCTATCATGTTTGACCATGTTACCTATCATGTTTGACCATGTCACCTATCATGTTTGACCATATCACCTATCATGTTTGACCATGTCACCTATCACATTTGACCATGTCACCTATCACATTTGACCATGTCACCTACCATGTTTCACCATGTCACCTATCATGTTTGACCATGTCACCTATCACATTTGACCATGTCACCTATCACATTTGACCATGTCACCTATCACGATTGACCATGTCACCTATCATGTTTGACCATGTCACCTATCACATTTGACCATGTCACCTATCACATTTAACCATGTCACCTATCACGATTGACCATGTCACCTACCATGTTTCACCATGTCACCTATCACATTTGACCATGTCACCTACCATGTTTGACCATGTCACCTATCACATTTGACCATGTCACCTACCATGTTTCACCATGTCACCTATCACATTTGACCATGTCACCTACCATGTTTCACCATGTCACCTATCATGTTTGACCATGTCACCTATCATGTTTGACCATGTCACCTATCACATTTGACCATGTCACCTATCATGTTTGACCATGTCACCTATCACATTTGACCATGTCACCTACCGTGTTTCACTATGTCACCTATCATGTTTGACCATGTCACCTACCATGTTTCACCATGTCACCTATCACATTTGACCATGTCACCTATCATGTTTGACCATGTCACCTACCATGTTTGACCATGTCACCTATCACGTTTGACCATGTCACCTATTACATTTGACCATGTCACCTATCACCATTGACTATGTCACCTATCATGTTTGACCATGTCACCTATCATGTTTGACCATGTCACCTATCACATTTGACTATGTCACCTATCACATTTGACCATGTCACCTATCATGTTTGACCATGTCACCTATTACATTTGACCATGTCACCTATCACGTTTGACCATGTCACCTATCACGATTGACCATGTCACCTATCACATTTGACCATGTCACCTAACACGATTGACCATGTCACCTATCATGTTTGACCATGTCACCTATCACGTTTGACCATGTCACCTATCACATTTGACCATGTCACCTATCACGTTTCACCATGTCACCTATCACATTTGACCATGTCACCTATCACATTTGACCATGTCACCTATCACGTTTCACCATGTCACCTATCATGTTTCACCATGTCACCTATCACCTATTATGTTTGACCATGTCACCTATTACGTTTGACCATGTCACCTATTACGATTGACCATGTCACCTATCATGTTTGACCATGTCACCTATCATGTTTGACCATGTCACCTATCATGTTTGACCATGTCACCTATCATGTTTGACCATGTCACCTATCACATTTGACCATGTCACCTATCACGATTGACCACACCATCCATCTTGTGTCTATAAAATGTGAGGTCAGCACCATATGCCCACTGCGTCCCAAAGTCCCGTTCTTGACTTTTTCATTGAAAGACTTTATTGGAATATTCTAGACATCGCTGAAAACATCAACACATGCCTGGAACAGGGAGAAGCCGGGAGATTATTTGCTGTTGTGTCCCTCCGAGGATTCCAGCACAAAGTGACCACCGAGGACATCATCATGGTCAGATACGACTTCCCACCCAATGTTGGGGACAGAATCCGCTTGGAAAAGGTATGCCGTTAGCTCAGTTAAATGTCATCTCCACAATGAAGGGTGACTGTCGTAGATCATAAACACTTTTGTTTTATGCTTTGGCAATACCATTTGTCGTCAGGCTGTTGCTTCTCGATATTATGTCATCATTATATTGTTGCCTACGTTATGTTTGTCGTTGTTCTCTCCAGTATGATTCTTTATGAGTGTTGTGTCTTTTAGTGTGGCTAAAGTATTGTATTTCCATCACCTGCTTTTCATTTCAGCTTTCTTATTACTCTGATTCATAACAATGAATTCCCTTAGTAAATATAAACAAAGATGTCATAAATAATTGATTACACAATGTGTTGTCTGATATATTTCACCTCATCTCGTCAGGCGCAAACTGCAGATTTATATATCATCTGTTCACTTTAAATCACATATAGCTCCGCAGTATGCACCTGACGAGGTGCAGCAAAATATGCCATGCGATACACTGTGCAACCTGCTGTTTATGGTTTTTTTTTTTATTACTTCTATATGTTTTTGTTATCATGAAATGCAACCAATTATTCATTACCTGCATATTTCTAGAGCCTAAATTTAAGGTTGTGATTGTTTGTTAGCTGCATATGCATCCGCACCAACAATTTGTACATACATCTCATTTGCCTATTCTTATTTTTCATTTGTTTGTTCATCTTCTAGATGGCCATATTCATGTGGGTATGTGAAGCGTTAGAATTATCACATGTGGGTATGTGAAGTGTTAGAACCATCACATCTGGGTATGTGAAGTGTTAGGATATCACATGTGGGTATGTGAAGTGTTGGGGTCATCACATGTGGGTGTGTGAAGTGTTAGGACATCACATGTGGGTATGTGAAGTCTTGGGACATCACATGTGGATATGTGAAGTGTTAAAACCATCACATGTGGGTATTTGTGAAGTGTTAGAACCATCACATGTGGGTATTTGTGAAGTGTTAGGACATCACATGTGGGTATGTGAAGTGTTAGGACATCACATGTGGGTATGTGAAGTCTTGGGACATCACATGTGGGTTTGTGAAGTGTAAAAACCATCACATATGGGTATGTGAAGTGTTAGGACATCTCATGTGGGTATGTGAAGCGTTGGGGCTATCACATTGTATAGGCCTTGGTACGTGGAGGAATAGCTGGCCATTTTCCCCCTCTTGTAGCAAACATTGAATGCTGACATCGGACCCATGTCTGACCATGCGCATACCATTGCCAGCATTAAGTCTTATTTGCTACACCAGTACGTACGATAACATGCCATTGCCAGCATTAAGTCTTATTTGCTACACCAGTACGCACGATAACATACCATTGCCAGCATTAAGTCTTATTTGCTACACCAGTACGCACGATAACATACCATTGCCAGCATTAAGTCTTATTTGCTACACCAGTACGCACGATAACATACCATTGTCAGCATTAAGTCTTATTTGCTACACCAGTACGCACGATAACATACCATTGTCAGCATTAAGTCTTATTTGCTACACCAGTACGCACGATAACATACCATTGTCAGCATTAAGTCTTATTTGCTACACCAGTACGCACGATAACATACCATTGTCAGCATTAAGTCTTATTTGCTACACCAGTACGCACGACAACATACCATTGTCAGCATTAAGTCTTATTTGCTAAAGCAGTACGCACGATAACATACCATTGTCAGCATTAAGTCTTATTTGCTACACCAGTACGCACGATAACATACCATTGTCAGCATTAAGTCTTATTTGCTACACCTGTACGCACGATAACATACCATTGTCAGCATTAAGTCTTATTTGCTACACCAGTACGCACGATAACATACCATTGTCAGCATTAAGTCTTATTTGCTACAGCAGTACGCACGATAACATACCATTGTCAGCATTAAGTCTTATTTGCTACACCAGTACGCACGATAACATACCATTGTCAGCATAAGTCTTATTTGCTACACCAGTACGCACGATAACATACCATTGTCAGCATTAAGTCTTATTTGCTACACCAGTACGCACGATAACATACCATTGTCAGCATTAAGTCTTATTTGCTACAGCAGTACGCACGATAACATACCATTGTCAGCATTGTCTTATTTGCTACAGCAGTACGCACGATAACATACCATTGTCAGCATTAAGTCTTATTTGCTACAGCAGTACGCACGATAACATACCATTGTCAGCATTAAGTCTTATTTGCTACACCAGTATGCACGGTAACATACCATTGTCAGCATTAAGTCTTATTTGCTACACCAGTATGCACGATAACATACCATTGTCAGCATTAAGTCTTATTTGCTAAAGCAGTACGCACAATAACATACCATTGTCAGCATTAAGTCTTTATTTGCTACACCTGTATGCACGATAAGTGCTTTATACTCTACAAAAATGTGGTGTAGAGGTTGGAACCATGAGTGTCAGTGGAAATAAAGAATTAATGCCACTGAAATGTTGATAATTAGAAACATGAGGCAGATACATTTTTTAAAAACTGTTATTACTGCCTATAGTACCTTGCGATGTTGGGTAGAGGAGTCTTGAGCCTGAGGAATTGAGGTTGCCTGGCTAATGCAGTCGGGAGGGTTTTCTTTTTTTCCCCAACAGAAAAAAATCTGTCTCCTTACTGATAATTCGAACCCGACTCTCCTGAATGGAAGCCTAGCATTCTAGTGGAGATCATAGAAAGACAACTCAACCAGAAGGAAGTGTAGATGAAACAAACACATTACATATGGAGATACATGATAATAGTTAGAGGGCTAAATCAACACAAAACCAGCTGTGATCTCAATAACATCATTAATGACCTTATTAGGAGAAATCAGAGTATGATTTTACAGTTACAGACGTAGCATGTACAGTGCAGACCTGATAAGGCAAACTCACTTGGAACCCAAGAAATAGTTCTTCTTATCAGAAATTCCTCTTATAAGAGTTCAAGCATATAGTAATGTATTTGCAACGTACAATTCAATATTGTTCTTCACAACAGAAATTCGCCACATCTGAGATTGCCTTTAAGCAGTTTGCACTGTACTACCAAAGAAGGATGATAACAGAAGTCAACTACAACACACTCCAGCTTGCCAGTGCTACCCTTCATCTTTATAAACACCCAGCACTTGATGGTGTTGAGAACAGGATTGTTCCTCTAAAGCCAGATAAAGAAAATACCAAATGTTTTTTCCTTTCCCAGCAATAGCAGAGTCATATAACTCCAAAAATAGACAAGACGTTTCTTGCCAAATTTAAGTATGAGACTTAAATAGTGACACTGATTTGAGACTACTCATGCTAGGGCACACTTTCCCACTCTAAATTCACATGTGAATTTCTCATATTCTGCAGGTTCTGGCTGTTGGAGGGAAAAACTTTTCACTCATTGGTCAACCATTGTTGAGGTAAGATATTAGATTTGATGTGATTTGTATCATGTTTGTATGTGGCAAGTGATTTGTATCATGTTTGTATGTGGCAAGTGATTTGTATCATTTGTGTGTGTTTGTATCATTTATATGTGGCAGACATCTTCCCATACTTGTCATGTACAGTAATGTATATTTATCCTCTCCTCTTTTCCTATGTTTCTCACACCACCAGGGTACATGAATACAGTTCTGGAATTAGCTCTGATATGTTTCCTATACACTCTAGTGTTTGTTGCCTCATTTATGATTTTTGAGAGGATGGCCTTTTGCTTGTTCCCACTGATGCTCTGAATAATATCACACCCCGGGAAGGTTAACCCGGTCAACAAATGCCCGCAGAAGTCGGATGTGTCAGCCTAACGGCGCAAGAACGCAGCTCTGCTGTAAACAGGCACAACGCAATCACGTCCGAAAAAAAACTCCGGATGAACGAAGAAGAAGAATAATATCACACGTTTATATCTTATTTTAATATTGCATTGGTGATTCTTTTTCTTCTGCTTGTCATCTCCCAAAGGAGCATAGGCCACTACCCAACCACAGTCAAGTCCTTTGTAGGCTTGTTCAGGATTGGTTGAATATTATAGCTGAAGTTTTTGATGGGTTGAGGTAGCCTTTCTCATGTCAACCTGCCCTTGCCTTGCCGCCTCTTATGACGTGCATGGTACGCTACAGGGTTACTATTCTTTGCTGCCCGCATGGGCCCAGGTAACATGGCAAATCTTGGACATAGGTAAGGTAATTTACCATGGCTAGCCTGAGAAGGGAGTTCTTATGGGGGTAAATCTGTGACATCGATCAAGGTAATTTACCATAGCTAGGCCAGAGAAGGGAGTTCTTATGTGGGCAAATATGTGACATAGGTCAAGGTAATTTACCATGACTAGGCCAGAGAAGGGAATTCTTACGTTACATGTACCCAGTAGTAACAGTTGTCTCCGAAATCTAGACAGTAAACATAGAAGGAAGACAATGCAAAGTCACAGCAGTGTGGTTTTACAGAAGAATGTTTACAGTGCCATGGACAGTCAACATAAGATTGAAGTCTATTTATAAGATGACGCAGTGCACACACAAATTTAAATTATGTATGAGGAATAAGCAGCTAACATTGTTTTTCTATGTCAAGAGAACAGAAAAACTGGGGTATATTGTGAGAATAAGTTGGTAGGATTGTCGAAAAGAATAGATAAGAGGAAAGAGAAATTGGAAAGATATTTTTTTCTTGAATTTGCAAGAAAGGGAATAAGAATGTGAACAAGAAGATAACAGTCTCTAGAGGGAAGAGAGAAGAGTTATTCAAGCTGTTTCATGGTCATAATGAGTATTTTTTTTTTGTTTGCATATCCTTTACAGGACATTGCTGTCAACACCAGCATCTTTCAGCTGAATGTTGATTTCTTGGCAAGATTGCGCTCAGTAGTTTGCCATTGCTTTCTGAGCGGCCGGCTCACATACCCCGTAAGTTACCGATGCGATTCGAACCACTGCTGATTCTCACCGTCATCACGTTACCTACGAGAGTATACGAGATTACGGAGAAAAGTCGCTAAACTCTAAGCCACGAAGCCGGTCATAATGAGTATGGTAGAGGTTAATATGTGAGGTTTCTATAGGGCAATAATGAGTCTCACAAGGTAAGACAATAAGTGTTTCAGGGTAATAATGAGAGCATTGCAGGGTCATAATGATTGTCACAGAGTCACAATAAAACCATTGCAGGGTCATGATTGTCGCAGTCATAATGAGAGCATTGCAGGGTCACAATGACTGTCGCAGAGTCATAATGAGAGCATTGCAGGGTCATAATGGCTATCGCAGAATCATAATGAGAGCATTGCAGGGTCATAATGAGAGCATTGCAGGGTCATAATGATTGTCACAGAGTCACAATAAAACCATTGCAGGGTCATGATTGTTGCAGTCATAATGAGAGCATTGCAGGGTCACAATGACTGTCGCAGAGTCATAATGAGAGCATTGCAGGGTCATAATGGCTATCGCAGAATCATAATGAGAGCATTGCAGGGTCATAATGAGAGCATTGCAGGGTCATAATGAGAACATTGCAGGGTCATAATGATTGTCACAGAGTCATAATAAGACCATTGCAGGGTCATAATTGTCGCAGTCATAATGAGAGCATTGCAGGGTCATAATGACTCGCAGAGTCATAATAAGACCATTGCAGGGTCATAATGACTGTCGCAGAGTCATAATAAGACCATTGCAGGGTCATAATGAGAGCATTGCATGGTCATAATGAGTGTTGCAGAGTCATAAAGAGAGCATTGCAGGGTCATGAGACCGTTGCAGGGTCATAATGAGGCCGTTGCAGGGTCATAATGCGAGCCTTGCAGGGTCTTAATGAGTGTTGCATGTCATAATGATTATTACAGAGTTATTGTAGTGTAGTGTCATAATGAGAGTGTTACAGCGTCATAATGCAGGTATAACTAGTTACCAAAGTGACTTTTATAGCGTTGTGCTGAGTTTTACAAGGTAATAAAAAGTGTTACAGGGTCAGAATGAGTATTATAGGGTAACAAAAAGTGTTGCATGATCATAAAGATTGTTACAGGGTCATAAAAAGGTCATTTTAGATGTTACAGGGTCATAAAAAAGGTCATGTTAGAGTTATACCGAAAGCATTACAGGGTTATACAGTTGATGTTGGAGAAAAACATGCACATTCAGATATTCTCATGTTCCACATTATGTTGTGTTGTCCCCAGACGTGATGTTGTCCGAGTGGAAGCCACCGTTGTGGAGAAGACGCTGTCCCACAACCGAGTTTGGTTTGTGTACAGGAAGAGAAAGAACTTCAAAAAATTGCACTGTGAGTGTACTTTCTTATTTCCCCCTTGTTACCATTTTGTTTCTTGGGGTTTTATCTAGGGTGCAGGGGGAAATATCTGGAGTGTAAGGGAAATTATCTAGAGTTTAGAGGGAAATATCTGGAGTGTAGTAGGGGGAATATCTAGAGTGTAGTAGGGGGAATATCTGGAGTGTAGTAGGGGGAATATCTAGAATGTAGAGGGAAATATCTGGAGTGTAGTAGGGGGAATATCTAGAGTGTAGTAGGGGGAATATCTAGAGTGTAGTAGGGGGAATATCTGGAGTGTAGTAGGGGGAAATATCTGGAGTGTAGTAGGGGGAAATATCTGGAGTGTAGTAGGGGGAAATATCTGGAGTGTAGTAGGGGGAAATATCTAGAGTGTAGGGGGAAATATCTAGAGTGTAGTCTTCTTCTTCAGCATTCCAAGCCATTGAGGTTCTTTGCTGCAGGGTGGAATATCTAGAGTGTAGTATCTAGAGTGTAGTAAGGGGGGAATATCTAGAGTGTAGTAAGGGGGGAATATCTAGAGTGTAGTAAGGGGGAAATATCTAGAGTGTAGTAAGGGGGGAATATCTAGAGTGTAGTAAGGGGGGATTATCTAGAATGTTTGAAGAGCGTAGAGGAGCATGTGTAGAGTGAATATATCTAGAGTGTAGAGGAGCATGTGTAGAGTGACTAGGAAAATATCTAGAGTGTAGAGGAGCATATGTAGGAGGAAGAGGAAAATGTCAAGTCAAACATGAGAAGTCAGCAATCAATCATGTGCCATGCCGGAAAGCGTGGGCGGTCATGACTTGCCATTTCACTCGATCACCAGAGTCGTGGATCAGCTCAGCGTTCCTGTCTCGTCCGTGCCATGTGACCAAGCCATCCAGATATTTTCCTCTCGGTCTTCCTCTTGGTCTGTTCCCTTCGATCTTGCTGTTGTCACTAAGTTCTCCAATCCATTTCTTCTCATAACATGTCCAAAAAATTTTGACTGTCTACATCTAATTTCTCTAATCAATCTACGATTTTCATTTGTCTCCTGTAGTACTTGGTCATTGGTTTTTCTATCTGTCCATGGTATTCTTTGCATTTTCCTCAGAAACCACATTTCTGCAGCCATCAAATGTTTTTCAGCTTGACTGCCCATTGTCCAAGTTTCACATCCATACAAAAGAACAGGCTCTATGTATCCCCTCAACACTCTTTTTCTCGTTTCATTTGACATCTTTTTATTGGAAGTCAACATTTTAGTCCAATTACCCGGTGATGGGGTTGAAATTGCTACCTCGCCATCAGCTCACCGGAAGTTTAAGAGCATGTGCTCTTATCCATTCGGCCATGCTAACCTCCTAATATTCTTTTTGTGGGTATGTTTTCTCAATTTAAAATGTGATCTGGGAAGTGGCCCATTCGGCCTGCAGTTTTCAACTTTTTTTCTGAGGAGGTATTTATGTGTGCATATGAGCCCTTCAAATCTTTTACCACTACCAGAGGATCTGACAGAGAGTCAAAACTCTGAGGGAAGGCAGACAGAGATATAATCAGACTGCTCCTGGTACTATTAGTATTGGGAGTCTTTGCTGGCTGTTGGAGACCTGGAGGGAGCACGTTTGGCAATGTCCTGAATGCTGTGATGTTGGTTCTTAACTCATCATTTATCACAATCTGAGAAGCCTAGATATTTGATCCATTAACCCAGGATCACAGGGAAGTGTACCACACTTGTTGTTGGTTAAACGCATTCGTACTTTCTACACTGTGAGACAAGAGGTGAAATGCATGTCTTATTATATTTTGAGCTTGTAATATGATCTTTAGTGTCTAAATCTCTTAGATCATTGTGGAAGGCAAAGGAAACTATCACATTACTTTCCCAAGAAGTAGTTTCTGGGCAATCACAAAGCTAGATTTGTGTTGGGGTGATGTGTTCAAGGAAATTCAAACAGTTTTATATAGATCTTTAGTATCCTTAAACAAGTTATGGTTTCACAACGATTTATATCTTTCAGAGGTCAGATAAATAACATCACATACACAATATAGCTGTGACAGTCAGGGCAAGTGACCATTGGTCATCAGTCTTGAAATCCCTGCAGTGAATAGTAGTAGTTAGTTAGTCGAGGTTCCAACTTCATGGCAACGGGTCGTCCCCATTATGCTCCATTCCTGTGCCAGTGAATACCACACAAAATGCTCCCCACTGTCCAATGTGAAGTAACCAAACCTAATACTATAATGCTTATATTTCTGTGATTGTGAGATGTGAAATGGCATTTATAAATCTTGATTTATTTTATTTTCCACTTGGCAGTGTACAGGGACAGACACACCATGCTTGTGATCAACTCCATCCAGGTTGCCAAAATGCCCACACCAGCAGTTGATGACAGTGACACCAGTCAAGATTTGACAGAAACGTAGATCTTAAGCAAGTTTATGCTGGCACATTATAGCTGACCTTTCTTGTGTTTGCATTGGGAAGATTGTGGTCTTGTAGTTTTTATGTGTTCTTCTTCTTCCATAGGTGCTAGGACTTTTAAGTCTTAGACTTCAGAATCTGTTTTGTGGATAAAATCCACTTTCCATTGTGGATTCTGTCTTTGTGTGTGTGTGGATAAAATGCATTGATGAGATCGGCATGGTTGAATGGATAAGGACGCGTGATCTTAAACATCCGATGTGCTGCTGCTGAGGTAAGGGGTTCAACCCCTACACCGGACAGTTGGGCTAAATGTTGACCTCTCGTCCTTGACTTGGGGATGTAAATTACAAGTACCTCTGAAGTTGGAGTGGGTTCGCCTGATGGCAAGGTCACTATTAATAGAGAAAGCTAATCCACACGTAAAATTCAGTCCATCACTACTAGAAGTAGTATGTATAGACTATGCTTGATTCCAAAGCAAGCGCGCGCCCCAAAAAACAAAAAATCATTGACCATTGCAGTCCTGCTGCTTTGTACCTCAAAGTTTGTTTTCTTGTGTGGCTGTCAACAGACAAAATTAGTGTCATGCCTCTTGACAGAAGGGGGCGACTGAAGGAAATGCTTTGAAGTCTGGGAATAAGATTCTGTTCTTCTACAATTTCTTTCTCAGTTCCCAGGCCTTCAAGGCACAATGCTGCGAGTATCCATCTCTTCCTCCTCTGATGTTGTTGCTTCAGTCTGTGGTATTGTTCCTTCAGATCTAGTTCCACACTGTTGTACCCTACATTTACTTGTTTAGATGCAAATGTTTGTTTTGTAAATTTTGTGTGTGCTTGCGCGTGTGTGTTATATGCCATGTTCCATGTCAGTGACTAACATAAATTTTATATAATATCTAGTAACTTTGTATGCATTGTTCACATATCTGTTATTTATGTCCAGATTACCAGAATTGGTAAATGTTTCAGTTTCTATAAATTGTTGAAGACACCTGCTCTTTTCAGGCACAATGTATGTCTAGCACCTTGCCATCTTGATAGTCTGTAAAATGGAGCGCACAGTCTGGGCTGAATTTAGAGATCATGTGATGAACTGATTAAAATGTTGGAAGATATCAACACTGATGGAAAAGATTTAAGAATAATAAAGAATGTTTACTGGAACCAAGTAGCAGCAATTAAAATGGGAAATAAAGAGGGTAGTTACGAACAGATAAAACTAGGAGTACGACAGGGGTATGTCTTGTCACCAATTCTGTTCTCCCTGTATAGCGAAGTAATAATGAGAGAGATCAAAGAGATGCCAGGAATACTAGTTGGAGGTTATAATATAAGTAATATACGCTATGCAGATGACACAGTATTGGTGGCGGATAATTCAACAGACCTACAACAATTATTAGACGTTGTAGTAACAGAGAGTGCAAGGAAAGGACTCTCCTTGAATATCAAGAAAACAGTAACAATGGTAATATCAAAGAAAATGTGACATAGAAATAGAAGGGAAAATCCTTAACCAAGTTGATAATTTTAGATACCTAGGGGCATTTATAACATCAGATGGAAGATGTACAACAGAGATTAGGAGCAGAATAGGGCAGGCAAAGGCCGCATTTCAGAAAATGAAGAGTATCTTATGCAATAAGTCACTATCATTGAATGTAAGAAAGAGAGTGCTGAAATGCTATGTGGAACCAGTTTTGCTGTATGGCAGTGAATCTTGGAATGTAAATGAACAAATTAAGAAGAAATTGGAAGCAACAGAGATGTGGTTCCTGAGACGAATGTTGCGAATTCCTTGGACTGCCAGAGTAACTAACGACGACTGCCTGAAACAGGCTAATGAAACTAGAACATTATATACAACAATAAGACAGAGACAAACAGCTTTCTTCGGTCATGTGATGAGAAGAGAGGCATTGGAGAACATCGTGACAACTGGAAAGATCGAGGGGAAGAGAGGCAGAGGTAGACCAAGAGAAGTGATGCTGGATGGATTGAGACGGTGGCATGGAGGAATATCAGCAGCAGAGTTGATCCAGAAAACCAAAGACCGAGATCTGTGGAGAGCCATGAACGCCTACGCCAGCCGGCACGGCACTTGATGATGATGATGTGTTGCCCATGCAGCATAATCGCTCTGTTGGCCTGCCTTGTTTACTCCAGTGGAAAGGTAACTACCACCGAGTCTGGAACAAGACAAGCTGACGGGTCAACAAAGCAATGCTCTAACTGTGCTTTGATCATAGACCGGTTGCCAACCAAAGCTTAGGGCCCAGCCACAAAGTATACAGGAAAATATTAATCCATTTGATATTTCTGTGAATTTTCTGAAATGTTAAATAGAACCTTTCCTTAAAAGTCGACAGGGTCGACTTCATTGCACCAGGTTTTTATCCCAAATGGCTCGGTCTCTTTCTACAGTGCGGAAACTGTCTCACAAAGCATGAAATCCGTAGCTCTAGTGACAACCCTCCGAAAAATTTCACTTGTGAACCAAAGGCCACAGCCCGGAATCGAACCTTCAACCTTCGAAGCCCAGGTCAAACGGCTTGACCACTTCGTCACGGACACTCCCTCACATGGCAATGAACATTGGAATGTCAATGAACAAATCAGGAAGTGATTGGAGGCAGTGGACGTGAATGCCTTGAAAGGCAATTGCTGGGAGAGGCTAATGAAATTAGAAGATTATACACAACTGGGGGAAGGAGATCGTCTTCTTTGGTTGTATAATGAGAGGAGAGGAATTGGAGAAGATTGTGATAATGGAACCATCTGTGGTAGAAGAGCAGATCAAGAGAAAGGCTGTGTTGCATCGTCTTCATCTGCCATGGCTGGCTGGAGTTCCTATGTGGCAGTCGGTAAGAAACAATGGGAGACAAAATAAAGGTCTTACAGTTGTGACTTCTTTTTATAGTCCTTGCTGTGTAGTGTTGGTCATTATGCCTGTCCACAGCCCTCTGTCTCTTGTGCTGCAAATCATTTCTTATAGGTAGTCAGGCACCTGTGGGACCAGCTGGAGAAAGTAGGGGATACAGGCTGAGAACCTGTATGTGGAGACAATTATATGGCAGGGGTTCTGGACCAATCTCTAAACTGAGTGGGAAGACCAGGAGAACTTTCAATCACATGGCAGTTGGAACGATTAGCAGTATGACTCTTCGATGGTTGTTGAACAAGGGTATGGAGCATGTGGGAATGTCCTGAGTGCAGTGATGTAGGTTCTAAGCTCAGCTCAATCATTTCTGGTACCAACGTGCCATGAAGCCAACTGCCCAGCATCTTCTCTTTTGGTCTCCCCCTGCCTCGCTTTCCTTCCAACCTTCCCATTGTGACAGCATACTTCAGCTTTCCCCATCTCATGACATGCCCAAAGCATGCGGACTGTCTTCTTCTGATGTGAGTAACCAGTTCTCTCTGTGAGTTAACTTCTTTCAAGTTATCTTCATTGCTCTTTCTATCCACCCACATTGTTATCATTCTTCTACAAAACCGCAGCATCCACATAATCTCTCACTCATCTGCTAATTGTCCATGATTCACTTCCACACATCAAGATTGACTCATAGCTCTTAAGAACTCTTTCCCTCACCTTGATGGACACAAATACATTACAGAGAATATTCTTCGTTTTGTGAAATACTGCCTTTACTTGGACTTTTCTACATTTGAAGTTCAAGCAACTGGATTATATTTAAAGTCTTAATTAGATAACTGATGTCATTTCTTCTTCAGTTCGCTTGAAATAAATTGTCTCTTATCTGCAAATATTGCAGACTTTTCTACATTTAAAGTTCAAGCAACTGGAGTACATTTAAAGTCTTAATTGGATAACTGGTGTCATTTCTTCTTTTTCCTTCGCTTGAAATAAATTCTCTTATCTGCAATTCTGTCTTCTGTATAAATTTCACTGTCTATGTTTGTTCACTTAGAGGCCCATAAGGTCTAGAGACCACTGTTGTTTCTCAATGCCAAGAGGTTTACCATAATATCGTATTCAGGGTAGTCTTAAGAGTTTGTGATTTGTTGTCTGGAGTGACAATCCACTTGTGCACAAGTCACTTCACGATTGATTGTGTCCTGTTCCGAGGCACATAATGATTTAATATGGTCTGTCCTTAATATGGTAATCTTCTTGTACTGGTGTTGATAGCCTTCTGATGATGCCATAGCATTCTGGGCACATCAAAATGGGTTGTCTTCCCCAGCAGATGTCAGGACTTTGGAAATCTGACACTTGTCTGTGACTCACTGACCATGCATGCGATACTGTTCCCATCCACCACTGCCACAAGATCTGCTAAAATTTGGAGCCAACATCTGTGTCAGCCAGCCAGCAGCAACCCATCCCATGTGAATAATAATATGCGTACACTGGCAATGTCCCCAAAATTAGTGTCCTTGAGGTCAATTCATCAGGTCACTCATTACGTCTGACCCTACATGTCCTAGGCAGTAGACCACTGTGCCTAAGATCTTGAAGACATAATGTACGTATTTAACTGAACCATCCCACACTACGGCCACCAGTAATTGAATTCTGAAGCACTGCCCAAGAGTTAGACACAATGGTCACTCCCATGTACAGAATCTCATCTTAAATAATGTTCTTGCTTCTTATAACAGAAAGTTCTGGTTCAAAATAAGATTACGTTTGTAGTCATGGAACTGCACTGCACAGAAGGTTCATCACCATGCAGAGTTGTGTCTGTGGGGAATATTTGCAGCAACTGACCAGCATGAGCCTGCCGGGCTGTATCTATACCCACCACAGCACCAAACAAGTGAGTCACATTTTTAAGACCTGGCATCTTTCCTGTGGCAACATACGGATATTAAATCATGGACCATTTCACAATCTCTGAAGAAGAACATTGGGACTTTTTAGCTCAAATGTTACAGATGAGTTCTTGGACTAAGAAGAAGAACGATGCTGACAATGGAATAAGGACAATGATATTGACACTGGACTAAGAAGAACAATACTGTCCTGCAAGATGTAAACATGGAAGAAAACTGTTTATAAACAGCTTCATGTCTGGACAGCTGGAATACTTTGGCCATATTGAAGGTCACAGTGGCTGGAATACTTTGGCCATAGTGAAGGTCACAGTGGCTGGAAAGAAAAGCGATGGAAGGCAGGGTTCCTGGGAGAAGTGGCAAGGGGTCTGCCAACATGAACATGGACACAAGTCCTTGTGTAGACACCTTGGACAAGAGGGTGCAGGAAAATGGCAAGATCAATCAACTTCTCAGCAGATAGTGATGACAGCGATGTTCTGCAGACTTGTTACATACTGATGGTATATCCATACCATACTTGTTATCTGACCATTTATATCTTTAATGCTCTTCTTGGCAACTTGACGTTCAGTAGTCTGCCATTGCTTTCTGAACAACCGGCACTCAAACCATTTTATGAAAACCAACACATGGCGGTCTACTGCCAAATCACCCGCAGCTGTGTTTCAAATGCGGGATTGCAAATTGCACCTATAGCCGTTTCACCACAGACCTGGCTTTCTTTTGCCCTCAACTTTTCGCTACAATATGGTTTTCAACAGACTGTTACGTTACTTGATGTGAATAAAGATTCTTGTCTTTCTAATTCGTGTCCCCTTCAGCAGCACCATTGTGTGGGTGTCCTAGAACTCCCTTGATTCTTTTTCCACCGAAGAGAAATTTAGCAGTATTTTCAGTGGAAAGGATTTGGATTTCCACCTTATGTATCTGCAGTATATGTGAAAGAAACCTTTTCATGTTTTTTTATGAGCCTATTAGCTTAGTTTTTTTTTTTTTTTTTTGGGGGGGGGGGGGGGGAGACAGATTTTGGCAGACTACATTAGCAGCAAGAAAATTAATGAACCTTAAAAAGTTATTTCATCATCCGCAGTACTGGTTCCAAGTTACTGCTACAGTGGGGGGAACAGAGTTGAGGGTGAGCACCCAACCTTGCAAACTACTCCCATGGCTAGTGCATTCATCACCTCTGACAGCAGAAATCCAACTCCTGGCCTTCTCATGGGGGAACTATTTTAACTAACAGGAGAAAGGGTGATGGCGAGTCTCTGGCACAGTAAAACAGACTGCTCTAGATATGTATGAATGTATTATTATATATACAAGTGCAGACACGTACATACATATCTAAACTCAAGTAAAACCAGTCTACCCTAGCAAAAGAAAGGTGCTGAAGATGGAGGCAACCAACCAGGAGGCACACGACAGCAATCAGGATGCCACGGAAACACACCATAAAAGCAAACGAAAGAAGAAGCTGCAGAATAATAAACTTCACTGTGTTACCAAGACTTCAAAAGGGAAGTAAGGAATAGCAACACTGCAGACCTGCGCAAGTCATAACAAGTAAAAAGAGGGTTGACTATCTCACACTATAGAGAAGGAAAAAAATCAACCAACATAAACAAACAAAGAGCTTGGCATGTGCGATTATGAGACTCTATTAGGAGTCTTAAAGATAAAAGAGTGTTTTAGCAAAACAAACAATATGCAAGCACATTGTCTTGGCGGAGAACTGATTCTGTACCAAACAATGAATCATATGTTGAAACATTTGGTGATGTGCAAAGTATAAGAGTTTGGTTGTCTCTGCAATAAGAGGTACACATGTGTTGTTTGTTACTGAAGACATTAATATTCTTGACACGCTCACACACAAAAAATCAAACATCACCAGTAACTGGAAAGTCAATCTTTTAAATGTATGAGCATATGTTCAGGTAATAAATATGTAAAATAAATACACATGATCACAGTGTTAAACATCAGCAGCTGCATATCAGATCTGGCATGTATACTATAAATGATGGGCTTGTAGGTTGATAATCACATTACTTAAGTCACTCAAGCATGTTAATGCAACCCAGTGATTGTATTAAGTTCAGCAGTCTCAATAATGTGAGCAGACCCAGCTTGGCTGCAGTTCATAGCTGGCTCACCTAGTCTAGCTGCAGTCCATAGCTGGCTCACCTAGTCTAGCTGCAGTCCATAGCTGGCTCATCTAGTCTAGCTGCAGTGCGTAGCTGGCTCACCTAGTCTAGCTGCAGTCTGTAGCTGGCTCACCTAGTCTAGCTGCAGTCCACAGCTGGCCCATCTAGTCTAGCTGCAATCCATAGCTGGCCCATCTAGTCTAGCTGCAGTCTATAGCTGGCTCACCTAGTCTAGCTGCAGTCCACAGCTGGCCCATCTAGTCTAGCTGCAGTCCGTAGCTGGCTCACCTAGTCTAGCTGCAGTCCACAGCTGGCCCATCTAGTCTAGCTGCAGTCCGTAGCTGGCTCAACTAGTCTAGCTGCAGTCCACAGCTGGCTCATCTAGTCTAGCTGCAGTTCATAGCTGGCTCACCTAATCGGGCTGCAGTCCGTAGCTGGCTCACCTAGTCTAGCTGCAGTCCGTAGCTGACTCACCTTAACTAGCCGTTGTCTATAGCTCTCTCACTTAGTCTAACCCAGACCAAATATTGCCCTAAGCTCAGACAGTTCAGTGCACTGGTAACCACTGATTCTACAAATCTTGGGTTTTATTTAACAGCTTGCTTTTGGCTTTACCTTCTCACACAGTTGTACATTAGACCTGACAACTGAAATGTCAACCGTAAACAACACAAACTACCACTGGGAAGCCCAAGAAAAGGACAGACACACACTTGCAAACATTTCAATCCAATAAAACAACACACACGCACATGCAAACGAACATTTCAACCAGTTTTCAACAAACAAAAGAACAAGAACACAGCTGGAAAACTGAAGTATCACAATAACAAAAAAGTATCACGTTCTAAATGAATACTAAAATGTTTCTCTTGCACACTTCTGGTTAGCGACCTATGGTCAACGCTGACACCCCCCAATTCAATTTGTATGGCCCCAATAAGTGTGTTGCCCTATGTTCATGATCCTATTAATAAAATGTCAAAATGCAGACACTGTTCTGTGTTCATTCTACTGACAATCATCATCATCATCTAATGCCACTTCCACACTGAAGCTTGGCAGCAATCAACTACCAGCAATTTCAGTTCCGAGTCTTTCTTATACATTCTGCCACACTATCCCAACTAGATCTTGATGATGTCTGTCAATGTATATCTTTGATACCCCCCTACTGATATTTCTGCATTCTCTTCTATTCCTTTTCCTTGAGTTGAATCAAGAACCAACATCACATCGCTCGGGACATTCCCGTACATGCTCCATCCTCATCTACAACAGCCAGCAAAGAGTCCCAATACTAATGGCACCAGTAGCAGGCTGATTATGTGTCTGCCAGATCCTCTGGTCACACCTCGCAGTGCCATTCTCCCCAAGCCATGATGATCTGTTTTGCACTATACATCATCATCACGTACCATGCTGATAAGCGTGGGCAGTCATGTTTCACCATCTCACCCGACCACAAGAGTTGTGGATCAGCTCTGTGTTCTAGTCTCGACCATACCACAAGGCCAAGCCATCCAGGTATTTGTTTCCTTAGCCATCCAGGTATTTGCTTCCTTCTCTGCCTTCCACTTGTTCTTTTCCCCCTCAATCTTGGCAGTTGTCACCAAGTTTTCCAATTTATTTCTTACGTGTCCGAAAAATCTTGACTGTCTACGTCTAATTTCTTCAATCAGTTTACGGTTTTCATTTGTTTCTAGTAGGACTTGGTCATCGGATTTTTCTATCTGTCCATGGTATTCTTTGCAGTTTCCTCAGAAACCACATTTCCACAGCCATTAGATGTTTCTCAGCTTGTCTACTCATTCTGCATTAGTTGGTTAGTTAGTTAATCGTGGTTCCAACATCACAGCAAAGGGTCGTCCCCATTATGCTCCGTTCCCATGCCAGTGAATATCCCATAAAATTTTCCTCACTGCCCCATGTGAAAAGTGGAAAAGACAGGAGTCTCGACAAACAATGGCCCGCCCAGGCACACAGTGCAAAAAACCACTGCCAGAATGTCACCACAAAAGTCCTCTACGAACAATACAGTTCATCCTTGATGGAATTGGCAGTCACTTTCCCAACCAGATGTTCACCTACAAAGTCTCGATGTTTCTAGATATTGTTGTTCCGTTTCTAAATGTTTTCTAGCCAGCCACGCCATTTTTTTTCTCCGAAATGTAGATCACGCAACAAAACAACCTCGAAAAGATGTAAAGAAACATTTTACTGTACATAATGCCGTCGCGAGAATACCAACACAAAGGTCCTGCATTATACACACGATTCTAAAGAGCTCCAACCACATTTGCCTTTTCATGTACCCATACCCCACCAAGTGGTGCAGATCTAGCCAATATGCCCGCAAGCTCGTTTCCCACCACACTAGCATGTACTGGGGCAACAAAATATCCAACAGATGCCCTCTCTTATTGATTGTTGAATTGTTACTTGCCATGTGTAAATGCTTCTCTCTTTGACAGCTGTCAATTTACATTACATTCTCCACTTAAAAACCAGGTATGCCAGGTTGGGTACTGGAACTTTACATGTTAGGACAGCTTTATTAGAATGCAACCAGGTCAAGATTCAGTACAACTCACATGGAATGACACAGATTTTGGGTATTTCACTGACAACCAACTCCAACCCAATACACAGAGAGAATGAATCCAAAGTGTTCACAACCAGTGTGTGACTGTCAGGATCACCATCTACACCCAGTATATGACTGTCAGGATCACCATCTACACACTGAGACATTGGCTGAGGGAGACAGATCACCTAGTGTTTGTCCAGAATGGTATGATTCTTCATTAACCATTAAGCCTCTTAATGGTCTGTGAATGGATTTACTTAATGAGCTACAGGGAGTTTAAACTATTATGGCCTCTCGTTTCACTCTCCCTAGCAGATACCCATACAAGAACAGAGCCCTGTCCCGTACATTTCTATTCTGATCTTTGATGCACTGCTCCATGAGTTTAGCCAGCAGTGGCTGAAGCTTCCCTGGCTGCTCCAGACACATCCTCACCATCGCTCCCAGCAGAGTCAGCTTCAGCTTCTGACTGTTAGAATGATGCCTCTGTTGGATGTGATGACCGCTGGCATCTCTGTACTGTAGCTGTTCTTCCTCGTCGGAATCTCTCTCATCCTGTTCCCACATCATCTGCTCAAGTATCTGCGGGGCATTCTCCAGCAAGCTGCCGTGTGCTCGAATAATTTCCAGTAGTGCCACCTTGCCAGGAACTGATGTTATCTGCTGATAACTGTCTTGTATGTAAGGACCAAGAGTTAGCCAATGCTGTTTGTCTGAGAAAGTTACTGTTGGCAAAATCTGAAAGGAGCAAGGGAGATATTTAAGAGGACATTAATTCACATATACAAAGTCAATATCTAGAACACAATACTTACGTGTCAAAAGTAAACATTAAATAAACATTCATTCCAATGCAAAAATATCTAGAAAACATTTGTTCACTTGTAGAAAGTAAATATTCAGAAAACATTCATTCACATGTAGAAAGTAGATAATCAATCGAATGTAGAAAGTAAATATATAGAAAACGTACATTCTACAGAGATGACGTTTGTTCACATTTGCCATTAAGTGTAGGGGACTCGAAATGTTCAATCTAGAGCCAACAGTGTCACCTGGACTGTATCAAGTTTATGGACTATTTCAAATTTATCTGGTATATTCATCAATCTATTGGTATCACTGGTTTCTTGGCCTTCATCTAGCTCTCAGAAAAACCTACCCATGAAAGATTATGTATTCTTCCCTATATCCCCCATTTGGACAAAGGCACTCGACTTGCTCCAAGCCAATTTTATCCTTAGCTACCTCTTGCAGTTGGCTCCGTGGCAAAGGGGTTTTGGACACAATTCGTAAACCCGTATACCTGATTTCGAAACACATCTGCGCGCGATTTGGCAGCAGACCGTGTTGCATTGGTTGTTTACAAAATGGTATGGGTGCTGGTTGGTCAGAAAGCAATGGCAAACAACTGAATGTAAACTTGCCAAGAGATCACAACAGCAAAACATGCTCGTGTTTACTGCGATGTCATGTAAAGGATGTGCAAGTAACTATTTTTTTATCTCATGCAGCTCAGTCCATATCCTCCCCATAAGGTTCATGTCTGTTTCTACTTCTCTTCTCCAAGTGTTTTGTAGATCTTTCTTTATCTCTTTTGCCATGTAGATTCCAGGCAAAGAGCTTACTAGTTATATTATTCTTAGGTTTTATGTATCCTATCATGTAAGAAGCTGTGGAGGTGTGGTTTTACAGAAGAACTTTGAGAACACTGTGGATGGATAGAAAGAGCAATGAAGATATCTTAAAAGAAGTTAACTAACAAAGAGAAGTGATTACTTGCATCAGAAGAAGACAGAATCCACATTCTTTGGGCTTGTCTTGAGAAGGGGGAAAACTGGAGTATTTTTTTACAACAGGAAGGTTGGAGGGGAGGAGAAGCAGGGGGAGACCAAGAGAGAAAACGCTGGACAGTTTGACATTATGGTATTGAGGAATATCAGTATCAGAATTTATTGGCAGTACATGAGACACAAGGACAGTTAGTGGGGAAAATGTTGACCTCTGATTGCCCCAGAGTGGTTTAAGTTTCATCACATGTGCACATTTAGTTCCTTGTCACATAGCATTTGCGGAAGTTGTAATTTCTTAGGATCAACTCTGTCAGACTGAATTTTGTTTCTGTCAAGACTGGTTTTGGGATCAACTGAACCCCAATATATGGCTCCTGGAGATTTCTCTGTGAAAATACAGTTGGCTGGTGAAATACTGACAATATTACTCCTTGTGTGCTGTCGAATCACTGAAAATATAAACCCAACAGCTTATTCTAGATGTGAGAGACAATAAGTCAGCATATTCTAGATGTGAGAGACAATAAGTCAGTATATTCTAGATGTGAGAGACAATAAGTCAGCATATTCTAGATGTGAGAGACAATAAGTCAGCATATTCTAGATGTGAGAGACAATAAGTCAGCATATTCTAGATGTGAGAGACAATAAGTCAGCATATTCTAGATGTGAGAGACAATAAGTCAGCATATTCTAGATGTGAGAGACAATAAGTTGGCATATTCTAGATGTGAGAGACAATAAGTCAACATATTCTAGATGTGAGAGACAATAAGTCAGCATATTCTAGATGTGAGAGACAAAAAAGTCAGCATATTCTAGATGTGAGAGACAATAAGTCAACATATTCTAGATGTGAGAGACAATAAGTCAACATATTCTAGATGTGAGAGACAATAAGTTGGCATATTCTAGATGTGAGAGACAATAAGTCAACATATTCTAGATGTGAGAGACAATAAGTCAGCATATTCTAGATGTGAGAGACAATAAGTCAGCATATTCTAGATGTGAGAGACAATAAGTCAACATATTCTAGATGTGAGAGACAATAAGTCAACATATTCTAGATGTGAGAGACAATAAGTCAACATATTCTAGATGTGAGAAGCAATAAGTCAGCATATTCTAGATGTGAGAGACAATAAGTCGGCATATTCTAGATGTGAGAGACAATAAGTCAGCATATTCTAGATGTGAGAGACAATAAGTCAACATATTCTAGATGTAAGAGACAATAAGTCAACATATTCTAGATGTGAGAGACAATAAGTCAACATATTCTAGATGTAAGAGACAATAAGTCAACATATTCTAGATGTGAGAGACAATAAGTCAACATATTCTAGATGTGAGAGACAATAAGTCAGCATATTCTAGATGTGAGAGACAATAAGTCAGCATATTCTAGATGTGAGAGACAATAAGTCAGCTTATTCTAGATGTGAGAGACAATAAGTCAGCATATTCTAGATGTGAGAGACAATAAGTCAGCATATTCTAGATGTGAGAGACAATAAGTCGGCATATTCTAGCTGTGAGAGACAATAAGTCAGCATATTCTAGATGTGAGAGACAAAAAAGTCAGCATATTCTAGATGTGAGAGACAAAAAAGTCAGCATATTCTAGATGTGAGAGACAATAAGTCAGCATATTCTAGATGTGAGAGACAATAAGTCAACATATTCTAGATGTGAGAGACAATAAGTCAACATATTCTAGATGTGAGAGACAATAAGTCAGCATATTCTAGATGTGAGAGACAATAAGTCAGCATATTCTAGATGTGAGAGACAATAAGTCAACATATTCTAGATGTGAGAGACAATAAGTCGGCATATTCTAGATGTGAGAGACAATAAGTCAGCATATTCTAGATGTGAGAGACAATAAGTCAGCATATTCTAGATGTGAGAGACAATAAGTCGGCATATTCTAGATGTGAGAGACAATAAGTCGGCATATTCTAGATGTGAGAGACAATAAGTCGGCATATTCTAGATGTAAGAGACAATAAGTCAGCATATTCTAGATGTGAGAGACAATAAGTCAGCATATTCTAGATGTGAGAGACAATAAGTCAACATATTCTAGATGTGAGAGACAATAAGTCAGCATATTCTAGATGTGAGAGACAATAAGTCAGCATATTCTAGATGTGAGAGACAATAAGTCAGCATATTCTAGATGTGAGAGACAATAAGTCAGCATATTCTAGATGTGAGAGACAATAAGTCAGCATATTCTAGATGTGAGAGACAATAAGTCAGCATATTCTAGATGTGAGAGACAATAAGTCAGCATATTCTAGATGTGAGAGACAAAAAAGTCAGCATATTCTAGATGTGAGAGACAAAAAAGTCAGCATACAGTTGGCTGCGAGAGTGCCAGTAATTGCAACAATGATGATGGACAAGAGAGAGATTTTGAAAGTGAGTGGGAAAGTGTTGACCTTTGACTGTTCCATATGTGGTTCAAGTTTCATCACACATGCACATTTTGTTCCACATCACGCTGTATTTTGAGAGGTTGTGCTTAGTGCCAAGCATCATAACAATGCTAATAGACCAACATATCATCACAGTCAAGCAGCGAGAAGTCACATTCAACCCGTTGTTTACAGTTATGGGGAGCCCCGGGAAGGTTAACCCAGTCAACAAATGCCCGCAGAAGTCAGATGTGTCGACCTAACGGCACAAGAACGCAGCTCTGCTGTAAACAGGCACAACGCAGTCACATCCGGGGGGAAAATCCGGATGAACGCAGAAGAAGAAGAAGAAGTTATGGGGATGGCTAGTTCCCTTTATCACTCACTCACAATTATAAATGAAATGGGTTAAACTGGATTTTAAAACAAATAGTTGTATGCCCTTTACAGGATGTCACAATCAACCCCAGCATTGTTTGGCTGCTTGTGATTCTCTAGGCAATTATATATTCAGTAGTTTGCCATTGCTTTCTGAACGACTGCCGCTCATACCATTTTTTTAAATCAACAATGCAAGGTGGTCTGTTTACAAATCGCCTCCAGCCGATTTGGAACCCGGTTTGCAGGATTGTGAAATGCTTTCACTGTCCCTTAGCTACAGATGCCAGCAATCAGAAATAACCTTCAAGAAATATGGCTTCAGAAATGCTCAGAGACAGACATGCCACATCCATACTTACCACAAAGAGGTCATCAAGTGATTATCTGAAGGCCAGCATGGCCAAATGGGTAAGAATGCGAGTTCTCAAACATCCGGTGTTAAAACATGCCGAGGTAGCGGGTTCAACTCGTACACCGGTCAGTTGAACTAAAATGTTGACTTCTCATCCTTGGCTTGGGGGGCGTAAATTACAAGTACCTCTGAAGCCGGAGTGGGTTCACCTGATGGTGAGAGACACTGGAATAGGGAAAGCTAGTCCACAGGCAAAAATCAATCCAGTGCACTAGATGTACTAGCACATGTATGGACTATGCTTGTGTTCAAAGCGAGCAAAGGCTAAAAAAATGTATCTTCATTATGACAACCTGCCATTGTAGACTCAACTACTCAACATAATACATATTGAATAAACGGATATGTCCCCATGTGGAGAGGACGAACTCACAGTGGAACATGTCCTTCAAGATGGCAGGCTCCATCAGAAGGGCAGAGCAACATAGCCTTACCCAACCCCACTGGGGACAAAACTAGCGATATACGAAACTGAAGACAGATTTTCAGCTTTATCAGTCAGATAGATGGGGTTGTTAATAAGTTAGTTGCATATCCTTTACAAGATGTCACAGTCAACCCCAGCATTTTTTGGCTGTTTGTGATTTCTTGGCAAGATTACGTTCAGTAGTTTGCCATTGCTTTCTGAATGACCGGACCACATACCATTATATCAAAACAAACACAAGGCGGTCTGCTGCCAAATCACTTGCAGCTGTATTTCGAATAGGGTATGCAGGATGGGGTAGCCGGCTCCGTGGCTAAAGGCTTGCGAACGCGGTTCGTGAGCCGGGTACCAGGCGTTCGAATCTCAGCTGCGACCGATTTGTGCAGCAGACCGTGTCGCGTTGTGTTATAACGTACTGGTATGGGAGTCGGTCGTTCAGAAAGCAATGACAAACTACTCAACGTACACTTGCCTAGTACATCAATACCAGCTGGAAAATGCTGGTGTTGACTGCAACATCCTGTAAGGGATACGCAATCAAAATTAGTTTTATGCAGGATTACGAATTGTGTTCGTAACCCCTTCACGACAGAGCCTGCGAAATAGTTTAAAAAACTCAAAATTCCTTGAGATAACAGAGGTATGGTTTTCTAGAAAAATACTAACAAATCTTTTGACAGCCATGTTTTGAAATAGGCTAGGACACAAAAACAATTTATCATAAGCATTAGAAAGAGGCAGTCATCATTTTTGGCCACAATATAAGAGAACAACTGCAACATTTTATCTCATGTGTGGAAGAGAGACAGAGGAAGACAGAAAGAGAAGATTCTAGACAACCTTGTGTCAGGGAAAGGTGTCTGCACACAAACCGATACATCCTGCTGAAGATGGCAGGATGTGGAGAAAAATGATTACTCTCGTCAGTCAGCAAGGCACTTGATGATATCTGGGGTTTATCTGAGTGGATAGAGAAGTACAATCACAACCATACAGAAGCCGCTTACCTGTATGACACAGTCAAGAAGATCAACATTGCCAAGCTGAAGCAACTTCTTCAGGAAGGCAACACAAGATTCCTCTATTTCTGCTTTGGAGCTCATGACTTCGGCCACACTCTCAACCATTTCCCAAAGAGTTCCTCGACACAGATGCCTGGCACTTCTTGCCAGTTCCTCCAGAATGTTTTCAGCATTGTCTGTGGTAATTAACCTCGACAACATACGTATCTTCTGCTTAATCAGAAAAATGCTCTCATCATCTCGGCAAAAGAACTTGCTATAATCTTGAACCAGAACATCCACAGGGAAGCCTGTAGTGCACAGGTAATCAATTACTGCTGTTACTACTTCTTCACTACGTTCACGAGCCAAATTTGTCTTAACAGCCAACCAGGCATTTGAATACGCTTTTGATCTCACTTTATATAAATCACTGGCTAGGTGACAAAACAACTCAAGACTGCAAAGTGTTGTCGCTAATGAACTACTTTTTGTCAAACTCTCGTCAAGATCATTCAAATGATCAAACATCTGGACTTTAGTTTTCGGTGAATGCTTCAACAGAAACTGTAAAACAAATCTTTGAACAGTAGGAGTGAACGAAGCGATTTTACTGACTAGATAATATCCAAGTTTATTTGAAATTACAATACCCTTTTCTTTGGCAAATATTTCTTCTAATGCGCACAGACAACTGGCTACTGTTGCCGAATCTGAGTCACTAAGGTGAGAATAAAGCAGATCCCATATTCTCCCTTCTGTGACAGATCCCGGTGACACACGGTACAGACTGACTGACGCCAATGCTGCACACCTTCTAACATATGGACTACTATCCTCGAGTCCAACGCTGATCGCAGAGGTCAGCATTTCAACCGTAGAGTGACATGGCAGAGATCCAAGAACTCGAAGACCATGTCCACGCACAAGTGGATTCACATCTTGACAGTCCTGGACAAGCGTGTTGGTAGCGAGTAAAACCATCTCCGGAGCCTGTTCTGCATAAATAGCGATCAGTTCTCCTACGACACGCTTCACAAATGTGTCGGTATGTGCCAGCAGCTTGACCACTGTTGGTAGCGAGGCAGCAACATCGACTCCATTGGTAGCCAGTGTGAGGATCTAGAGAATACAAATAAAGACATGCTGAATCACATTGCCATGAACCACTACTACCACTTCTCCTCGTCATCCTCCTCCTCTTCATCTTTTTCAGGTGCCCGGTCTGGAACTGAAATAGGTGACGTTGACTCTTCACTTCTCTCTGTCATCTGATATATTGATGAAACTGGTGTTGCTGATATAATTATCAGTCTCTGCGGCGAAGTGGTCAAGCCATATGCCTTGCGCTCCGAAGGTCATGGGTTCGATTCCGGGCTAAATCTTTCGGTTCACGGGTGCATTTTTCTCTGAGACTCCTAGGGGTCATCGCTGGAGCTACAAAATGCATGCTTTGTGACACGCTTTCGGTAGGTCATCCTGCGGAAAGACTCAGCCATATGGGATAAAACCTGTTGCAATGGAAGTCAATCCTCTCGCCTTTAAGCTCATTTTAAACATCATACTGTAGGTCCTTTGCAGAATATCGCTCTTATCATAGCCGGGCAAAGTCTCTCAATCCTTTTCCAGTTCTTCTGCCGCATTCAGTCACTTTCCGGTGGTTAGAGGAAACCACTGTTAACACACATTGTATGCATTATGGACTCAAGGAGTATGCTTAGTAAAGCAGAGAAAGAAATGTTTAATGTGGCATGGCTCACCGCGCTTCAAATTGTGAGAATTGTATGGATGTTTTGCCCTGGCCATGCAAGAGTGCGGGGGAATGAACAGGCTGATAGGCTAGCAGGGAATGCACCTCTTGGTGGTAGATGACCTATGGACAAGGGAGAGGTGGTCGTATGCCTGTGGGACCAGGTGGAGAAGGTGGGGGAACAGATTGAGAACCTGTATGTGGAGAGGATGAGATTGCTGGGTATTGGCAGGGGTTTTGGTTGAATCTCAAAATTAAGAGGGAAGACCAGGAGAACTTTCAATCAGATAGCGGTGGGAACGATTAGTAGTGTGACTCTTCGCTGGCTGTTAAACGAGGGAACGGGGCACGTATGGGAATGTCCTGAATGCAGTGATGTCGTTTCTTAGCTCAACTGCCACATTCACTCTCATACCTCATCTGCAATGTCCTGTGTCTATCTTTGTGCTGTTCAACATTGGCCTCTTCCTCCACTGCTTGTCCCCAACCACTTTATTGGAACATAGTCCCTCAACCAACACACACCAGGCCCTCCTATGTTTTACTATCTCCCATGTCCTGCCCATATTATTCATCTGTCTATAATTGTATTCCCCACATGTTTTAGGTCTCTCTCTCTCTCTCTTTTATTTGCTCTGTGGGTTACTGGAAAAAGACTTTCAAGTTTGCTTATTATCAAGTTGTTCTCAATATGTGTCCTACCCAGCACCAGCATTTATGTGATGATAATTCGATGATATGACATTGACTTCTGGTCCCCAACATGGTGGTTAGGCATTGAACCGTTAAGGCCTCTGGTGTGTTTATGCTTGTGGCTATGATTTGCATTCGCATTTTCCTCATGTTGGACTGGTAGTACATGGTTCCATCGCCCTGCTACTAAGTGAGTGCGTGGCACGACACTGTGAGCTGTGAAATTTGTGTGGAATGCTTTTACATCTGTCCACTGTTGTTGGCACAGTGAAATGCATGTTCGGAACAATGGCCGGCTGTCGCTGAATTGACTGGTCTGCCTTTTTGGTTCACGAGTGCATTTTTCAGAAGACTCGTGGGAGTCGTCGCTGGAGCTACGGAGTTTGTGCTTTGTGCAGCACTTTTGGTGGATCGTCCTGCAGAAAGAGACCGAGCCATGTGAGATAAAACCCGGGTCAATGAAGTCTTTCTGGTGACTGCCAATTCCATCGACGATGAACTGTATTTTTTGTGGAGGACTTTTGTGTTGGCATTCTGGCGGCAGCATTATGCACAGTGTACCTGTGCAGGCTGTTGGCTTGCCGAGACTCCTATCTGTTCAACTTTTCACATTAGGCAGTGAGGAGCATTTTGTGTGATATTCACTGGCACAGGAACGGAGCATAATGGGGACGACCCGTTGCCATGAAGTTGGAACAGTGACTAACTACTAACTAACTAACTAAATTAACTAACTGATTCAATGATATCTTTGTACTTCTCCCCCTGAGCTGTGCATTAGTGATTCTGTTATATCATTGTAGTCCTTCTATTGTGTGCAGGCACCAGTTACTGAATGTCTGAAGTTTACTAGTAATTATTTTATCATTCTCCACTACGTGTGTTGTAAGTATTTCAGTCAAAGTATTATTCAATTATTCACTTCATATGATATATAACCCTGCAGTATACACCTGACGAGATGCAGCGAAATATGTCAGGCAATATATCGTGCAGCTTATTATTTGTGGCTTCTGTGCTGAAATATAAATATAACAATCTGTTCCCTGCATCTGTGTCTACATTGCTATCTACATAAGTCTTTGAATCCACGTTTTAAGTAAGTGTTCACTAAGTTTTGCCTGATTTATACTCATTATCTCTGCCTTTCCCCTATGAATTTTTATACCTAATTATTGTGACGTCTCATTAAGTGTGTTTAGTTTATCCTGCCTCTGATTTTATGAGCTGGATATGAAGGCAATTTTGTCAGTGAAATCCAGATCATAAAGCCACTCTGTCAGAGTCGACTAAATTCCATTTCTGGTGGTAGTTGTTTTCATAACTCAGTCTACAGTCAGTAAGAATAATAAAGGTGACAAAAGGTAACCATGTCTCACTTCTGTTATTTCAAATGTATTTGTTAGTTTTCCTTCATGAAGAACATAAGCCGGGTCTATCGTCCCCTTGAACTCACAACTAAAAAATAGGGACAGAATTTGTATCTAGTAATTGAAAACAAAGGGTTGAAAAGTTGAGAGGATCGACTTCATTGCACCGAGTTTTATCCAATATGCCTCTGTCCCTTTCCACAAGGCAGTCTGCCAAAAGCATCCAAGCTAAGCACGAACTCCCAGGAGTATCTCAGAAAATTACACTTGTGAACTGAAGGACTAGCCCGGAATAAAACCCACAACCTTCAGAGTGTGAGGCAGGCAGCATAACCACTTCACCACAAAGACTCCCTAGCAAATGAAATAATACTATTATTAATACCATGTTTCAGAATGTTTGTTAATCAAGTGTAGGTCAAATAGCAAACATTCCATAGCTGTGGGTTCAGGTGGATGACAGACCTGGCTAATGAAGACACTATTTAGGGGTGTCGAGTTGACCATACACGCCGAGGTACACCTGTTCCTTCAGTAAGGTGTTGTCATTTTGAGGTTGCAGGTTCGAATCCCAGTGATCACTTGTTTCATATTGTATATTGTCTAGTGCAGTGGTTCTCAACCTTTTTTGGTCCATGCACCCCTTCACCATATGTTCAGTATGTCATTCCCCCCCCCCCCTTTTCATATTTCCTCCCTATAAATCCCCCCACCACATATATGTAAAAATGGAAGCTAGAGTTAATAACTAACAACACATACTAGAACAAGTCTAGATGTCTACATAAAACGTGATTTGCGGGTCTACTAACATTATAAAACGAATTTCAGAAGGGTGAGATGTACAGAAACGTAAAGTATGAAGGGAAAAACAATAACAAGTAATTGGTTCTTGTATTAACGCGATCTTGAAATAATCTTAATTTCCCCCCCCCCCCCCAAAAAAAAAAAAACTAAAATCACGGAGGGGGGGGGGAATTTCCCCAAAGGTTGAGAACCACTGTCTAGTGCATCTCTGTATCGTTCTTTTGTTTACTTCTAGGGCTGCGGATCAATATACGTAATTTAGTTTTCGTGTTATTTCAAAGGAAGGGTCCCCCTACAATCAATAAATTATAATTCAATTATTTCTAATTATTATAACAATTTATATTAATTTATAAAACAAAAACATACCGACTTGATAAACAAATCAATTTAAAAGATATTTTTTAATGCCGAATTCCTTTTTTTTTTTATAACGACGAACTGCCTATGACGTTAGTGTTAACATCTATTCTCACCTCAGAAATGCATGAACGTACAAGGCGAACATCTCGCCGATTTTCTATGTCATTTAATTTTTCTACAAGAGACGTCAAATCTTGCTGGACGTCCGCCATTTTCCGTTACAACGGTCACGTGATATTATTTGAACCTGGGTTAGTGATGGTTGTACAACGCCATTGGGACTATACCTCTAAAGTTGATGGACGGACAGTTGGAAGAAGTGATACATTACAATATCCAGATTTGATATTTGATTGTAAACACTCATATAAGTGTCATATAGAGCATACTGTTATTAAATATAAACATGGCTTTAACAGAACTGAGGACTATGATGGCAAGTCACATAGACCTTGGAAGTGGAAACAGACGCTGCTTAGTAATACGAATATTTACTAATAATTAAAAAAAAAGACACGTCTTATACTCATTGCTCGAATGTTTAATAGTTTAATCTTCTCAGCAATTGATTATAACCTGGATACTTTAACACTATCTACTTCACAATGTGGAAAAACGAAAGGAATCAACGTGGGGTGGGGGGGGGGGGCCTTGCGAATTGTCTTTGGTTGTACACGAGTTACCTGGCCAGGGCCCACATGCAAGTAACCAATGATGACGGGTTGTCATTGCACAACAACCTGAATGATCTAAAACAGTGGTTCTCAACCTTTTTTAGCCCGTGCACCCCTTCACCATATTTTCAGAACGTCATTCCCCCCTTCCCCCTTTCGTATTTCCTACCTACAAATTCCTACCTCCCCCCCCCTTTTTTTTTACACAGTATACGTAAAAATGGAAGCTAAATTTACTCGTAATAACACATACTAGAACAAGTTTAGACGTCTATATAAAACGTGATTTGCGAGTCTACTTACGTTATAAAACGAATTTCAGAAGGGCAAGAAGTACAGAACCATAAAGTATGGAGGGAAAAACAATATCAAGTAATCGGTTCTTGTATTAACGCGATCTTGAAATAATCTTAATCTCTCTTCCCTCATCCCCCCCCCCCGAAACCCTAAAATCCCCCCCCCCCAGGGGGGGGGGGGATTCCCTACTGGTTGAGAACCACTTATCAAAAAGAAAGCCGAATAGAAAGAGGACAATCATAGTTGATTCGCGTAAAGATGCCGCTAGGCATATTCATCATCATCATGTGTCATATCGATAAGCGATGGTGGCAGTGGTGTGCAGAGGTTCTTTAATGCCCGTGGCCAACCCCTTGATTGGATGCCCCTAAATTGTTCTTTACCTCATTCATTCCCCCTCCCCTTCGACTGCACTGTGCTGCCTCCTCTCCCTAATTGGATGCCCTCCTCCCGGCTGGATGCCCGGGGCCGTCGCACACCCACCCCCCCCCCCCCCCCCCGCACCCCCCTCTGCACGCCACTAGATGGTGGTCATGTTTCGTCATCTCAATCTATCACCAGAGTCGTGGATCAGCTCCTTGTTCTTGTCTCGACAATGCGACGTGGCGAAGCCATCAGATATTTAATTCTCTGCCTTCCCCTTGTTATTTTTCCCTCAATTTTGCCAGTTGTCACTAAGTTCTCTAGTTTATTGTGTTTTCATAACGTGTCCCAAAAAAAAAAAATTGTGACTGTCTAAGTCTAATTTTTCTAATCAGTTTACGGTTTTCATCTGCTTCTTGTAGGACTTGCTCATTGGTTTTCTGTCAGTCCATAATATTCTTTGAATTGTTTCCCCTAGAAATCACATTTCCAATGCTATTGGATGTTTTTTTTTAGCTTGTCTGCTCATTGCTCTGAGAGATCAGTGGGAAATCTTTGCTGAGCATAATGTGGCTCTTGATGTTGCTGCTATTCATCTTGCTGCGGCTCGTGATTGTACTGCTGTTGTTATTGTTGCTTATTCTGTTTTTGCTCCTGTTCGTCGCTCTGTTGTTATTATTGTTGTTGCTGCTGCTGTTGCTACTGCTTGTGTTGCTGTTGCTGCCACTGCTGTTTTATTTCACTAGCCTGCCAACCAGTCAGCTAACCAGTAAGCCAACAAACTAACCAATCAACAAACTGGCCAATAAACGAACGAGCCAACCAAATAGCCAGTCAACCAGTGAACGAAATAACCCAGCGAACACCCAAACAGGCAGCCAGCAAGTAATAACCAACGAACAGGAGTTACCCAAGACGCCGTGTGAGACAATGTGTATAACTCCTGACCAGTGTAGCATATTTTGAAACCAAGTGAAAACACCATGCCTTTCCTTCACATACACATACACGTGCGCGCACGCACTCACGCACGCGCACGCACACACCTGCCGGCCTACCTACCTACCTACCTATAGACAGACAGGTGTGGTATAATAAAACGTCCTTACCCTTTCCTATTTATGGACTCCCTTAAAAATAAACAAACCCTTACAATTACTGATTAAGTAACTTACTTAATGTAGGAGAAAATAAAACAGCGATAGACTGACCATGGCACAGCTAAATTTAGTTTGGCTTGTTTTCTCTCCCGTATCTGGCCAATCCTGGCGAGGGGGAAAACAAAGACTGAAGCGGCCATTTCTAGTCAAGACACCACGCAAGAAAGTCGACCTTTCCCTTCGGGGAGAAGGTAGTTTGTTTTAAAACCATGATTCTCTTCAAGCTATTGGTATGTTATCTACATTATTAAGATATATTTATGTATTACATTGACCAGTATGTTTAATTAAGAATTAGTTACAATTCTCTTAAACCAGGCTGGATGATGTTTACTAAGGAAACACAGGTGGGCGCCACGCTGTAATTTTTCCTATGTCTTCAAATCCCTATGTTAATATCTTTTATAGGCATTATGAACTTATATCTAACTAAATAGTGTTTATAACCTATGAATAGTATGTGTACTGTAGTACATAGAGTATCAACTCTCATGTCAGAAACTCTTTTCAATTTAGGAAAGACTCCTGATTCATACTTCAGAGAAGAAAACTCGTTTCTGCCAATTTCATAGTCCTATGAAAAATAACTTCTATGCAATGGAACTATATATCCCTATCAATGCTTAGAAATCTGCAAATAATTTATGTACTGTAGAGATTGGACTTTAAAGAAACATTTTCTCAATGTAGGAGCAGACTCTTGATTTCATACTGCACAAGTAGAGAACTGGTGTCTGCCACCTTCAAATATCCTATGTAGTGTAAATGCACTGGTAAGGATGTCTCTGAACTTGTTTTATCCATGCGGGGACATACAAATGATTACGCATATTCCTGACTCTTACTTAGTCAGGGGATAAAATATTTTGCCACATTATAATCTGTAACTTGGAAATATAGTGCTAAATTTTAGTACCATTCTTTTGTTAACAGATTAGTAACCACTCCATATGAGGGTGAACATATAATCATTTCATAAAATAGTGTTAGGGACAGGCCATGGTTGAATATAAATTCATGAACAATTAAACGCGTGATGTAAGTGCATGTTCGGATAGGATTCACTCCGCATCGCCTCACCGTAGTAGAAACAGAAGCGAAGATTGATGTGAATAAATTGCTTGCAATATTCAGAAGACTGGACCATGCGGCATAAGTTATTCTTATAAATACCCTCCGAATAATAGCAGTCATTGGCAAAACATATCACAGCGATTACTATCCTCATGTGCTGTACGCAGTGGGGGAAAACAATGGATGTTTTAGTTCATGAAGATAATTCAAAAACCTAGGCTCCCTGCATCATCATTATGATTATTATGTATGATTATCATGTACTTAATATCAGAGAAATGTACATGTATGTTTTTTTTGGTATGAGAATTTTCTCTGTTCTGATTGTTACTTTTTACTGTGGGAAGATACATTTTAATGTTGCACCTTGGGATTAGAGGATGGTGATGTAAGAATCCATGTGTTTGTCAGTACTTTAAGAAGCCAAGGTTGAATAGTCTTGACCTAATGATGATTATAGTGCCGAAAGGAAGACGCGGCATTAGAAACCACAGGGATTCTGTATAGGCTATTCTCTTCAAGTAATGAGAGAGACAATATCAACATGTTGGATGGACAGAATGACTTCACACATCTAATAGTCCCAGTAACAACAGAACAAAATATAAGTGAGAAAATATCTTACTCACTATGAAGAGTCAGAATGGCTCAACTCAGCAATGAGGGACAGTGGAACATGGACACCCACTCCTTTCCCCTTCTCCCCTTGTTGTTTTGTATATGTGTTTGTAATTGTGTTGTAAACCTTTTATCATAACACAGTAGGTTAATGCTAGTGTTGTATTCTTTGTCATCCCTTTTCTATAGAAGAGAAACAGGTGGTGGTTGAATTTGGTGGGACTATATCACTAACACTGGATCCTGGGTAAACAGCCATAAAGTGAATGTCCAAACCATAGTCTGGATCTAGCAATACCTCAATGTTTACTGCGGCACTCAATAGCTCCATAGCGAGCAACAGATAAATTAGAAGACAACTGACTGGGTGAGTGATTAAGTCCTATTTTAGTAGGAATATCCAGGATGGACTTCAAGATCTAATAATCTACAAAGATGAAGATCATCAGAGTACTGACAACAGTGTATCGTTTGCGTTACTTCTGAGAAGTATCACCAATGGCCTCATCATTCAACCAAGTCAGTGAAACTGGGACAATCCTTCTTCAAGTTACTAAAACTAACAACAGTGAGTAACCTTCAACTGTTGGTTGGATTACCAAGTTAATATCCACAATGGATAAGTCTTCGAAAGAACATCTCACAGCTGCAAAAGTCAAACATAAGGTTCCAGCCATGCAACACCAAGTTCTAGCTATGAACACCAACTCAAACAAATGGGAAGAGACACTGAAACAACATTATAGCCAATACAAACAAATGTACCAACTTCAGAACATCTGAACCATAACTACACCAGATTACCTCAAGGTCCAAAACCTGAACACCATCAAAAGAACCATATGAAAGCAGCTAGATGAGTAAATGCCTTTACGCCTGCAACCAAAGGAATCACCTGATGGCTTGCAAACCTGGATATGTGGTGGAGTAATATTCTTCAGTTACATGCCTGCAGCAGAATCTTCAGATGAAACCAAATGAATGATTCACCACTGTATGTTCTACACAGAAATGGAATGAATGAGAACTCTATGCTGGTCCCATGTCAGCCTAACTGCCCATCATCAAGTGTGGGATGGCCTATCAACATGAACCGGGTGTGTGACAAAGCCTTTTGAACTAAATTGGGAAACGGTTAACATAAACCGAGCTGTTGGACAGTCGTCATCTTTTCATCGATAAGATGATATAGGGAAGAACCTTCTGCAGAGCTTAAGTTGCATCTCCTGAAAGTATGACAGACCTAGGCATCAATTTCAATTGGAACACAACCCAAATGGCAACCGAGTATTCTTAAATTCAGTCTCATGGAGAGAATATGTGCTTATGTATAATTCTATTCTTGGATTATGGATTAGAAACATTCGCCAGCCAACTTCGGTGGACATACTGTGAGTAGAAAATGACTGTGAGTATAATTCTGCACGGATAATTATGGACATTAACTGCTTTGCACTGGAGAAGAATGCCCACCCGCAACGCCTAAATGAACACTATAATTAATTAATTTAATTATTAGTATCAACTGTTTTCATGAGTGTGGTTTTCTTCAATGACAGGAAAAGGGTAAAGATTGTTTTACATGGTAATGGTGTACACCTAAAGGGTTATGTTATGACATATATGTATAATATTTTGACACCCACTCATTATTTTTAAATATGAGAATTGTACATGGTGTCAGAAATAAATGTATGTATGTTGGGTTTCTGCACCTAGACCAATGTAATTTTATCTAGGTACAATGAGTCAAGTTAGCAGAACCAATTTGTGGTTGTTGTGTTGTTTGTAATAACCTTGTTTTTTTCTGGGGTCACTGGGTACTATGTTGTAATACTGCATATCATTCCCATGCCTGTCTGAAAATGCATAGTGTTTATTACACCTATATATATATATATATGTAACTGCAGATCTTGAGTTAATACCTGAACTGTGTGTCCAAAAGTGTTGTGTACATCAAGTAAATGTGGTGTCCAACAAGTGGTTGTTTATATGTTGTGAGCAATCAATATCCTTCTAGCATCTATAGTTAATTTAAGGGTGATGAAGTGGGAAGGGAAACCTACACACAGATGCCATTGTTTCAAGGATGGAACTCTTTCCTCCTGGGATTTGTGGTAAATATCCCTGATCACCCTGCATTCTTACCAGTGACAGAGAATCAATAATACCCCCTAGACATTTTAACGAATCATTCTCAGGAATTAAAATCCACATCCCACATGTGTGGGCAACGTCCGTGAATTTAAAACTCATGGTAAACATCACAAATGGTGTATTATTGTGGGTAGATGAATTCAGGGAAAACCTCTCGCAGGTAAACCAAGTCACTTCAGAATGTTATAGTGTTAGTAACAGACCTAATCACTCATTAGTATGAGCTGAGTCAAGTGTTATATGAACCCATAATGGCTCAGATAAATATAGGTTTTTTTTGGTACAAAACTGTTCACAGGTAATATCTTGATTCTGGCAGATGCATCAGGTAGTTGGTTGTTGGGTATGAGATTTTGTTTTAAAAACTCATATTTTATATCTTATTGATGGTAAACTCACATAAGATAGGTAATTCAGTGAATGTTTAGAATTCATAGTCATTCCCATTTGATGTTTGAGGTATGGTTCTGCTACTCTGGTATTCTCTTTAAATGGTTTAAAAGTGGTGTACTCATGAACACACTACTATATTATGTATCCATAAGGTTTATGTTCCTACATATGAATCATGTGTTAATTAATTATTTTGTCATTGATTATCATTGTATTTTCATGCTTGATCTGCTTGTATAAGTCATGTAATATTGAAAAATTACCAAGGCAGCAGAGAGTGATAGACAATTTTATAGATAATTAGGACAGTAAGTTAAAAATCCAATAAATTTTTTTTTAAGGGAAAAATTTAATCAACAAATGATGATTCAGTAGGAAAGGAAATAATACCTGAGAGATAAATTAAACCAGGGGAAAATAGCAGTAACTAAAGGCCAAAACCACCACTTGCAAAAATGTAGACATAGTTAATGGAAGGGAAGGAATATTGTAAGAATTTGCAGTATTTAGGGGCACCCTAATTTAATCCTTTTTTTCATATGACATAACATGTTCTACAACACCGGTAGTAAAGTAAAGTGAATAAATGATGGATACTTAGGAAGAAAAGCCATACTGACACTTATTCTACTCCACCGGTGATATGAGTAGTTATTAATAACTAACTCAGATGGCCCATATGTTAAATAGGGTCAACCAAAATATTCACCTGGTGATGTAAGTGAAACTGATCAACTCACTTACTGACCCAACAGAATATAAGGTATTTCTTTAAATTATCCACCCCGATTCCATTATTAATGGTAGAGGAAACAGACCGTATAGGTATGTAAAAGGTATAATTAAAGAATTAACTATATAAATTGGAATTTCAAATGAACTTCAGGAGATACCGGAAAAAATCTGTGCTAGTCTCTAGTAAGAGACTAAACATTTCAGAAAATTGGCTCCTTAGCTTTGAAATTTACAGTTTAATCTCATTAAGTGAAATGTTCACTATGAGTAGTCCTCATCAAAAAGAGGAGTGAAACAGCTTTTAGTTAGCGATTAGCTTACATAAAGTTATTTCAATAATTGCCTAACTAACATTAATATTCTCATAAGGGAAGAATTAAGAAGGGCAAAAATAAGTGGTACAATAGAGGCGCGCGACTCAATTGTATTTTCTTTAAAACTAACCGAGTAACTAAATTCTAGATAATGCTCGAAGCCTACTAAAAGGTAGATTAATCAGAAATCAGTCGCAAGACGAAACAGATTTCTACATCTCAGTTCTGACTAGGATTATATGCCAGCATTAAATATGTGAAAGCAGATCCAGACTAACAGAGATTAGCTTAAATAACTGATACGAATCAGTAAAAGCAACAATTAAATAAACAACTCTTGAAATAGATGCTGTTTATAAATAGGACGAACCCTTTGACATAAAGACAGAGGAAACGCCTAAAACTTATACAGTGAACCCATGCTAGAAAAATGGAATATAGCTGTGTAAAAACCAAGCAAATTGGAGCATATAGCTGAAGAATTGCTTGATATGTACTAGATTAGGAATTGCAATCAGGAATCCAGCTAGTAAATTATATAACAGTTCAAAGATAGACCTTCGTCAATCTAAATAAATCCAGAGTTTCCACGTATTAAACGGACGAAAACAAAACTGGAGAGAAACATTAAGAGTACCTTACCTGTTATCTTGAGGACACAACTCAGGAGACGCCAGTATTAGAGGGATATACAGATGTAATAGTAATTTTACAAAAACTAGTAACCCACATCCATAACTGGAAAGTGAACCAGCAACTTGATTGTCTGGAAGACTATCACAGGAATCACAAAAAGGGGCTTTTAACTTCTCACTGAACTGATTATATATGGTAGGAGACAATACGTCTGAACCTACATAACAATGTATGTTGCTAAGTTGAAAATAGTCCTAAAACCTGGAGGGAGGTAGACGACGATCAATGTACGCCAAGCGATGCAAAATTGCTCGTAATTCAACACCAAAGCAACAAATACAGAGTGAAACTCAAACACATCAGTTAGAATTACTAATAAGGATTCTAGCGTAAAATAGATCTAGATTAGAAGGAAAAGCAGAGAGAGAGAGTAAGCTAAGAATTACTTCGTTTCTGATAGATTCATGTTCCCCGGAATAGTCGGTTCAGAACGGAAATCTAGAAAAGTTGGACCTTGTTTACATGTTAGACGAGATTCTCGGGAAAAACCCGCAAGAGAAAGGGACACCACTCTAATCAGTAGTTATCAAAACTGATCGGAAAATCCCATAACTCGCCTAATAACCCAAACACATGATGTATTGGATGAAAATGTATTCAACAGGGACCATATTTAGCTTCCTTTAAATATCAGATCTATAGTTAAAACAAACGTCTATCTTATAGGGAGACGGGCGAGTTTAATATGCTATCAGTAGACGCAGAATTAACCGTCGGTTTTAACATAATCTCAAGATTGATAATCTAATGAGAGAGAAATCAAGCTTAATGATGATATCTCAATTGCTTCAAAAAGTCGGTTTGATGCAGACAAACCAGTACTGGAAAATAACAAATTATCAGATAAACACTCATATTTCAAACAATAGCTGACAACAGTGGAGAGGGTGCTACACTCTTTCACTAAAAGAGAAATAATCCTTTAAGGTTATGCCAGTTGTCGTGACTAAAAGAAAATGGACGTGGCTCTGATTATATAACATAGGGAAGTAATGCAAGAAATTAATAAGGAATGGATACTAGGGGAGTCAATGTAAAGACGGAAATTGTAGAGTACTACTCGATCATTTAATTTCTGAAAGAAATAAATGTCTTAAATTGGGGAGGCGTGTGGTATAATAAAACGTCCTTACCCTTTCCTATTTATGGACTCCCTTAAAAATAAACAAACCCTTACAATTACTGATTAAGTAACTTACTTAATGTAGGAGAAAATAAAACAGCGATAGACTGACCATGGCACAGCTAAATTTAGTTTGGCTTGTTTTCTCTCCCGTATCTGGCCAATCCTGGCGAGGGGGAAAACAAAGACTGAAGCGGCCATTTCTAGTCAAGACACCACGCAAGAAAGTCGACCTTTCCCTTCGGGGAGAAGGTAGTTTGTTTTAAAACCATGATTCTCTTCAAGCTATTGGTATGTTATCTACATTATTAAGATATATTTATGTATTACATTGACCAGTATGTTTAATTAAGAATTAGTTACAATTCTCTTAAACCAGGCTGGATGATGTTTACTAAGGAAACACAGGTGGGCGCCACGCTGTAATTTTTCCTATGTCTTCAAATCCCTATGTTAATATCTTTTATAGGCATTATGAACTTATATCTAACTAAATAGTGTTTATAACCTATGAATAGTATGTGTACTGTAGTACATAGAGTATCAACTCTCATGTCAGAAACTCTTTTCAATTTAGGAAAGACTCCTGATTCATACTTCAGAGAAGAAAACTCGTTTCTGCCAATTTCATAGTCCTATGAAAAATAACTTCTATGCAATGGAACTATATATCCCTATCAATGCTTAGAAATCTGCAAATAATTTATGTACTGTAGAGATTGGACTTTAAAGAAACATTTTCTCAATGTAGGAGCAGACTCTTGATTTCATACTGCACAAGTAGAGAACTGGTGTCTGCCACCTTCAAATATCCTATGTAGTGTAAATGCACTGGTAAGGATGTCTCTGAACTTGTTTTATCCATGCGGGGACATACAAATGATTACGCATATTCCTGACTCTTACTTAGTCAGGGGATAAAATATTTTGCCACATTATAATCTGTAACTTGGAAATATAGTGCTAAATTTTAGTACCATTCTTTTGTTAACAGATTAGTAACCACTCCATATGAGGGTGAACATATAATCATTTCATAAAATAGTGTTAGGGACAGGCCATGGTTGAATATAAATTCATGAACAATTAAACGCGTGATGTAAGTGCATGTTCGGATAGGATTCACTCCGCATCGCCTCACCGTAGTAGAAACAGAAGCGAAGATTGATGTGAATAAATTGCTTGCAATATTCAGAAGACTGGACCATGCGGCATAAGTTATTCTTATAAATACCCTCCGAATAATAGCAGTCATTGGCAAAACATATCACAGCGATTACTATCCTCATGTGCTGTACGCAGTGGGGAAAAACAATGGATGTTTTAGTTCATGAAGATAATTCAAAAACCTAGGCTCCCTGCATCATCATTATGATTATTATGTATGATTATCATGTACTTAATATCAGAGAAATGTACATGTATGTTTTTTTTGGTATGAGAATTTTCTCTGTTCTGATTGTTACTTTTTACTGTGGGAAGATACATTTTAATGTTGCACCTTGGGATTAGAGGATGGTGATGTAAGAATCCATGTGTTTGTCAGTACTTTAAGAAGCCAAGGTTGAATAGTCTTGACCTAATGATGATTATAGTGCCGAAAGGAAGACGCGGCATTAGAAACCACAGGGATTCTGTATAGGCTATTCTCTTCAAGTAATGAGAGAGACAATATCAACATGTTGGATGGACAGAATGACTTCACACATCTAATAGTCCCAGTAACAACAGAACAAAATATAAGTGAGAAAATATCTTACTCACTATGAAGAGTCAGAATGGCTCAACTCAGCAATGAGGGACAGTGGAACATGGACACCCACTCCTTTCCCCTTCTCCCCTTGTTGTTTTGTATATGTGTTTGTAATTGTGTTGTAAACCTTTTATCATAACACAGTAGGTTAATGCTAGTGTTGTATTCTTTGTCATCCCTTTTCTATAGAAGAGAAACAGGTGGTGGTTGAATTTGGTGGGACTATATCACTAACACTGGATCCTGGGTAAACAGCCATAAAGTGAATGTCCAAACCATAGTCTGGATCTAGCAATACCTCAATGTTTACTGCGGCACTCAATAGCTCCATAGCGAGCAACAGATAAATTAGAAGACAACTGACTGGGTGAGTGATTAAGTCCTATTTTAGTAGGAATATCCAGGATGGACTTCAAGATCTAATAATCTACAAAGATGAAGATCATCAGAGTACTGACAACAGTGTATCGTTTGCGTTACTTCTGAGAAGTATCACCAATGGCCTCATCATTCAACCAAGTCAGTGAAACTGGGACAATCCTTCTTCAAGTTACTAAAACTAACAACAGTGAGTAACCTTCAACTGTTGGTTGGATTACCAAGTTAATATCCACAATGGATAAGTCTTCGAAAGAACATCTCACAGCTGCAAAAGTCAAACATAAGGTTCCAGCCATGCAACACCAAGTTCTAGCTATGAACACCAACTCAAACAAATGGGAAGAGACACTGAAACAACATTATAGCCAATACAAACAAATGTACCAACTTCAGAACATCTGAACCATAACTACACCAGATTACCTCAAGGTCCAAAACCTGAACACCATCAAAAGAACCATATGAAAGCAGCTAGATGAGTAAATGCCTTTACGCCTGCAACCAAAGGAATCACCTGATGGCTTGCAAACCTGGATATATGGTGGAGTAATATTCTTCAGTTACATGCCTGCAGCAGAATCTTCAGATGAAACCAAATGAATGATTCACCACTGTATGTTCTACACAGAAATGGAATGAATGAGAACTCTATGCTGGTCCCATGTCAGCCTAACTGCCCATCATCAAGTGTGGGATGGCCTATCAACATGAACCGGGTGTGTGACAAAGCCTTTTGAACTAAATTGGGAAACGGTTAACATAAACCGAGCTGTTGGACAGTCGTCATCTTTTCATCGATAAGATGATATAGGGAAGAACCTTCTGCAGAGCTTAAGTTGCATCTCCTGAAAGTATGACAGACCTAGGCATCAATTTCAATTGGAACACAACCCAAATGGCAACCGAGTATTCTTAAATTCAGTCTCATGGAGAGAATATGTGCTTATGTATAATTCTATTCTTGGATTATGGATTAGAAACATTCGCCAGCCAACTTCGGTGGACATACTGTGAGTAGAAAATGACTGTGAGTATAATTCTGCACGGATAATTATGGACATTAACTGCTTTGCACTGGAGAAGAATGCCCATCCGCAACGCCTAAATGAACACTATAATTAATTAATTTAATTATTAGTATCAACTGTTTTCATGAGTGTGGTTTTCTTCAATGACAGGAAAAGGGTAAAGATTGTTTTACATGGTAATGGTGTACACCTAAAGGGTTATGTTATGACATATATGTATAATATTTTGACACCCACTCATTATTTTTAAATATGAGAATTGTACATGGTGTCAGAAATAAATGTATGTATGTTGGGTTTCTGCACCTAGACCAATGTGATTTTATCTAGGTACAATGAGTCAAGTTAGCAGAACCAATTTGTGGTTGTTGTGTTGTTTGTAATAACCTTGTTTTTTTCTGGGGTCACTGGGTACTATGTTGTAATACTGCATATCATTCCCATGCCTGTCTGAAAATGCATAGTGTTTATTACACCTATATATATATATATGTAACTGCAGATCTTGAGTTAATACCTGAACTGTGTGTCCAAAAGTGTTGTGTACATCAAGTAAATGTGGTGTCCAACAAGTGGTTGTTTATATGTTGTGAGCAATCAATATCCTTCTAGCATCTATAGTTAATTTAAGGGTGATGAAGTGGGAAGGGAAACCTACACACAGATGCCATTGTTTCAAGGATGGAACTCTTTCCTCCTGGGATTTGTGGTAAATATCCCTGATCACCCTGCATTCTTACCAGTGACAGAGAATCAATAATACCCCCTAGACATTTTAACGAATCATTCTCAGGAATTAAAATCCACATCCCACAACAGGCAGGCAGGCAGGCACGCACCTAACTACCTACCTACCTACCTACACACACACGTATACAAACACAGACAAGGGCACTCACTTACACACGCATACACACACACACACGGACACACACAGACACATACACTGACATAAACATACTCACACATACAGACACATATACACATACATACACGTTCACACAAACAGACACATACATACATGTTCACACATACAGACACATACATACACGTTCACACATACAGACACATATACACATACATACACGTTCACACAAGCAGACACATACATACATACACGTTCACACATACAGACACATACACACATACACGTTCACACAAGCAGTCACATACATACACGTTCACACATACAGACACATACACACATACATTCACGTTCACACATACAGACACATACACACATACATTCACGTTCACACATACACGTTCACACATACACACATACACATACATACAGAGATATATACACAGAGAGACACATACATACAGACATATATACACATAGAGACACATACACACATACATATATACAGACACACACAGACACATATACACACATAAAGACACAGATACACACATACACAGATACACACATAAACACACAGTTACACACACAGATACACACATACACAGATACACACATAAACACACAGATACACACAGACACATATACACACATAAACACACAGATACGCACACAGGCACACAGACACCCACACACATACGCATACATACACACATATATACACATAGAGACACACACAGGCACTTACACGTTTATACACACACACACACACTTACATACAGACACAGACGCATACTGAGACACATACACACACACACAGAGACAAACACACACAAGGGAGTTGTGACAGGGTAGAATCTAAAGGCGTGTCTGCCCTATCGGTGGTCCTGTGTTCGATCCGTATCACGGCCGTTTCGCTATTTTAAAAACTGACCTGGGCTGGCAGATCGACAAATCCTAAATAGATACCAGGAAATGTCTCGGGAAGTGAAGGCGGCCGCGTGTCTCCACATCAGCCACCGAGTGACGGTTGCTATATACAAATCTCCGATGTCCCTTAAGGCTGACAAAAAAAGGCACTTTACTTTTCCACTGGCTTATTATGCAAGCGCACACACCACTATGTTATCTCCCTGTTTACAAGTTCATAGAATAAATAAGTGTTGATGGAACGCAGGTCGTGGCCTATGATCCGAAATGGGGACATTTATGATCATAACATGAAAACAACACAGTGACCCCGTGACTTGAGGTCAGCTGAGCGATATAGATGGACCATTTTAAGCATCATAAACACTTCTTCGTACATAAAGTCATGATCATGTGACACGAAGAGCATTGTGAAGGTTACATTCTAGAACAAATAGATGTCAACAGAAAGTAAATATGCTGTTATGGGGTCGTCATTTCAATTCGGTTTTCGAACAGAAACACTTTTATGGCACACACTTGCTACTTCATTACTTAATTTTGTTTTAAATATCCCGTTAAATCGCCCTCGTGTATGGTATAAATGAGAAAAGATATATATATATATATATATATATATATATATTATGTTTGGTTGTATATATATATATATATATATATATATATATATATATATATATATATATATATATATATATATATATATATGCGCTTACACATATCAATCCACCCAGACTTTAGGCTTTTCTTTTTCTTTTTACTGTGCACACATAAAAGCGCACAGAAAGTTTCGTTATGCTTGCTTGCTTGTGTTCGTTGGCTTGAGCTCCAACGCGAAGTCCTGTATGTCGGATGAAGACATCCTGTTGTCCAACATCAGTGTGATGTCATACAGGACCTGAGGTTTGCGTGAGTATCCGTTGTCCCATGTCTGGCTTATTGGTGTGCAGACTGGTGGTTCCTCGCCGTACAGGCAGACACTCTCCGACTTCGGAGGAATCGGCGATCCTATTGACCTTAGCCAGGACCCCGAAGGGACCTGTTGCCCAGGACGCTCGACGAGGACGCGTCAATAGGTCTTGGCCAGTATATAACCCGGCCCTGGTGCCTTGGAAACACCTCTGCGTCCCAAGTTTCGTTATTATCACCATCATACTTAGGTGCACACATCATTGCTCTTCGATATTCATCCACTAGGGCCAACCTTTCACTGACACCCACTTATGCATTGTGCGGACGGCCACCGGAGCACTCCTTAGTTTTCACTCTCGGACAACCATCACATCTCCATTGCTTCTAGTTTCCCAACTTAGTTACCATCCCCCACCCCGGTCCCCATGACCCACAGACCCCCACGGCTGTCTATAAAAGAATATCTAGGTCCTATTCATGTCAGTATCACAGCCTGGGATTCTGAGATGAGTATCAAATATTTTTTTTTATTCTCTCTTCATTGTTCTCACCCCCCCCCCCCATATTTTTATTCTTCTCATCTCGTTCTTGGGCCATTATGTAGTCATTGGAGGGTCTACTTCGTGATTGTGTGTTGTGTTGTGTTGTGTGTATGTATGTGTTTGCTGATGAAGGCTAATCGCCGCAACGTCCTGCGTGTTTCATAATTCTGTTCCATAAAGGTAGAGGAAAGAATTAGAGATTAGATGCTACAGTCTTCTTCCATAAAGGTAGAGAATTAGAGATTATATGCTACAGTCTCCTTCCATACAGATAGATTAAAGAATTAGAGATTACATGCTTCAGTATCCTTCAATAAAGGTGGAGGACATAACTAAATATTTTTTTTTCCGCATTTACTTTACAAAACATCGCTGTCAACATCAGCATCTTTCAGCTGATTGTTGATTTCTTGGCAAGATTGCGCTCAGTAGTTTGCCGTTGCTTTCTGAACGACATGCTCACATACCCCGTAAGTTACTGACGCGGAGAGAACCGCTTCAAATTCTCGCGTAACGTCACGTTACCTACGAGAGTAAACGAGATTACGGAGAAAGTCGTGTAACCTCTAGACCAGAGAGACCGGCAAAGATTATATGCTCCAGTCAATTTCATCACGGAAGATTAACGAATTAGAGATTAGATGCTCCAGTCTTCTTCCATAAGGGCAGATTAAAGAAGTAAAGATTAAAGGACACACTAGATAATACATAAATTGACAGCTATAGAGACCGCACTTGGTATTCGAATATGCCGATCCTAATAACAATAGTGTCTTGCTGAAGGAATAATCAGTACCTTGCGCTAGATTTTCTCAGTATGATGCAAGTCTTCGAAATGTCGCCCCTTACATGTTTTCGTTAAAAATGCCGCCCCCTTAAGAATCCCCCTTACGGTGCCGCCTGATGTGGCCGCTTTTCTGTATCAATCATCATAGCACGGCCCAGGGAAAAGTGTCACCAATTACCCCAAAACAGGCTCACCATTAGCCAGGTCTATCACTCACGCGAACCCATAGCTAAGGGATACGGAAATTATCGTACCTAGCCGTTGAAACAGGCGGGACTCCCTGGTCTAGGAGTTATACGACTTTCTCCGCAATCCCGTATACTCTCGTGAGTAACGTGGACGTGCGCGAGAATCGGTAGCGGTTCTCTCCGCGTCGATAACTTACAGGGTATGAGAGCATGTCGTTCAGAAAGCAATGGCAAACTACTGAGCGTAATCTTGCCAAGAAATCAACAATCAGCTGAAAGATGCTGATGTTGACAGCGATGTCCTGTAAAGGATATGCTGAAACAGCACAACGGGTTCAGAAATGTATATCAAACAAGTATAGTTCAATCGGCACGTTGATGTAACTGGTAGGACGTTACGCTGACAATAGCATGATCGCAATCGGACAAGGACTTGATGCCTGCTTTCGTCGTTCGCTACTGGAGGGGAAAGACTGTCCTTCCAGTTCTCTCCCCACTCAGGTCAAAAAAATGTGACGGTTGTAAAACTTCACATACCAACAGAGCTCACTGCTATGGGACTGTTTTTTTTTTAGGTCAATAAACAAACACAAAAATATTCGACTTTAATGCTGGACCTAATGCAGTGCAAACCGCTTAAGGCGATCTCGGATGTGGCGAATTTCTGTTCTGAAGAATAATATTGTAATGTACGTTGTAAATGTATTATTATATGCTTGAAATCTTATAAGAGGAATTTCTGATAAGAAGAGCTATATTTTGGGTCCCAGGTTAGTTCGCCTTATCAGGTCTGCACTGTATATACCTGGTTAGTTGATTTTAAGAATCGAAATCATAGTATTCTGGGTCAACCCATGGATGCTCCGTCCTTCTTAGCAAATGCTAGCGTGTAAATGCCGATGGACGCAGTAACCCGCTGGTTGGAAATATATCGGATTCATGCCACCAGACAGGAGTTCAGCATGACCCTAGGGATAAAAGCTCTCGCTCTTAAACTTCCTGTGTACTGATGCCGAGGTAACGGAACCTGTTTCTTCAATGCTTATTTTCATGTTATATTTCTCACACTTGAAATTGACTTGATTCCGATTGTTCTGAAGGCTCTCTGCATCTTCTGCTATTAACACTTGGTCGTACGTAAATAATGGGAATCTTCGTGGCGATGTTGTCAAGCAGTCTGACTCGGGGTCCGAAGGTTGTGGGTTCGATTCCGGGTCGCGTCCTTCGGTTAAGGGTGCATTTTTTCAGGAGACTCCTGAGGGTCGTCGCTGGAGCTAAGGAGTCCGTGCCTTGTGCGACGCTTTCCGCGCTGCGGATAGAGACTCAGCCATATGGGAAAAACTCCCGGTGCAATGAAACCGACCCTGTCGACCTTTAAGCGACTTTTTAAAAAAATAATAATGCTGCTATTTATTGAGCCATGGTATTCAAAGTTTGTGACGTTTTTAATTGTGGAGTGGGGAAAAGACACGTTATTTTAACATTATCGTGGTAGTCAATCTAAATGATCGTGGGAATATGATTGTATATTTCAGCTTGGAGGACTCATTGTTTGCTTTGTTTTATGTACATTAACAGACGCAGTGCCAAACAAAGAGTAGTTTTGGACGGAACAAACATGGATTGTGGAAAATACGAAGTAGGGGTATGTCACAGTTATGACCTAACAGATGTTAATATGGTAGCAGAGATATTGTATTATAAATCAAATTAAAGAAAGTCACTTGGGAAAAACTACTCTGCTGATATTTTAAATGAGACAACATTTTGCAATGACAACATTTCGGCGATATATAAGCTCATGGCAGATACGGGAAATTGCTTAAGACGATTAATCATCCAATGGCATTTAATCAGTAAAAAAAGTGAAGGTCCCTTTCACACACCTTGAGGTGTGTTAGGTATGTGGTGCTAACCCCATATCTTTATAGATTAATTGTGATATTTCCTGGTGCCTTGGCTGGGTCGATCTGGGACTCCTGATCAATGGCTTCTTCTTCTTTTTTTAATTGTTTAATTTTTACGCCGCCTTTTCATTCTTATCCAGCAACAATAGAAAAAAATACTCCCATCGCTATGGAAGACCTTGAGACAGACTAGACAGGTATAAGTATGTCAAGGCCATATCATAAAGATAGTCGAGGTGTTCCAGACAGTCTAGTGTAGCTAAGTTAAAGGTCGTGGTAATCTACGGCAGGTACGACTGTAAAATGTTAGATCCTCACATATACTAGATCAAATGTGGTGACCAGTCACGATTATCCTTCTCCTCCTCCTTGTTTCTTCTTCTTCTTTTTCCTCTTCTTCTTCTTCTTCTTCTTCTTTCCTTTACGACCCCCCCCCCCTCCCCCCGACCCCATCCCAACAGGGACATAGGTCCTCAACTAAACCATGCCAAGCTGTCCTACCAATTGCTGTCCCCTGCAGCTCCCTCGAGGTCCTCCTCGTATTATTCATCCCTGTCTGTAAGTCTCTTCTCCGTGTGATTTTAGGTCCCCCGCTATTTCATTTGCCTTGTGGGTTCCACGCAAGAGAGTGTCTAATAATACTGTCCTCAAGTTTTCTAATTGTATGTTCTATGAGGCGCCTGCGTCTTTTCCTCACCGGTTAGCTCAATGGAATGTGTCTAGCTCTCTCTGCGAGCTCTACATTAATCCTTATACAAAATTTGTGAACATTATCCAGCAGCTATCTTCAGAAAGGGTAGCATAGTGGCTGGGACGCTTGTCTCCCGGCCCCGTCATATGTGTTCGAATTCGCATGGTAGAGGATGTGTAAAACTGGACCTGGGCTCCTGTGTGGACGTAGCTTAAAATGGGAACCAGGAAATGCAATGAGGAATAAAGACGACTGAGCGTGACACTGAGCACAACATGACGAGAGGGTTGGTTGGTCTATAAACATGGGGCGTGCACAATATACCCGGTACATCATGCCGCGAGTGTTAATTGGTCTATAAACATGGGGCGTGGACAATATACCCGGTACATCATGCCGCGGGTGTTAATTGGTCTATAAACATGGGGCGTGCACAATATACCCGGTACATCATGCCGCGAGGGTTGGTTGGCCTATACACACACGGGGCGTGCACAATATACCCGGTACATCATGCCGCGGGTGTTAATTGGCCTATAAACATGGGGCGTGCACAATTTACCCGGTACATCATGCCGCGAGTGTTAATTGGTTTATAAACATGGGGCGTGGACAATATACCCAGTACATCATGCCGCGGGTGTTAATTGGTCTATAAACATGGGGCGTGCACAATATACCCGGTACATCATGCCACGAGGGTTGGTTGGCCTATACACACACGGGGCGTGCACAATATACCCGGTACATCATGCCGCGAGGGTTGGTTGGCCTATACACACACGGGGCGTGCACAATATACCCGGTACATCATGCCGCGAGGGTTGGTTGGCCTATACACACACGGGGCGTGCACAATATACCCGGTACATCATGCCGCGAGGGTTGGTTGGACTATACACACACGGGGCGTGCACAATATACCCGGTACATCATGCCGCGAGGGTTGGTTGGCCTATACACACACGGGGCGTGCACAATATACCCGGTACATCATGCCGCGAGGGTTGGTTGGCCTATACACACACGGGGCGTGCACAATATACCCGGTACATCATGCCGCGGGTGTTAATTGGTCTATAAACATGGGGCGTGCACAATATACCCGGTACATCATGCCGCGAGGGTTGGTTGGCCTATACACACACGGGGCGTGCACAATATACCCGGTACATCATGCCGCGAGGGTTGGTTGGCCTATACACACACGGGGCGTGCACAATATACCCGGTACATCATGCCGCGAGGGTTGGTTGGCCTATAAACACACGCGGCGTGCACAATATACCCGGTACATCATGCCGCGAGGGTTGGTTGGCCTATACACACACGGGGCGTGCACAATATACCCGGTACATCATGCCGCGAGGGTTGGTTGGACTATACACACACGGGGCGTGCACAATATACCCGGTACATCATGCCGCGAGGGTTGGTTGGCCTATACACACACGGGGCGTGCACAATATACCCGGTACATCATGCCGCGAGGGTTGGTTGGCCTATAAACACACGCGGCGTGCACAATATACCCGGTACATCATGCCGCGAGGGTTGGTTGGCCTATACACACACGGGGCGTGCACAATATACCCGGTACATCATGCCGCGAGGGTTGGTTGGACTATACACACACGGGGCGTGCACAATATACCCGGTACATCATGCCGCGAGGGTTGGTTGGCCTATACACACACGGGGCGTGCACAATATACCCGGTACATCATGACGCGAGGGTTAATTGGCCTATAAACATGGGGCGTGCACAATATACCCGGTACATCATGCCGCGGGTGTAAATTGGTCTATAAACATGGGGCGTGCACAATATATCCGGTACATCATGCCGCGGGTGTTAATTGGTCTATAAACATGGGGCGTGCACAATATACCCGGTACATCATGCCGCGGGTGTTAATTGGTCTATAAACATGGGGCATGGACAATATACCCGGTACATCATGCCGCGGGTGTTAATTGGTCTATAAACATGGGGCGTGCACAATATACCCGGTACATCATGCCGCGAGGGTTGGTTGGTCTATAAACATGGGGCGTGCACAATATACCCGGTACATCATGCCGCGAGGGTTGGTTGATCTATAAACATGGGGCGTGCACAATATACCCGGTACATCACGCCGCGGTTGTTAATTGGTCTATAAACATGGGGCGTGCACAATATACCCGGTACATCACGCCGCGGGTGTTAATTGGTCTATAAACATGGGGCGTGCACAATATACCCGGTACATCATGCCGCGGGTGTTAATTGGTCTATAAACATGGGGCGTGCACAATATACCCGGTACATCATGCCGCGAGTGTTAATTGGCCTATACACAAACGGGGCGTCCACCACATACCCGGTACATCATGACGCGAGGGTTGGTTGGTCTATAAACATGGGGCGTGCACAATATACCCGGTACATCATGACGCGAGGGTTGGTTGGTCTATAAACATGGGGCGTGCACAATATACCCGGTACATCATGACGCGAGGGTTGGTTGGTCTATAAACATGGGGCGTGCACAATATACCCGGTACATCATGACGCGAGGGTTGGTTGGTCTATAAACATGGGGCGTGCACAATATACCCGGTACATCATGCCGCGAGGGTTGGTTGGTCTATAAACATGGGGCGTGCACAATATACCCGGTACATCATGACGCGAGGGTTGGTTGGTCTATAGACGCACTGGGCGTGCACAATATACCCGGTACATCATGTCGCGGGTGTTAATTGGTCTATAAACATGGGGCGTGCACAATATACCCGGTACATCATGCCGCGAGTGTTAATTGGCCTATACACACACGGGGCGTCCACCACATACCCGGTACATCATGACGCGAGGGTTGGTTGGTCTATAAACATGGGGCGTGCACAATATACCCGGTACATCATGACGCGAGGGTTGGTTGGTCTTATAAACATGGGGCGTGCACAATATACCCGGTACATCATGTCGCGGGTGTTAATTGGTCTATAAACATGGGGCGTGCACAATATACCCGGTACATCATGCCGCGAGTGTTAATTGGCCTATACACACACGGGGCGTCCACCACATACCCGGTACATCATGACGCGAGGGTTGGTTGGTCTATAAACATGGGGCGTGCACAATATACCCGGTACATCATGACGCGAGGGTTGGTTGGTCTATAAACATGGGGCGTGCACAATATACCCTGTGCATCATGCCGCGAGTGTTAATTGGTCTATAAACATGGGGCGTGCACAATATACCCGGTACATCATGCCGCGAGGGTTGGTTGGTCTATAAACATGGGGCGTGCACAATATACCCGGTACATCATGCCGCGAGTGTTAATTGGTCTATACACATGGGGCGTGCACAATATACCCGGTACATCATGCCGCGAGGGTTGGTTGGTCTATAAACATGGGGCGTGCACAATATACCCGGTACATCATGACGCGAGGGTTGGTTGGTCTATACACGCACTGGGCGTGCACAATATACCCGGTACATCATGACGCGGGTGTTAATTGGTCTATAAACATGGGGCGTGCACAATATACCCGGTACATCATGTCGCGGGTGTTAATTGGTCTATAAACATGGGGCGTGCACAATATACCCGGTACATCATGTCGCGGGTGTTAATTGGTCTATAAACATGGGGCGTGCACAATATACCCGGTACATCATGTCGCGGGTGTTAATTATTCTATAAACATGGGGCGTGCACAATATACCCGGTACATCATGTCGCGGGTGTTAATTGGTCTATAAACATGGGGCGTGCACAATATACCCGGTGCATCATGCCGCGAGTGTTAATTGGTCTATAAACATGGGGCGTGCACAATATACCCGGTAGATCATGCCGCGGGTGTTAATTGGTCTATAAACATGGGGCGTGCACAATATACCCGGTACATCATGCCGCGAGGGTTGGTTGGTCTGTACACACACGGGGCGTGCACAATATACCCGGTACATCATGCCGCGGGTGTTAATTGGTCTATAAACAAGGGGCGTGCACAATATACCCGGTACATCATGCCACGAGGGTTGGTTGGTCTATAAACATGGGGCGTGCACAATATACCCGGTACATCATGACGCGGGTGTTAATTGGTCTATAAACATGGGGCGTGCACAATATACCCGGTACATCATGCCGCGAGTGTTAATTGGCCTATAAACATGGGGCGTGCACAATATACCCGGTACATCATGACGCGGGTGTTAATTGGTCTATAAACATGGGGCGTGCACAATATACCCGGTACATCATGACGCGGGTGTTAATTGGTCTATAAACATGGGGCGTGCACAATATACCCGGTACATCATTCCGCGGGTGTTAATTGGTCTATAAACATGGGGCGTGCACAATATACCCGGTACATCATGCTGCGGGTGTTAATTGGTCTATAAACATGGGGCGTGCACAATATACCCGGTACATCATGTCGCGAGTGTTAATTGGTCTATAAACATGGGGCGTGCACAATATACCCGGTACAACATGCCGCGAGTGTTAATTGGTCTATAAACATGTGGCGTGCACAATATACCCGGTACATCATGCCGCGAGGGTTGGTTGGTCTATAAACATGGGGCGTGCACAATATACCCGGTACATCATGACGCGAGGGTTGGTTGGTCTATAAACATGGGGCGTGCACAATATACCCGGTACATCATGCCGCGAGGGTTGGTTGGTCTATAAACATGGGGCGTGCACAATATACCCGGTACATCATGACGCGGGTGTTAATTGGTCTATAAACATGGGGCGTGCACAATATACCCGGTACATCATGCCGCGAGTGTTAATTGGCCTATAAACATGGGGCGTGCACAATATACCCGGTACATCATGACGCGGGTGTTAATTGGTCTATAAACATGGGGCGTGCACAATATACCCGGTACATCATGACGCGGGTGTTAATTGGCATATAAACATGGGGCGTGCACAATATACCCGGTACATCATGCCGCGAGTGTTAATTGGTCTATAAACATGGGGCGTGCACAATATACCCGGTACATCATGCCGTGGGTGTTAATTGGTCTATAAACATGGGGCGTGCACAATATACCCGGTACATCATGCCGCGAGTGTTAATTGGTCTATAAACATGGGGCGTGCACAATATACCCGGTACATCATGACGCGGGTGTTAATTGGCATATAAACATGGGGCGTGCACAATATACCCGGTACATCATGCCGCGAGTGTTAATTGGTCTATAAACATGGGGCGTGCACAATATACCCGGTACATCATGCCGTGGGTGTTAATTGGTCTATAAACATGGGGCGTGCACAATATACCCGGTACATCATGCCGCGGGTGTTAATTGGCCTATAAACATGGGGCGTGCACAATATACCCGGTACATCATGCCGCGGGTGTTAATTGGTCTATAAACATGGGGCGTGCACAATATACCCGGTACATCATGCCGCGAGTGTTAATTGGTCTATAAACATGGGGCGTGCACAATATACCCGGTACATCATGCCGCGGGTGTTAATTGGTCTATACACGCACTGGGCGTCCACCACATACCCGGTATGCTTCAAGCGTGTAGAAGAGCCCTTTACTTTTGGGTTGTCGGCCTAGATTTGTGCCAGTTGGGATAATGGGTTCTTACCACTTTACGAATTGAACTGGGACAAATGTGTTGGTAGGGAACAGAACCGATCACTAGTCTATCACAGCTCTTGAATTGAGATCTTCCTTATCATATACCGCCCGTTCTTAAACTTTGAGTGCGTTGATGGCGGGGTAGGGGGTTTTCTTTCTAAGCCGGTCAGTTGGACTTTTAGTTGTTGACTTGGGCACGTAAATTACAAGAACCTCAGAAGTCGGAGTGGGTTCGCCTGATGGCGAGGGACACTGGTAATAGGGAAAGCTGGCCCACACGCAAAATGAGTCTATTATTGACTACACTGTTCCACCCTGGGCTCGTCGCTTGCCAACAGTAAGGTGAGAGAGAGAGAGAGAGAGAGAGAGAGAGAGAGAGAGAGAATGTATTAAAGCTTTCATACTTAATCTTCCGGTGCGCTGATAGCGAGGTAGTATGTTCAAGCCACACACTAGTCAATTTAATTGAAATTGACTTCTCATCCTTGACTCGGGGACGTAAATTACAAGTACCTTAGAAGTCGGAGGGAGTTCGCCTGGTGCCGAGGGACACTGGTATCAGAGACAGCTAACCCACAGGCAAAGATTAGTACAGGGCACTCTGGGCGAGCGAATGACAAAAGCAACACCACAGGTGCCGACTGCGAGCTTTCATCCAGTGTGATTAATGTCAAGAAATAAAGGGGCCAACAACTCTGTCAACATATTCAGCTATCAATCATAAATACCTCGAGCTGCGAGCATTCTTCTGTATGTGTCCTGCCTGGGAATATTATTTTGGCAACAAACATGCCATGGACCGTGTGAAATTATATTTCGTTGTTACCAGTGATACAAAATTATGTCCTGGGAAAATAATTTACAAGTAAAGCCACCAACACCAGCACAAGACGATTAACTTTTCATGGACAGACCAGAATAAATCAACAGATTCATTCATTCATTCATTCAGTAGCATGTCCTTTGCAGAACCTGGCTCACAAAACAATCTTCTGGAAAACTTCTCGATCACAAGCAAGATGTCCCGCATACACCCATCTGGAGATCATCCGCCACATCCTGCACCCATCTTCTCTTTGGCCTTCCTCTTCCTCTCTTCCCAGGCATTTTTTTTTTTTCGCATATCCTTTTCCTTTACAGGACATCGCTGTCAACACCAGCATTTTACCGCTGTCGTTGATTTCTTTTCAAGATTACGCTCAGTAGTTTGCCATTGCTTTCTGAGCGGCCAGCTCACGTATCCCGTAAGTTACGACGAGAACCGCTTACAATTCTCGCGCGCTGCATAACCCTACGTGGATAAACGGGATTGCGTAGAAAGTCGTTTAACGCCTAGGCCAGGGAGACCGGCTCCCTGGCATATACCCCTCCATTATTGTTCTCTCCAAACTTTCATGACGTTTCAAGTGACCAAAATATTTCAGTTTTCTTTGTTTTATCGTCTTTACTAGCCAACCCTTTTAAATATTCAGCTCTTGAAGTATGGATGCATTTGTTCTTTTTTTTTTTTACCCAAGATATTCTTAGAACTCGTCTATAACATTTGTATTCAAAGGCATGTATGCGCTGTTCAACTTGTTTAGTAAGTGTCCAGGTCTCACAATCGTATGTTGCAATGAGGAAGATGCATGCTCTTAAAAATCTAATTTTTGTAGTTCTGTCTGTCCCACTCCATAATTTATTCAGTTGTTTTAGTCCAGTGGTTCTCAACCGGTGGGGAATTTCCCCCCCCCCCCCCCCAGGGGGAATTTTAGGATTTCCAGGGGGAATTAAGATTATTTCAAGATCGCGTTAATACAAGAACCGATTACTTGATATTGTTTTTCCCTTCATACTGTACGGTTCTGTACGTCTCACCCTTCTAAAATTCAATTTATAAAGTAAGTAGACCCACAAATCATGCTTTATGTGCACGTCTAGACTTGTTTTAGTATGTGCTATTAAATTTAGCTTCCATTATTATGTATACTGTGTAGGGGCGGGGTGGGATTGTTAGGTAGGAAATACGAAAAGGGGGGGGGGGGGGGGAAATGACGATCTGAAAATATGGTGAAGGGGGGCACGGGCCAAAATAGGTTGAGAACCACTGTTTTAGTCTTTGAAGAGCAACTGATAGTTTAATTTCTTTCATTGTGTCACCATTGTTGGTAATCAATGACCCAAGATATTCAAAATTTCCACAACCTCCAATCTTTCCTCATTAACATATATTTATTTCTTCATAGTAGTTTTATCTGTATGCATTATCTTTGTTTTTGCTATGTTAAGATATAAGTTGTGATTTTCACTATCTCTTTGGGTTGAGGTTATTAAGTTTTCTATACCATTCTGTGATGTGGATAGTAATACTGTATCATCAGCATATCGAATATCTGGTATGTCATGACCACCGATATTTAGGCCATCATATTGCTCCCTGGTTATATCATTTCCGACATTTCTCATTACATTTTCGACGTACAGGTTAAACAAATAGGGTGACAGCACACAGCCCTGATGGACTGCTTGATGTCAAACCAATCTGATGTCTCGCCATCTATTCTAACCGCTGCTAATCAATAGATTACGCAATCATATTTATACAAAATTCAAGCATGGCAAATCAGCCACGTGCACATGTGGATTGACGTCGCAGACAGCAGAGCACATACTCAACGACTGCCTAAAATAGACATATCCAGGCAAACCTTCTGGCTTAGAGGAACAACAGTGGAGGATAAACTTGATCGACCACTGAGTGGACTAAAACTGACAAGTAAAATTCATACAGGAGACAACATTGCAGTTATAGACACATTTCAAGCGAACAAAAGAAGAGGAATTCACAAGGTTTAATTGGTACCCATAGAAGTAGACTAAGGAAGCAGACCCCGTTAGGGGTATCTAGCTGGGCCATGCGTCGAAGTACATGTGATCTTTCGTGGAGTTGATATCGTCATTTGGGAGTATCGGGATCAGATCCCGGTGTAACCTAACTACAGTTTTCCAATATTATTAGTATTTTTTAAATTGTATAATGTGTTGATTGCGACGTCCTGTAAAGTAAATGCAGCTAGCTTTATTTATTCGTTGATTCACTTCATATGATATATATATAGGATGTATTTTTAATGATCGTGGGGTTTTTGAAAATATTTCTGTTCCAAGTTTTGTATTCACCCTCTGTGAACTCTTGCAACATAAAAGGTAAATATAAAACTTGGAACGACAATATTTTCAAACACTACACAGTCGTTAAAAACACACCCTGTATAACTCTGCAGTATGCGCCTGACGAGATGCAGCGACACCCGCCAGGCAACAAAAACCATGCAACTAATTAGTTATCGAATCTTTGTCGACATATTTAAATTCATACAAGAGACACCATTGCAGTTGCAGACACATTTCAAGCGAACGAAAGAAGAAGAAGAAGACTTTGTTAAAATTCACACAAGGAATACATTGTTTTATCATGCTGCACCCAGGCGGCTCCCTTCTGAAGGCTGCTGTGTAAAAACGCCAAGCAGTGTACAAGATGGGTTATTTTTAAAAATATTTCCCCCTCCCCTCTTCCCCACCCCCTTTCAGATCACAGGTGTGTGTATGTGCGCGCGCTGGCGGTGTGTGTGTGTGTGTGCGCGTGCGCGCGTGTGTGTGTGTGCGCGTGCGCGTGTGTGTGTGTGAGAGAGAGAGAGAGGGAGAGAGAGAGAGAGAGAGAGAGAGAGAGAGAGAGAGAGAGAGAGAGAGAAAAGATAATACCCCGACAGACCATGTCATCGGACTGTGTTGAACTTTCCTTTGACAACACCATATCAGGATATGGAGCACTGGGTTGTCAATCATACTTGGTCACAGAAAAAAATGGGGGAGGGGCAGAAGTCCCACATTTCCATAACCTTATTAAATGTTTCTGCTACCCATTATGCGATGCTGGGTCCACCCCAAGACACGTAATTAAATGGGAACGGAAACAGCCAGGCACAGCTGAGAATTGAACCCCGGCTTGGTTAGCAAGCCCACTGGCCACGATGCCACAGTGGTTACAGTTTGCTCTAGCAGAATTTCCAACTCGTCATCTGATTGTAGGGAGACTGAAACCTTTTCCATTCTGATTGTAGAGAGGCTGATATCTTATCACTGCAACAGCCACTCCTCGCCAGTTTTTATTTTTCCTTTTTTTTTGGTGTTGAAAGTCTGGCTTTCCAAGTAGACAATGACAATCTCTCTCACTATGTGTGTATGTAAGTATTGTGTGCGTGTGTATGTGCGCGCGCGTGCGTCTCATCCTCTATCTTTTGACACAACTGTATTCCAGTCTCATCTATTTCAACAAAAATCAAATCATATTGCGAAAATTGGAACGAGCCTCTCCTTTGGGAATAAAATTTGGTGGAACTGCGGTAAAGCTGTGAAAGTGTAAACAATATAAAATGACACAAAGTAGTGCAGCTTTACATAACAGAGTTGCGACACATACAGAACGTTGCGGCGGTTAGCCTTCATCAGCAAACAAACACATTCACAAACACAACATACAGCCAAGGAGAACTCCCGTGACTACATTAGAAAGTGACGACAGGACGAGAGGAACAAATGCATGGAAAAACAGAAGCAATGGAGAGAAAATGAGAACCGAAACAAATGTTAATTGAAAAGAATGTTAGTTGAAGAAAATGTTTAATAGAAAAACTGTTAATAGAGAAAAAAAACTGCATACTCACCTCACGTACGGATCTGCAAATGACTACGAAAATCTTGGGTGTAGTTATATACGGCGCTGGGTGTTACGGTTCAGTGAGCACATAGAAAGAAGGGGGCGGGGTAGGAGGCGTGTAAAACTGAAGGTGGCACTGACCAAGACCCCATTGTGTCACTTAAGGCCTGGGTGGACTGGTGTGCATGAACACACGTACACACACAGACACACTACAACAGACAAAATGCTAGTGTATGTGGACATATGCACAGTATATGCAAGAAGAGAGAGAGAGAGAGAGAGAGAGAGAGAGAGAGAGAGAGAGAGGAGAGCGAGAGACAGAGAGACAGAGAGAGACAGAGAGAGGAAAAGTGCCTGCGACATACCACATGGGGCATACTGTACCCTACGAAATAGTCAGTATGGTTGCTTGTCATACAACGCGCTTCAGGAGCCCCTCGCCCAGTGCTCGAGTTGTTGGGGCTGTGTAAAATCCAACCACTGGCAATGCACGTGAAGAAGGTATGCTCAGAGAAGCCAGATGTAAGGGGAGAGAGAGAGGGAGAGGGAGAGAGGGGGAGAGAGTGAGAGAGAGAGCGAAAGGGAGGGAGAGAGGGGGGAGAGAGAGAGGGAGAGATAGGGAGAGGGAGATAGAGAGAGAGGGAGAGAGAGAGGGGGGAGAGAGAGGGAGAGGGAGGGAGAGCGAGAGAGAGAGGGAGAGAGAGATAGAGAGAAAGGGAGAGAGAGAGGGGAGAGGAAGAGAGAGAGGGAGAGAGAGAGGGAGAGAGAGGGAGAGAGAGAGGGAAAGAGAGAGGGTGAGAGAGAGGGAGAGAGAGAGGGAGAGAGAGAGAGGGAGAAAGAGAGGGAGAGAGAGCAGTCACTAGCTACAAGAGGAAGTTAGCGAGCATACTGCACATGCGCAGTGAACTACGTTTTCAAGAATGTGAATGAGTATGCTTATCAAGAATGCCTAAAACTGGAATAAAGAAACTTCACGAATCAAACTACTTCAATGATTCTTCTTTCATTCGCTTGAAATGTGTCTATAACTGCAAATGTTGTCTCGTGTATGAATTTCATTGAACTATTTCAATGTGTCATTTAATGTCTCTGTCTTTGTGTTTGTTATAAGTGCAGCGAATAAATGTTAGTGTGTTTGTCATGTTTTTGTTATAGCATCAAGGGTTGCTGTTATTTCCATGTTCAGTCAACCAGGTGCCGTCTCTACCACAATAAAGGTTGGCTGCGCCTTTTTTGGCCCGTGCCCCCCTTCACCATATTTTCAGAACGTCATTTCCCCCCCCCCCCCAGAACGTCATCCCCCCCCCCTTCGTAATTCCTACCTAAAGATTTTGCTCGTGCCCCCCCCCCCCCTCTTTTCACCATATTTTCAGAACGTCATTCCCCCTTTCGTATTTCCTACCTAAAAATCCCGCCCGCGCCCCTACATAGTATACGTAATAATGGAAGCTAAATTTAATAGCACATACTAAAACAAGTCTAGACGTCCACATAAAACGTGATTTGCGGGTCTACTTACTTTATTAAATGAATTTTAGAAGGGTGAGACGTACAGAACCGTACCGTATGAAGGGAAAAACAATATCAAGTAATTGGTTCTTGTATTAACGCGATCTTGAAATAATCTTAATTCCCCCCCCCCCCCCCGAAACCCTAAAATTCCCCCCTGGTGGGGGGGGGGGAATTTCCCACCGGTTGAGAACCACTGTCCCACACTGTCTCTCGCCTTGATTGTAAATTCTGTCAGACTGCTGTTCGTCCTTCTCTTGGTGTTATCTTCCCACTTGTATTGTTGTCTACGTCTTGCACGCTTGCCTTCAATCTAACACTCCAGTATGGTTTTTATAAGAGTAATCTTCATACTGCCTGTACACAATGGTACCAGACAACCATAGCGGGCTGGATCTAAAGATGCTGGTTGCCAGGAGACAACGCTACTTTAAGAACATGAACATACTGTCTAATAACAATTTAAGGCATGGCAGTAGGTAAAGCAATAACATGGCTCGAGACACAGACATTCACTAGAGCATGTTTCCTTAGTGACTCTATGAGCATGCTTAAGAAGATAGAGATGGGGGACGAACCATGGACCAGGCTGACATTCTAAATGCTCTACGAGAAGTAAGTCGTTCACGAGAATCAAGTGATGACTGTGAATCTACAACCATGGTCAGGCTGCGAGAACAGCAAGTTAAAAGAGGTGTGGCAAAACAAGAACACTACGCGGGAAGAATGTTTCTATGTGTAATGAGGATGATCTGTCGACTAACTAACTAACTAACTAACTAACTAACTAACTAACTTACTAACTAACTAACTAACTAACTAACTTACTTACTATCTATCTATCTATCTATCTATCTATCTATCTATCTATCTATCTAACTAACTAACTAACTAGCTAACTAACTAACTAACTAACTAACTAACAAAATAACTAGCTAACTAACTATCTATCTAACTAACTAACTAACTAACTAACTAACTAACTAACAAAATAACTAACTAACTAACTAACAAAATAACTAACTAACAAAATAACTAACTAACTAACTAACTAATTAACTAACTAACCAACCAACCAGCCAACTAACTAACTAACTAACTAACTAACCAGCCAACCAACCAACTAACTAATTATTTAGCTAACTAACTAACTAACTAACTAACTAACTAACCAACCAACTAACTAACTATTTAACTAACTAACTAACTAACTAACAAAATAACTAACTAACTAACTAACTAACTAAGTAAGTAACCAACCAACCAACCAGCCAACTAACCAACTAACTAACTATTTAACTAACTAACTAACTAACTAACAAAATATCTAACTAACTAACTAACCAACCAACCAGCCAACCAACCAACTAACTAACTATTTAACTAACTAACTAACTAACTAACAAAATAACTAACTAACTAACCAACCAACCAGCCAACCAACCAACTAACTAACTATTTAACTAACTAACTAACTAACTAACTAACTAACAAAATAACTAACTAACTAACTAACAAAATAACTAACTAACTAACTAACCAACCAACCAGCCAACCAACCAACCAACTAACTAACTATTTAACTAAGTAACTAACTAACTAACTAACTAACCAACCAACCAGCCAACCAACCAACTAACTAACTATTTAACTAACTAACTAACTAACTAACAAAATAACTAACTAACTAACTAACAAAATAACTAACTAACTAACTAACTAACCAACCAACCAGCCAACCAACCAACCAACTAACTATTTAACTAACTAACTAACTAGCCAACCAACCAACCAGCCAACCAACCAACTAGCTAACTTTTTAACTAACTAACTAGCTAACTAACAAAATAACTAACTAACTAACAAAATAACTAACTAACTAACTAACTAACCAACCAACCAACCAGCCAACCAACCAACTAACTAACTATTTAACTAACTAACTAACTAACTAACTAACCAGCTAACTGTTAAATGTTTAAGCAACGTGGCCGAGTTGATCAGAGAGCTCGCCCTTTAACTTCCGGTTTGCTGATGGTGAGGTAGGAGTTCACTGACAGTTGGACTAAAATGTTGACGTCTCCTCATTGAGTTGGGAAAGTAAATTACAAGTACAGTGCAGACCTGATAAAGCGAACTATCCAGGAACCCAAGAAATAGTTCTTCTTATCAGAAATTCCTCTTATAAGAGACAAGAGACAAAGAAGAATTGTTGCCGTGGATAAACAAATTGTTTTCACAACAGAAATTCGCCAATCCGAGATCTCCTTAAGCTTTTTGGACTGTACCTGGGACGTCTGGGTGGGTTCGCCTGATAGCGAGGGACACTGTAATGGGGAAAGCTAACGAACCTATACGCAAAAATCAGCCCAGCGTGTTCGAAACGAGCGAAGGAATTTTAAAACAAATACAGCTTTTAGTAGGATGGTTGGCTGTTGCTTGGCTGTGAATCCCGTGGACGACTGAGTCTTAAATCCGTGGCCTTGGCGTTTAGGTTGTCGACTGGGCCTCGAGACCGGCTTGCATCTACCGGGGTGTTGTTTGTCCATCAATAATGATAATAAATAAATGTGTGCATATCCTTTACAGGACATCGCTGTCAACATCAGCATCTTTCAGCTGATTGTTGATTTCGTGGCAAGATTACGCTCAGTAGTTTGCTATTGCTTTCTGAGCGGCCGACTCACATACCCCGTAAGTTACCGACGCGATTCGAACCACTGCTGATTCTCACCGTCTTCACGTTACTTACGAGAGTATACGAGATCACGGAGAAAAGTTGCTAACCTCTAGGCCAGGAAGCCGGCTATCAAGAATGATGATGACCATTAATTTCATCCAGTGGGGTTGAAAGTATAGAGCCGTGAGTTCTAATATGGCTGGTAAGGCCTATTTTGGCTGGAAATGTTCTTTGACAGTGTGGGCAAAGAATGCTTGACGTTCCAGGAAGAGGATCTCCTACGGTGGTTTTTCTGTCCAGCCTTTTCTTCACAGCTCTTGCAGTTCTGTTTGCTTCACAAGTGACTGCACTCTTGCGTAATGATGTACGCCACGAATTTCGGTCTTTGGCAGCAGTCTCCCGACTGTCATGATAAATTCCAAAAGCCCTTAATGAGATTTTCAGAGTGTCTTTAAAGCGTTTCCTCTGACTGCCTTTGGAGAATTTACCACAAAGCAGCTCGCCGTTAAAAAAAAAAAAAAAATTTCGTTTAGGGAGCCTGTGACCTGGAATGCGAGTCAAGTGACCAGCCCAGCGAATCTGATTCTTCATAAGTAGAGTGTGGATACTGGCCATGGACGCTCTTTCTAGGACTTCAGTGTCTGGGATCTTGTCTTGCCATTTAATCTTCAATAACTTCCTAAGGCAGACTGTGTGGAAGTGGTTTAATTTCCTAGCGTGTGTCGCTGATAAACGGTCCAGGTTTCACAAAAGTATGGTTGATGTGGAGACTCGTCTCCCGACCAGTACTAAAGTACCATCTCCTTCCGCTTTCGTTGATGTGGAGACTCGTCTCCCTACCAGTACTAAAGTACCATCTCCTTCCGCTGTCGTTGATGTGGAGACTCGTCTCCCTACCAGTACTAAAGTACCATCTCCTTCCGCTGTCGTTGATGTGGAGACTCGTCTCCCTACTAGTACTAAAGCACCATCTCCTTCCGCTCTCCTGGATGTGGAGACTCGTCTCTCTACCAGTACTAAAGTGCCATCTCCTTCCGCTCTTCTGCATGTGAAGACTCCTCTCCCGACCAGTACTAAAGCACCATCTCCTTCCGCTCTCCTGGGTGTGAAGACTCCTCTCCCTACCAGTACTAAAGTACCATCTCCTTCCGCTTTCGTTGATGTGGAGACTCGTCTCCCTACCAGTACTAAAGCAACATCTCCTTCCGCTCTCCTGGATGTGAAGACTCCTCTCCCGACCAGTACTAAAGTACCATTTCCTTCCGCTTTCGTTGATGTGGAGACTCGTCTCCCTACCAGTACTAAAGTACCATCTCCTTCCGCTCTCCTGGATGTGAAGACTCCTCTCCCGACCAGTACTAAAGTACCATCTCCTTCCGCTCCAGTTGATCTGGAGACTCGTCTCCCTACCAGTACTAAAGTGCCATCTCCTTCCGCTCTCCTGGATGTGGAGACTCGTCTCCCGACCAGTACTAAAGCACCATCTCCTTCCGCTCTCGTTGATGTGGAGACTCGTCTCCCGACCAGTACTAAAGTACCATCTCCTTCCGCTCTCGTTGATGTGAAGACTCGTCTCCCGTCTCCCGACCAGTACTAAAGTACCATCTCCTTCCGCTCTAGTTGATGTGGAGACTCGTCTCCCGTCTCCCGACCAGTACTAAAGTACCATCTCCTTCCGCTCTCGTTGATGTGGAGACTCGTCTCCAGACCAGTACTAAAGTACCATCTCCTTCCGCTCTCCAAGCTCAGAAACCGGTGCTTTATGCAAGTCCGTGCTGGAATATCACATCTGGCAGTGGACAATTCACATGTAACCAGGTCATGATTTAGCACAGCACACGCAGATTGCCTGGGACTAGGTCTAGATTGCCTGGAAGATTAACCCGGCTCTGAAACAAGTAGCCTAAACTAAACAGAAGATGTGAAATGAAGTTTAAACCTGTTGAGATGTGGTATTATCGCAGGTTGCACAGAATAAGCTAGAGAGAAAATAGATCAAATGAAAACCTTCTTACAGACATTGGAGACACAAATAACCATTTAAAATCATACAAAAAAAAAGGTTCTTTTGGACTTGTCACAATATTAGACTTGTAGGTCTCCTACTCTAATACTGGACGGAAAGAGAAAAAGGAACATCTCTTAGGGAAAACTACATCACACGTTTGGGGCTTTGGGAACAGACTTATGTTGAGATGAAGGGAGTTGCTGAAAATAGGCGACAGTGGTGTGTCATGAGGAGTTGCAACCACTTATCACCGTGGCATTTGATGATGATGATGATGATGATGATGATGATGATGATGATGATGATGATGATGATGATGATGATGATGATGATGATGATGATGATGATGATGATGATGATGATGATGATCAACTCCCCGGGAAAGAACGGGTGAAGATAAAACGCCAGAAACAAAGACCCCATTCAACAAACAGTGGTTGCTTTGTGACAGTACAAAACATACTACTGCTAAATTACCTGATCATGTAAACACGGCGTCCTTCTTGGCAAGTTCACGACTTACGTTACTCGTTGCCATGAGCCGGTGGCAGTAAGCTTGTCCTTTGTCAGGTCAAGGTTATCTCATGGCAGATACTTTGGATGTGAAGCGTTAGGTTTCCATATTATAGGCCACGGCGTAATGAGGTTGAGTGACCAGTTCCCCTCCTCACCTAATGTCAGGTAGCAGCAGGAAAATAATTGGTGTAGATCACCTGTGAGGGGGCTTCTTCTACTCGTTATCATTATCATCATCAAGTGTCATCTTCGCATTGAAAGCTCGGTTGTAATGAGTGTTCATCTCCTGCTGACTTGATTCTAAATAGGAATACTCATATAAGCTTTCTCTAGGCCAGAATTATACAGTAGTCGTTCTCTAGCACATGCGCCTCTCCACTGTTCTCTTCATCATCATCATGTGTCTTTGCTGATAAGCGTAGGCGGTCATGTTTCGCCATCTCACGCGATCACCGGAGTCGTGGCGAAACTTGACTTTCTAAGCATCTGTAAAGTAGGTAGTTTGCCATTGCTTTTCTTCTTAGCAGTGACCATAGTGGTTGATGACCGTAGTCATTGCCTCCAAAAAAAAAAGAGATCATCTGCTTACCGTCATGAAATTTTAGACTATAGCCAACAACTATATGTTGGCTACTCTTCAACTCCATCCACCACCTGCATGCATAGCTTAACGTGACCCTGATCGTGGGAACAAATATATACTACCAAGGCTAGCGGAGGAAATGAGGTTCGATGTGCTTGAGGGCGGATTTACTGGCTCAAGGAGTTGGAGGACTTCACAGGTGGAAAACTTCTTATCGGTGGGGATTATAACGTCCAGAACAGAGAATGGGATTATACAGGGTGGGAGTAGGAGTGGGAGGAGGGAATCGACGAGGTATTGCTACTGAAGAGACCATGATTGTGTATGTGATGGTCTGCATTAAAGACTTGAGGCCAGTTAGAATAGCAATGAGACGTGGGGACGCAGACACAGCTGTTGATCTGGCACTTGTATCCCGGTCGGCGGTATCGGGTACGAAATGGATCGTTTTGGGGATCATAAAAGTGACCATGTGCAATAATTATAATCAGCCGTGGCAGGGGCTGTTCTGTCGGATCTTAGTCAGATATGACTGAGCTTCCGTATGGCAGTACTAACAGTCATCGGTTAACGCCGAATGATGGGCGACGCTCATCAAACCCCCCCCCCCCCCCCACACCCATTGTTCCAGCGGCTTCGGGTGGAGTAGTGCAAGCCGTATCCTAGTGCGAGTATGGCAGTGAATCATGGACAACGAGTATTACAAGGCTTAGTGCTGTATGGCAGTGGATCATGGAACGTTACTGAACGAATTACAAAGAGCCTAGAAGCAACGAAAAGTGCTTCCTATGACGAATGTTCGAACTGCTTTAGTCTGCCAGAATAATTAACAGGGATCGTCTGAAAGAGTCTAACAAAAACAAAACAGTATATGCAACTAGAAGAAAGATACAAACAACATTATTTGGTCTAATAGTTTGAAGAAAGGCACCAGAAAACATAAACTGGAAAGATCAATGAGAGAAAAGGCAGAGGCAGGTCGACAGAAATGGTGCTGGATAGACTGAGACAGTGGCATGGAGGAATATCATCAACAGAGTGGATCAGGAACACCGACCACAGAGATCCGTGGAGAGACATGAACGCCTACGCCAGTTGGCGGGGCACATGATGATGATAGTGAGAGAAACTATCATTTTGTGTAACATCGTTGATTCAAAGAGAAACGTCCCGGTGTCTCAGCTCCAAGATCTGGCAACCATGCACTAGAACACAACCACGAGTGACACATGCGACAGTAGAGGTCAGTATGGCCGAATGGACAAGAGCGCTCGCTCTTAATTTTCCGGTGCTTTGATGGCAAGGTAACTGGTTCAAGCCCAACGCCATCAGTTGGACTAAAATTTTTACTTCTCGTCCTTGATTAAGGGACGTAAATTACAATTACCTCTGAAATAGGAGTGGGGTTGCCTGATGGCGAGGGACACTGGTAATCTTCTCTTCTTCAGCGTTCCGAGCCATTGAGGTTCTTTGCTGCAAATACAATCCGTCTCCATTCGTCTCTCTGGTGGACCTTCTCTTGCCAGTCGTTGATTCCAAGTGCTTGTAGGTCTGTACATGTATTATCTCTCCACCGTCTTCTTGGTCTACCTCGGGGTCTACGGCCATTTATTTCCTGAGTGTAAGCGAGTTTTGTTTCCCTATTATCTTCCATTCTTTCTATATGCCCCAGCCATTGTAGTCTATTAGCCTTCATGATACCAGTGATTAGCGGGGACTTAAACAGATCATAAATGTCTTTGTTACTTCTTCTTTTCCACTCTCCACTTTGTGTATCCCTAATGGGTCCAAAGATGCGTCTTAAAATTTTGTTCTCAAAGGTTTGTAACAAGGCTTCGTCTCCTTTCGTTGTACTCCAGGTTTCAGAGCCATACAGCACAACTGGTCTGATCAGTGTTTTGTATATTGTGATTTTGGTGTTACGAGATAGCGCCTTTGATTTTAGTAGATGTTGTAGTGCATAGTATATCTTATTTCCAGAGTTGATTCTAGTTTGTATTTCTTCCCTTATGATGTTGGAGCAGTTGAAGATCGTACCCAGGTATTTGTATGTTTCCGTTCTTTTAATGGTCATATTATCTATTTGTATGTGGCCAGAGTTTCTAGCCATTCCGTCTCTTGAAATTACCATATATTCTGTCTTATCTTGGTTGATAACCAGCCCCATCTGTTGGGCTTTTTCCTTTAAGTGAGTCAATATTTCCAATGTCTTTTGTTCACTTTGCCCTATAATATCTATATCATCTGCATAACTAAGCAGCTTGGATGTTCCTCCAATATCACATTCCTCCTTTACCTTCCTTACAACTTTCTCTAGAGCCAGATTGAAGAGTAGCGGCGATAGTGCATCACCCTGTTTCAAGCCAGATGTTATTTGGAAGGGGTCTGATTTCCTGCCTTTATATGTTACTATATTATAAGTATCTTCCATGCATAGTCTGGTCATGTTGATTAACTTCCTTGGTATTCCAAATTCCTGCATAGCATTCCATAGACTATTCCTATGGACACTATCATAAGCCTTTTTAAAATCCACAAAAATGTTATGGAGATCTCTTTTATATTCCCAATGTTTCTCGGCTATTTGTCGTAAGATAAATATCTGATCTATTGTTGATCTGTTTTGTCTAAAACCCGCCTGGTAGTCACCTAATATGTCTTCTGAATATGGTTTTAGTCTATTTAGTAATACTGCGGATAGTATCTTATAGCTTGTGGACAGTAGTGATATTCCTCTATAATTTCCACATTGGAACTTGTCTCCTTTCTTAAAGATAGGTATCAATAATGACTCTTTCCAGTCATGGGGTAATTCTTCTGTCCTCCAGATTTTTATTATTAGTTCGTATAGCTTTAGATGTAATGCATGGCCACCTGCCTTTATAAATTCAGCAGCAATTCCATCAGTCCCAGTTGCCTTATTGTTTTTAAGTCGTGTGATTACATATAGGATTTCTTCAAATGTAGGTTCTTCAATTTGTGGTTCGCATGTTAGAACCTCTTCCTGTGAGAAAATGTTACTTGGAGCTTCACAATTTAGTAATTCAATAAAATATTCTTTCCATGTGTTGCACATTTCCTCATTGGTATTTATCATATTCCCATTTTTGTCTTTTAAACCATATGTGTTTTGTTGGTGCCCTTGTTTCATTGACTTCAGTTCTTTAAAAAATTTACTGGATTCATTTTTCTGGTGATTAGTTTCCATATCTTTGATTATATTACTCATATATTCTCGCTTCTGCTGTCTGACTATTTTTGTAGCCTCTTTACATTCATTTCTATAATGCTCTTCCTTTTGGATGTTATTGATGTCATTTAACCATACATGTCTGGCATTCTTCTTCCTAATGACTGCTTCTTCACATTTTTGATTGAACCATCTGTTCTTTCTATGCGTGGTTAACACACCGAGACATTCTTCTGCGGTAGACTGAATTGTATTCTTGATGTTCAACCAAGTTTGGTCAATGCTTTCCTCCAAAGGGTTTTGCAGAGTTTCAAGTTTACATTTTATTTCATCTGTAAATTTCTCTTTGACTGTAATGTCTTGCAGTTTTTCTCTGTTATATGTTGGGTGTAATCTTTGTAATTTAGTATAGAAAGCTCTCTTAAGTTTTATTTTAAATTTTGCTCCAACGAGGAAGTGGTCACTGTGGCACTCAGCTCCTCTATAACTTCTGACTTGCTGTATGTTTGATGCATTTCTGTTGTTAATTAAAATGTGATCTATTTGATTATAGGTTCTCTTGTCACATGATTTCCAAGTTTGTTTGTGTATATCCTTTCTTTGTAGTCTGGTACTGCTAACCTGCAGTCCTTTGGCTTCTGCCAGGTTGATGACTCTCCATCCATTATCATTTGAAGTTGTGTGTAGGCTTTCCATACCGGCCACTTTTTTATTAGTTTGCTCTCTCCCTATTTTTGCATTGAAGTCTCCCAGCACAATCAGGATGTCCTGTTTGGGGGTTTCTTCTATGACATCTTCCAGATCATTATAAAAGTCTTCTTTAATATCATCTTCTTTCTCTTCAGTAGGTGCATGTACATTAATCATCGTTATATTTTTCCATTTACCTTTTATTCGTAATTTACTAATCCTGTCATTAAAAGCTTTAAAGTTTAAAACGTTCCCCCATAACTCTTTTTTGATGACAAATCCTGTTCCTAACTCATGTTTATTTTGGGTGTTTCCTCCATATATTATAATCATTCCATTTTGCTCTAAAGTACCCTCTCCTGGCCACCTTATTTCTTGAATTGCTGTTATATCCATTTGATATTCAATCAGCTCCCGGGTTAGTTCTTCGGCCGCTCCAGCTCGATATAGTGTCCGTACATTCCATGTTCCAAATCTCAAAAGTCCTTTAACGTTCCAAGGTCGTTGTCCAGATAAGTCAGTCCGATATCGAGGCTCATGTATTTGTTTCGTAACAAAGAAAGGTTTTTACAAAGGTGGGGATGTTAACCCCACGCTTCAACCCCCAACCTGGAGGACCAGGGTGTTTCTCTTTGTCTGTTCTCTACCCTTTGACCTGTCCGGCTTGGGAGGCCCTGCTGGTAGCTACGCTACCGCCGGCATAGCTCTCAGGGTCATTGAGAAACTCAAGCTCCCCCACCACGTCAAGGTGGAAACACCATCGGGGGAGGGACACTGGTAATACGGAAAGTTAATTCAAACGCAAAAATCGGTCTAGGGGGGACTACTCTGGAGTTCAAAGGGAGTGAACAAAACAAATGTGATAGTTTTCTGGAAAAGCTTCACAATTCTACTTCCTGTTCTCGTTGATTCACTCATCCCATTTTCACAGCTTTACTGCGGTTGCACCCACCCCAAACAATCTTGTGACATGTAGATAGGTTTCTCCCCACTTCAAAACATGTCTATGTTTATATCAATGCACTTTTTCTGCAAGGACAACCTAGGGAATGTTGGGTAAGCCATTGTGCACTCTAAGCTACCCGTATGGAGCTGAGGTGGATGTACAGTTATGCGCATGTTTTTGTTTTATTTTTTTTTTAAATGTGTTTGTTGCTGTCAGGTATTGCTGCAAGTTGTATCAGCTGAATCGTTACCGCAAGCTCCAGTCAGCTATAACAGCATTACGTGGACACACAACGCAGGGGAGGCTGCGGTAAAAATTCGTGCGCCCCTTCCAAACACCACCACCCCAGCGCCAACCCCCAGCACCACCAATCAAAATCTGGAAACTTCTGGGGTAGTGTAGCCAGGGTGGAAGCCAACTGAAGTGGGGAGGTAGGAGTGCTCGGTAGGGGGGGGGGGTGAGCGGGGGGGGCAGGGTTGCGCTATCATAGAAAATGCCACCACGCGTGTTTTGGTTAGTGATTGATTCGGTGACACGGGTCAGAATAGGATGAGGAAATTCAGAAGAAAAAAAGGCATCTTTCTTTCTTTCTCCTTTCTTTCTTTCTTGCTTTCTTTTTCCTTTCTTTCTTTTTCATTTCTTTCTTTCTTTATCTCCTCCTAATTTTTTCATCCTCCTCTTCTTTCTATATTTTTATCTTTCTTTTCTCTTTCTTTCTTTCTTTTTTATCTCATCCTTCCCATTTCTTCCTCCTCCTCTTCTTTCTTTCGCTTGAAATCTATTATCTATGTATGCAGTGTTTTCGCTTGTATAGACTTCAGTGTCGTCTTATATGCACTCAGTGGTCCATAGAGTTTATCTCCCATTGTTGTTTCTCTAGGCCTGAAAGTTTGCCTGAATATGCTGCATTCACCCGGGAGGTTAACCCGATCAACAAATGCCCGCAGAAGTCGGAAGTGTCGGCCGAAAGGTGCAAGTATCCTAGCTGTGCTGTAAACAGGCACAACGCAATCACGTCCGAAAAAACTCTCTGGATGAACGCAGAAGAAGAAGATGATATGTTGTATTCGTAGAGGCAGCTTCTCTACACTAGTCCCTATATGTACAGTTTCGTCTCCACAGTGATGATATCACACACACACACACACACACACACACACACACAGAGTGAGAGAGAGAGAGAGAGAGAGAGAGAGAGAGAGAGAGAGAGAGAGAGAGAGATATTTTAACCACTTAATTTGATCATTACATGTACCAGCAGCTTGAGATGAAAAATCAAACTAAACTGGTTTGAGATGCAAAAGAGAAACCGCTGAAAAGCTGAGGAGGGGGGGGGGGCGCAATGTTACATTCTCTCCGCATACCTGTTCAACATCTATATATAAAATGTAATGAGAAATGTAAAAATGATAAGACCAAGAACAGTTTTGATCCATTCATAATTGGTGGAAATCCAACTGCTTAACTCATATATGCAAATGACAGGGTTCTATTCTTAAATAGTGTTTAGGGATAACAAGGGTTAATCCTGTCTGTTAAAAGACGTAGTGACGATCATTATCTGTTTCTGACCTTAAAGAGGGAAATGTAATGTCCACAGACACAACTTTTATGTCAACTAAAAATCCCAAACAACAAGGAAGACGCTGAACATGTCACAAACTATAAATAGTATTTTCTCCATAATCCATGGCCCTCTTTGGACAACAATCACCTTCAAATTAATATCCTATTTGTGGCTGACTCGGTCACAGGATTATTAATCTCAGCCAGGCGATGGGGCCTAATTTAACTTCTCTTCTGGGGTTGAACGGAGTCGGGGTCGTGGTAGAATGGAATGGAATCAGCAACAATGGGACCGTTCAACCGAAGTCGGGCGTAGACTTGCCACGGCTATGCTGAGGTTCAACATTATTATGAGCCTTTGGTATAATACCAGCAAACAAATTAAAGCAGTCTTTAAGAAGGTAATGATTTCCTGTAACAACTTATAGATGTGAGTCAAGGACCAGTTCACAATCCCATGGACCAATTCAGAATTACTCAGTCACTGCCGTGTTGACAAACGATAGTTTGTTATGTTGTTGTTGTTGTTTGTTTGTTTTGTTTTATTCAACAACAACAAAAAACAACATCATAATAACTACAACCCATGGTGGTAAGACCAGGGATGGAGTTATAACTCCCCATAGCACCTGGGCTGAATTGAAGAGACCATAAGTTGCCCACGCAGCAGGATCCCTCCCTCAGCCTGCCTAGCTAGAAAAGGAAAGGTAACACAAATACATTTGAAACAAGACCAACTGCACATGCTTCCGGATCAGCTTCGATCCTAGACCAATCACCAACCAAGGCTTAGGACCTGGTCTGCCTTACCATGCCATGTACTCTTAGGTTGCATTTCCTCACACTATGTTAAGGTTTATACTCTCCCATCTGCTTTCCTCCGCCCGAAGCCACTGGCGCAATGTGAGGTGCCTGGTTTGGTGAGCACTGACTAACATTCGGCGCTAACAGAAAGCAGGTAGTATTTGGCAATCACCCCCCCCCCCCCCCCAATATCCTATTTAATTTACAGGATATCGCTGTCAATACCAGCATTTTACTGCTGTTGTTGATGTCTGGCAAGTTTACGTTCAGTAGTTTGTCATTGCTTTCTGAACGACCACTCCCTAACCAACACGTTAAAACCCAGCGCAACGCGGTCTGCTGCCAAATCGGACGCAGCTGTGTTTAGAACGCGGGAAAACGGGCTTTCTAATCGCGTCCGCAAGCCCTTAGCCACGGATAACGGCTCGCAATCACTAACTAAGAAAATTTAGTCTTTTATGATTAAATGGTACAGTAAAGTTCGTAGAAAGGAAGGGAAAATATACTGGCATTCTCCAAGATCATAACATCAAAGAAAACTGGCTCCTACACAATATGTCCTATGTCTCGGAAACTGGTTTGCTGTGGCTAGATAAAACGCCAAAGTGGTTTGGAGAGAAAAAAAGTGACGAAAGTATGGTTTCTGTAAGGAGATAGAGGCTCATTAGCACGAATATGAACACAGGCCACTGAAGACACAATGAGTGTGAACATGCACGAGCCAGTAGAACCGCCAAAATATTGAAAATCTTTTTGGTGAGCTTTGATTGAAGCGACATTCAGCAAACGAGCTGCTTCATGATTATATAAATGTGTACTGTGAGTGTGCGTTGTGTAAAGTGCCAATTGTGTTGTTTACACGTAATATGTCAAAAAATAAAATAAATAAAAAGCAGCGACCATGAAAGGCCATTTGAGTTTCCTACACCCCCCCCCCCCCTTGTGCGCTCGGTTAGAACTTCTGTGTAGTCCATACATGTGCGTGCTACTACTAGTGCGTGCACTGGAATGATTTTTGCGGGTGGATTATCTTTCCCTATTACTAGTGTCCCTCGCCACCAGGCCAACCCACTCCGACTTCTGAGGAACTTGTAACTTACATCCGCTAGTCAAGGGCGAGAAGTCAACATTTTAGTTCAGCTGACTAGTGTAGATATTAAACTCCCTACCTCGGCATCAGCACACTGGATGTTTTAAGAACGAGTGCTCTTATGCATTCGGAGATGCCGACATCCAGTTTCCTACTTAAATCAACGCCTGGTACCGTTTGTCTGATGAATTAATCAGCTCAGAAATATCAGTTGTGTCGATTTGACCAGGCATCGAAGTAACTTGTTCCTAGATAGTCAGAGGTTCGAATCCCCGTATGGGAACTACAGCTTTCAATGTTGGTGTTGTCCAGCGTGTCCTCTAATCTATAATATCCCTTCAACTTCTATGAGTGCTAATCAATACTTGGAATTTGTTTATGTGCTGATCAGCTCAGAATACGTCAATTACGATTTCCTTGTATCATACTGCTTTCGCGTGATGTTAAAGTGTATTGTCAGACTTCAAGAAGCCACGGTGTGTTCTTGAAATGTACGTTGTAAAACTTTAAAAAAAAAAAAAAAATCCACCTGTCTAGTTCGCTTCCTCAAGACATCCCCCGCCACCCCCCCCCCCCCCCCCAAATTTCCACCAAGTTCAAGAACAAAAATGCATGCAGGCTACACTAAATATGAGTTTTATTTCCTCGTGTCTGGTTTTCTTACAACCACTTTTTTCCTGTCTCCGCGCGATAACGAAACTGTGTTTCGCCGCTAGCTACCAGGTAATATCGGCCTTGTTGCATTCCTTTGGTATTTCTGAATAATGAAAGCTGGCGCGCAGAGAAAAACAAAAAATTTCCAAATCTGTCCAGCCCCAGTGCTCACAGAAACACGAGTTCAGTGCGTGATAAATTTTTCCTCTGCAGCGATGGCCAATCAGATTCATGCATATGTATCCCATCATGACCCGGCAAGCATTCTATTGGCCCGCGCAGGCCGGTATATAAACTGCGACCTAGTTGTTTGAACACACTCTCTTTACGGGCAATCCTTAAAGTCCTGTTTTGGTCGTGCGCTTCGCAGCTAAAATTTGTTTTTAACAAAGCTCCTGAGCAAACTTAAAGGAAAATCTTAATATTTCTCTGAAAGTTTAGTCCATTACACATAGCCAGCTCTCCCCATCAGCCATATCTGAAAGGGAGATAAATTAAAACTCAAGATTTTACATTTCTAAACATTCATTTTAAAATATCTATATTATTATACCAAAAGAACCCAGTAGCTAACTGCTTCTTTCACCCACCAACAAGAACAGTAAATTTAATGGAATCATTTATTCAGCAATACTTCCTATCCGACAACGAAGATGTGAACGAAGAGATCTTAGAACGCCGTATTTCTCCCTACGTGACCCTCCGACCTGGAGACCTAGCTGCCTTACTTAAGTCTGAATTATCCATATTCCACAAGCATTCTGGTAATCATGGCAGTAACTACAGCAACCGTAAAATCAATACCATTTTTACCATCTTTGAGAAGATCCCTCTTGGACTCTCGGGTGACAGTGATGACGAAAAGAACGAGAACAACGAAATCATCTGCCGAGGCGCTGACCAAGGGCATGTGCCAGTCGAGTATCGGGTGAGAGGCCTAAAACGGCACGAAATGCCAGTAATCGGTGAGTGTATTGTTTATAGTTTGTATGTTATTACAATCATTGCCCAATAAGCTATGACCAACCTCAGAAGATGTACGAGTTTTGCTTCACTAAGTTATGAATATATTATTATTAATCGTAGTGTTTCTCCCCTCCGGCAGTAAACGACAAATAAAAAATAAAATCACATCTGGCAATATTTAAATCTTTTCAAGTAAAAATAAAAATAAAACATTGCTTAACACACGTGTTTCTTGGATACCCTTTTTATTGTTGGTAATCCACACAATAATACCGGCGCTCTGTAGTAATTTAGCTAATCGGATGTAAGTACATTGTCATTGAGGTATGTAAATACCTACTGAAACTGACGTTGGTCTGGCTTTCCATGTGTGATGTTACGTCTTGCGTGTTTTGTGATTGTTTATCTAATCTAGGGCAACACGGTATGTATGACCACGTTCTTGTTTGAATTTGTGATTTGTTTTGTACCCCCCAGTAACCTGTTACATAAATTTTAAAACTTGTTTGTTTCAGTTCATGAAATTTATTTATTGATACCTTTTATTTATTTATACATCTATTTTTCTTTTTGCATGAGAAAATGACATTTGAGAATATAACTCATTTATGTTTCCTTGATACATGACCATACTTCATTGTTTAGGTAAAATTTATTTGGCACTTGTTACTGTGCCATTAGTAAGATTTACATGTGTATGGTGTAACTGAGAGGAAGATGGTGAGAGATAGCCTTGTTATCGCACAGATGGGGGTCTGAACAAAATATTACACACGGCCAAGGTGTGGAAACAATTCATCAACGCCGGTTTCAGTTAAGGCATTTTGTGATGGTGTAACAAAACAGCATTCAAAGTTTCCAGCTGAGAATTAATTGAATGCATTTAAAGTTATTCAACACACATTCATTCAAACACATAGGGTCGTGGAAAATGTCATAAATAATGACATAATTAAGACTTAAATTTTGTGGTCATGTTATGAGAAGAAATGAATTGGAGAACTTGGTGACAACTGGCAAGATCCAAGGGGAAGACCGAGAAGTAAATACCTGGATGGCATGGTCGAGACAGAAACACAGAGGTGATCCGAGTGAGATGACAAAACATGACCGCCCACGCTTATTGGCATGGCACATGATGGATGGACTTGTAATAAAAAATCTCTGCCAATTATGTTAAACTAGCAGTAACAAGTTCAGAAATGTGATATGAAACATGGTAGAACTCATAAACATTAACATAATATTGTGTAGGTCAGCATGGCTGAATGGATAAGAAAATAAGAAAATGTATTCTTAAACATCTGTACTGATGACAAGGTAAGAGTTCAAACACAACACCGGACAGTGAAGTCTGAGTGGGTTCCCTGATGGCGAGGGACACTGTTAATATAGAAAGCTAATCCACACGCAAAATTCAGTCCAGCACTACTAGAAGTAGTGTGTATGGATTACACTTGAGTTCAAAGCAAGCATTCCCCCCCCCCCCCCCCCCCCCAAAGAGAACAAATTTGACATAAAAACATCAGCCTGTGCCAGTTAGTTTGAATATGGCTAATCTAACAATAAACACCTCATAAATGTAATATGAATGTGTCCATGCTTGAGAGTTTGTATAGATATGAGAGCTGTGGAGACTAGATAATCCTCATTACAAAAAGGGAGAAGTTATACACACAATTTTGTGAATAGTAAGAGCCACTATACACAAAAATTTGAAGATGACTATTATTCGTTCTTCTTGCCTGTCTTTTTTTGCAAGTTCTTTCTCTTCAAACCTCACAAAGACAATACTTGTCGACAAGGACCCACTCTACATACAATATTTATTTTAGTTCCTAAAACAAGCAACTAGAAAGTCACTTAGAAGCTCTGGAGATGGGAGATGTGGATATACAGACGAATAGGTCGTATTTCATAGAAACAAAAACAATCAAATGCAGAGGTTCTAGAAAATCTGGGAATGAAGAGAAAGTTGATGAAAGAAATAAAGAGGAAAGTGAAATATTTTAACCACGTTAAGACACGATACTCTTATAAAAACATTTGTTGAGGGCAAGAGGTAGACAACGATACATGTGGGAAGATAACATCAAGAGATGAACGAACATCAGCCTGACATAATGTACAGTCAAGGCAAGAGACAGACAGTGTTGGAGATCCATTGCAGCCAACCTTCATTGTGGAGATGGCACCTGATTGATTGATTAAAAATTAAAAAAAAAAAAATAAATAAAAATGATGCGGGGAGTCGAACTCCAGTCTCCTGCGTGACAGGCGGAGATACTAACCACTACACTACCGAGAACACAATGATAGTTCCGCAAACATTAATAATGTAGTCAAAAGGAAGTAGACATTACATGACCAGCCACAAATTTTTATGTATAGCAGCTCGAACTATTCACAAAATTTTGTGTATGGTCACTCCGTTACAAGAAAATATTACTTATTCTAAAGCCACTGATGGGTTCCCACTACTGAGGGAAGTCTTCATTTGCTTGAGAAAAAAACCACAAAACTTCTATCCACATACTTCATATTTGTCTAAAACACCGGTGAGCCATGATTAGACTGATTCTTCACTGCTAGAACTGAAACAAATTCTACCAATGAGTGTTTCATTAAGCCATACAACATATACAATGGACATCGTTTTGGTTACGCCATGTGCCTCGTGCTCAGAACGTTGTGAGTTCATTTGTGGACATGTACTTTGCTTCTCGAGTGCACTTTTTATGGATACCCCTAGGTGTCGTGAGTTCAGGCTCTGTGAGCCGCTTTCGGCATGTGACTAGCTCCTTCACAGAACGATCCCAAGCTAGATGACACCAAAATCCTCTTGCCCTTAAAAAAAATTATACTATGCCAATATTTCCTATTATTACCGTGGCAAAATCTGGCTGTCCTATTGACATTTACACCCATTCCCACACCCACTAACATACATTATTTAGTCATATGGCACATCATACCATGGAGCACCATCCTCCCACCATAAGCATTTATAATCACAAAACGTGCACCATTCCATGTTTATTCAACATTCAACGTATACAATATGTATTTGAAAATGTTGCCATCTTTTATGAAAACACTGTTCCATTTATATTTTACGTAGGTCTAACATTTATGTATGAATAAATATATTTATGCTTTTTCAAGTGAAAATTGTAGTCCGTGGGCTTTCTGCCCCCATGTTTGCTATGTTGCTATTGCTAATTCTTTGTTCCAGATGGTTGACCTACTAAAGGACCATGAGGTCCATCTTTGAGCATTGCCCCGCACTGACGGGCAATAAGAGTATGATTGTATGCTGACCTAGTCAGTAAACAGTAAGAAATGAATATACTTCATCTTTCATATTCTTTCTTCATTGTTATCCTCATTATCATCTTCATGATCACCATCATGCCACATTTCCTTCATGTTATCTCCAGTACACAGTAGCTGTTAAAACACTCTTTCTTTAACAAATATTTGTTATTGTTACTGTTTCTTTGTTGTTGTCGTTGGTTAGTGTGACTAGAATAGATTATAGTGATGTAAACAAAATGTAGGTTTTATGAGCAAAGCAGGGCTCTCTTCATAACGGGTATTTCACCAGGACACTGAGAAGTTGCTTTGTCAACAAGTAACAACAGATTTGTTGCTGCTAAACCCATTTTTTTTTTTTTTATCGTCAGCAACTTAGTGTAGCAGTGAATATTTAGCATTACACCTAAACCCATTTGAGACCTTTCATTATCAGCAAACTATAAGAGTGGATGCGACATATGAAATACCTGTTATTGAAAGTGCTCTGCTTCATTATTTTTTTTTTACTTCTATTGACATATAAATGGTATAATTTATATAATGGCTAAAATTTATAAAATATGTGTAAGCAATATTCAAAAAGTATTTCTATAAAAATTGCATGTATTGCATTAAGTAGTTAACAACATATAATATTTTATATTTTCTTTAACAGTTGAACTAGCATATTTTCAACATTTAGTATGTCAAGGACAAGTTTTAGATATAAACTTACAAATGGAAAAACAGTTGAATCAAATAATTATTGTCAAGGTGTTTGTGTTGTGTCCATCTGCTAAACAATGAATTTGTCTTCAAACAAGCACTCTTGATCAGTTCACAATCAGCATCATATACCGTAGTACACATGCGTTAGGTACACTTCACTGGCCAGGAAAGTAAGTGTATTCATTCTCTCGTTGCAGGCTTCTTCGTTGATAGAAGAATATGTCCTGGTTTCCAGTACCAGGTTCGTAAAATCGACTCCAAGAGCCCTCTATGGGGAGACAAGGTCAGGACATTGGAGTCCATCGGCATGGGCTATGGCCGTCGTCTGACCTTCAGTGGTGACGTGTTAAACAGCAACGACTTCTACTTCTGGTCGGACAGTGAACCAAATGGTTTTGCATTTAGCATTCAGGTAAGTCAGCTCATTGGGCCAAGCTTCAATCTCCAGTGGTGGTCGAGTGTGAATGTTTTCTGGGCGACTGTCGAATCCCAGCTTATCAGGGTTATCCCAGCTTAATAAAATAGGTACCAGATATTTTAAGGAACATAAATGTTTCTGGTATAATGTACAGTGTCCAGCTGTACAGGACCCTTTTACACACACTAAGGTCTTTTGGATATATGGTTTTAGCGCCAAAGTTTTATAGACCTATTTGCACTGGCGGGTGATGTCATTTATCATGCTGGCTAATTATACTTCCTTGCCAGGACTTTTCCTGGTGTTCATTTTAAGATGGGGATAACATGTAAATGTTAGAAAACTGCCTCGATGGTGGTTCGAACACATCCCCACTGGGACATTATTTGACTGCTCTGATGCAAACATTTGTTTGACTGCTGATTGTTTTCAGTGCAGCTGTCAACACGTCCAGTAGTTTCTCTCTGTTGACCTGTCAGCAGCTATCAATGAAATCAGTCATACCCAGTTTTCTTTGCAGTGTTTGTTCTGCAGCTATTTTCATAATTTTTCTTAGCATCTTCAATTTTGCCTGTTCTCAGAGTTTAAAAATGTGTAAATCGTTAATTTTAAATTTATCTCTTTTCAGAATATTTTACCAACACAAAAGTTTTAAAACAATTATATTTCATCCATCCATCATGTGCCATGCCGGTAAGCGTGGGTGGTCATGTTCTGCCATCTCACTCGATCAACAGAGTCGTGGATCAGTTCCGTGTTTCTGTCTCGACCATGCCACAAGGCCAAGCCATCCAGATACTTGTTTCTAGGTCTTCCCCTTGGTCTGTTCCCCTCGATCTTACCAGTTGTCACCAAGTTCTCCAAATCATTATATTTCATACATCAATCAAAAACCTTTTTTTTTATTATTGATACAATTTTTGCTGTCATTTTAAAATTCTGTATGACTTAGCTGAATTACTAAAGTCATCTAATTGAAAATTAACATCCCTGTTTTGATCCCAGTATCCAGAAATTTTTATCTCACAGTGATTTCTCTATATACTACGTTGGGAAAAGTTGGCCATGAGGATTTACATCTTGTGCTAAAAATAGATCTTATTTACCAATTAAGATTTTGCTTTTAATGGAGTAATGGAATTGCATTTGCATCCAGTAGCAAAAATTAAATTATCTTTGAGCTCCGTATTATCTGAATTTTGAAATGGATGATAAACATTTCCAGTACTAATAATAAAAAACTGGAGATCTAATTTACTTCACAAGGTTTAATATATGCTGGAACATGCGGCAGTGATGTTTGTCTTGTATTTGGACCCGTTCTTACAGCCTGGGGTATATGGTGCTAGCCCAACTCTCAATGAGAGATGTGGTCGATATCAGTATCTTCCTAGACGTCATGCGTTTGGAATTATTTTTGGTCATTTGTATTATCTTCTTCGTCTCTATATCACTTCTGCCTTTTGTTATTACTTGTGAAAGTTAGAATACAATTGTTACGTGTACTGGGTTTTCCCTTCCAATTTTTGTTTGATTGGTCTCTCCTTTCCATTGCTATTTGTCAGTGTGTTTCTTTTTTCTCAAAATATTATCTAAACCACATCCTGCACTGTTGAGTATTTACTTCCTGCCCAAGGTAACTCCTGTTTTCTACTACTATCAGAACAGAGACAGTATAGTAAAAAAGTTAACCACATTTGTCTTAAATGCCACTTCAATCAACAAATACTCCAGTATGATACATTTTCTTGATTCACTTCATCACTATTTCTGTTGTTTATATTTACAGGCTGTGGAGATTGGCCAGAAATTCATCATCCAGGACTCACTAGACAACCAGGTGGGTGAGGCTGTCATCAAGAAGATCTGTGCACCTCAGGAAGAAGTATCCATGGATGCCGGAGAAAATGGAGTTATCAAGAGGGTGCATGTGGTGATAATGTGCAGCGTGACCTACTTTCATCGACATCATCATGGTCTCAAAGATCTTGTATCAAGCAAAAATGAAGAGATTATAACAGGAGAGGCAGTTCTCTCCAAACCCAGATCAATTCGGAAAGCCAGCCTGGCAGTCATTGACAGAGTTTTTCTTCCTCGCATCGGCCATTGTAAACTGATTCCAGATTGTTAATTTATTGCGATTTTAACTATCTGTGGGTGACTTGTGGCCTGCACAAAACCTGCCATATTTTATTTTTGGTTTAATGTTCTACAGCTGTCAACAAACTAAAAAAAGCATTATATGAGTTAGACTTACTTGGCAACAACAAAACAATGTGCCAGTTTGTTTACAAAATTCACGTTCTATATACTAATATTCTTATGTCTGTCAGTATTAACAGTGCTTCTTTGAGTGTCAGTTAAAAAAGTTTGCTTATGTATGTAGCATTCCCAAATATCCCTTCTACTGTTTTGCAGAATTTTTAAGGAAACTTATGTACAACAATTTACATTTTAAACCTTTAGACATATTCTTGATATTTTAAAATTTTACAAAGAAGCATTTTTTTTAAAGTGAAGACATGAATCATGTAACATTAAAAAAGTATTGTTCCACTCTTTAATTCAGTGTGAAAAGTCACCAATTGTTTCCATCATTTTGGGATGACTTAATTATGCTGCTCTCCTGCCATAACGGTTGTCTTGGGTCTGATGTGCATTAAGTCAAGGTGGTTTAGTCTTTCAAAAATTGACCAATGCACCCAGGTTGACCCAGCCTAAAATGGGTACCAGGAAATCCGTCTGAAACTAAAGGTGGCTAGTGTCATACCAACCTTGCTTCGTGGGCACACTGCACCTTAGGTGCGTGCGTAAAAGGGTCGTTTGCTTACTTTACTAATCAATGGTGGACAATCAAGTAAAGGCACTAGAGAGTATCTGTAACTGTTGAATAACTGAGATGAGGCAATGTATATAAGAATAATGTATATAATAAAAATACCCTTTCATATATTGTTATTCGAGAATCGTTTATTTTGTTGTATGAAAAAGAGTGCAATACAAATGAAAATAGTGCAGAACATTGTGACGGGTGGGGTGCTGAAGTGTTGTATTCATACACCATAGCACACAGAATTTGGTTAGACAGTGTGGAACCTACTGAAATATTATGTAATTCATAAAAGCATTGAAAGTAGCTCATTTTGTAATTTTTGTCGTGACATCATGAATAAAACGTTTTTGAGGAATATGTAAAGCTCAATCTTTCTCGTAGATTATTATATAATCATACACCCTGCCAAATTGCACAAGACGTTCATGTACCTCCACAGATCTCAGTTGTTGGTGTTCTGGATAGGTTCTGTTGCTATTCTTCCATGCCTCTCTCTGGGGCCATCCAGCATCATTTGTCTCTGTCTTTTCTACTCTGATCTTTCTGGTCGTTGTTTTCTAGTGCTTCTCTTTATTTCATTTAATATGGTTGTTTTTAAAATACAACACTTAACACAGCGGGGTTCTCTGTGGTTAAGCCGCATTCTTGAGCTCCAACAGCTGTGGCTGTGTTTCTGGACTGTCATTTAGTTCACGAGTGCAGTTTTCTGAAACTTGCATAGAGAGTTCATGTTTTGTGTGACATTTTCAGCAGGCCAATCTGCAGAGACTGAGCCATATGAGATAAAACCCAGTGTCATAAAGTCTACCTCTCACAATTAGCACCCAGTTGTCCACATGCATGTTTAACAGAAGCAGTAGTTATTTTCAGGTTCATGGCATTTGTGTAGTTGGTGGGTTATCTGGTGAACCTCTCTGAAACTGGTGATATAAATATTTCACTCTGTAGTGTGTGATAGTTTGCAGTCTAAACATTATGTGAACTGTAGAGATGGGCTTGTGAATGTAATTCGTAATCTCGCATACCATGTTCAAAACACTGCTGCAGTTAACTTGGAAGCAGACAGCCTTGTGCTAGTTTTTATACCATGGTATGAGTGCCAGTCATTCAGAAAGCAATGACAAACTACTGAACGTAGGAAATCACAAACAGCAACAAATTGCTGGGTTGATTGATGTAACTTGAAAGTTAAGCATTGTTTTTCAAAAGGTCAATTTATTTTTTGGGTCCATTTTGTTTGAAGTCTGCTAAACTGTACTTCATCTCCACCTCGCTGAATGTTGTGACGGTCGTATTAAGCTTGTATGTTGCGCCGTGTTTCATGTGCCTACAGGCCTCTGCATCCGCGGGCATTTGTTGGGGTCTGCATCCTGGTCTCCATGGTAAAGTGGTCACGCCAGCTGCCTCATGTTCTGAAAATCATGGGTTTGTTTTTGGGCTGTCATGACCTCAAGCAGAATGTTTCCGTACTCCAGGGGGTCATAGGTTGAGCTAGAGTTCATGTATGTTGCTCTCAAAATGACATTTGGACAGGGTTGAAGACATGGAGTCTCTGGCAAAATGGTCAACCTGTCTGCCTCATGCTCCAAAGATTATGGGTTAGATTCTGCGCCACATCTTTCAGTTCACGTGTGCATTTTTCTCTGAGCTACTGAGTTTGTACTTTGTATGACACTTTGGGCAGGCCACCCTGCAGGAAGAGAGACCTAGCCATATGGGATAAAACCCAGTGCAATGAAGTCAATCCTCTCAACTTAATGTTATTCTCAGCTTCTACAGTGTTTGTGATGTAAATGTACGCATTTAATTCTAATTCTGTGTTCTGCTTGCATAAATATGTAAGATTTATGCATATGCTTTGTATTATATTAGAAAAGTAATTATCTCTGTTGTATCCAGAAATCGCTTTGCTTGGTTTCGGCTTACATATTTAATATGACACGCTGATACTGGGCATAGTGGCACGGATGTTTGAATATGTTATATATTAGTGATTCTTGCCTACCAAACTATTGAGTGGAAGAGAATTATAGTACATTTATTCTTCTTACAGTGTGTGCCATTGGTCATCATGTCTGTCCACAGGCTCCTGTTTTATGTATTGCCAATCATGTCTGATACAAATGTCCCTCCATGCTATGATGTCAAACTGTCTAGAATTCTCTCCTGCAGCCTCCATCTCCCTCCAACTTTACCGTTGTCAGATGTGCTCGGCTTTTTCCTCCTTATGAATGTGCCCACAGAAAGTATATTGTCCTCTTCTGATGCAAGTGACCAGTTTTCTTATTTTGTGAGTGAACTTCAAGATATTCAGCTTTTTATCTACCCATAGTTTATTTATGTAAGTTAGATAAATACTTGTCTGTCAGAACGTTCAGTCCCAGGATGGGTAAACAATGTTTAGAGCATATCACACCTTTCTAGCTTTACTTGTCCGTAAGCGTGTTCATTTCTCCTTGCCTTCCACAGCCACATAAGGTTTACATGTGATATTATTCTGTTTTGGGATGTGGTCTATGCTATGACCAATTAACAGCGAACTCAATGTTATTTTCACTATAAAGCAATCTTCAACAGAAGTATTTCAGCTCAATGGAGGTAGCGATTAAAATGGTTCCATTTTGAGATCATCGTGAAGACACCATCTTACAGAGCCTGCATGATTGTACCTTTGCACCAAATGTGTGTGTGTGACATATTTATAATGTTGCTTGCTTGTGTGAGTGACATATTTATGTTGCTTGTGGTGTGACTGGACAGCTTGCAATTTCTGTTAGCATTATAAATGTCAGTATTAATTTTCAGTGCTTTTAACACTTGCGCTGACCGATTATAATAAATATTTTTGAAATGTTTTGTTTTGTTGTCACATTATATTAACACATTTGAGGTTGCCAGAGTGAGTGATGTAATATGAGGGAGACTATAAGCTTGGGTAGTTTGATTTGTTTGAAAGAGTGGCCAAAGAAACCCAGCCAAGAAAGTACATACTTATGTTCAGAGAGACTCTGAGCTTGGGTAGTTTATTTGTTTGAATGAATTGTCGAAGAAACCCAGCCAAGAAACTACACTTGATGCTGTTTGGAAATTAAGGACATTGGCCACAAAACTTAAGATTCCATTGTACACCTTGAATTTACAGCTCTATACCAGTTTGGCCATGTTTTATTACTCTACAATTCTGTGACAAAATGCTTGCCTGATGGTCATGAGTTTGAATTCACTTCCCCCTCTGCCGTGCATCCACCTTGACGAGGTAGAGGGGCTTCCGCGTTCCAATGACCCCAAGAGCTATGCCGATGGTAGCACAGCTACTGGTAGGGTCACCCATGTCGGACAGGTCAAGGGAGAGGGACCAGACGAAGTGACGCACAAACCTGCTGCCTTGTAGGTAGACTGGGGACAGTCAAAGGCTAGGGAAAGCACCCCAAAATATGCTTGTCGAAATCGGATGTACTGAGCCACAGGCTTGACAAAGCAGTGCAACGTAACTTTATCATTTCATGATGCCACAGATGAAAATTAATCGTTATGGTGCTAATCCCGTGAAGTCCCATCAGGCGGTGATAGTGCCGGGCCCCCTGCCTCGAGGGGGTCCACCCATGACTACTGGTGGTCACCTTCCCCTGTGCTGTGGAGTCAAGGCACAGAGGAGTAGGTTAAGAGCTATTGACCAAACACCCCGGACTCTCAACATACTACAATGGAATGCCGAAGGAGTTTATAACAAGAAAGCCTCCCTAACACAGCGTCTTCATAAAGATAGAATAGATGTGGCATGCATTCAAGAGACACACCTCAACGCCAATCGCACATTTTCAGTCGAGGGATATCAGGCCACACGTTTTGACCGCGAAGGACACAAAGGAGGAGTTGTAATACTTACACGAAATACAATACCTTGCAGCGAAGTATCTGTGATCTCTGACAACCAAACAGAAATTATAGGTGTTGATATAATGATAAAGGACATGAAAATAAGAATTTACAATCTGTATAGCCCGGCAGATAAGGATCTTACACTCTCAAACATGGAAATAACTGACACAAATTGCATTGTTGTCGGAGACTTTAATAGCCGCTCAGAAAGATGGGGATACCCAGATACTGACAAAAGAGGAGATGAAGTGGAGGACTGGGAAATAGAATCAAATCTCCATCTACTCAACAAAGCGGATGACACACCGAGCTTCTACTCCAGAAGATGGATTACCACTTCTACTCCAGACTTAGCTTTCTGCACAGGAGACATCCTCCACAAAATCGATCGCCATGTGCCTGACCAATTAGCAGGTAGTGACCACAGACCAATCAAGCTTGTAATAAATATGGAGTATGTTCCACAGGAGCAAAAGCCTTTGCCTCGCTGGAATTACAAACGAGCAGATTGGGACAGATTTTCCATATTAACAGACAAATATTGTGAAAACATAAATACACGATATGGCAACATGAAGCAAATGGTGGAAAGTCTAAACAGAGCAATAATACAGGCGGCCACTGAGTCTATTCCAAGAGGAGCGAGGAAAAATTACAAACCATACTGGACTGAGGAACTACAAATTTTGGAGGACAAAGTTGAAGATGCTAGGAAGACCGCAGAGAGAGAACAAACAACTGAAGCGAACATCTCTCTCAAAGCCATCTCAGCAAAATATAAAAGAACAGTAAATCAAACAACAAGAGATTGTTGGAGGAAAAAAACAGAAAACCTGAATTTTGACAGGGATGGAAACAAACTATGGAAACTAGTGAAAGCCATGAACAATGAAGGACCTAGAAACAAACAAATAACAATTAAACAAGGAAATGCCTTGCTTACAGGAAAAAAGGCTGCAAATGCACTAATGGAACACTATGCCAGTGCAAACCACATTGATATTACAGCCGAACAGAAGAAAGCAATCAAAGATAAACAGATACATCATAGATATACAGAGACAGCAGCAGAATATATAATGGCAAATCTAACAATGGAAGAAATGGAACAGGCAATGAATACCCTAAAAAAGAAGACATCACCAGGAAAGGATGGAATCACAAATGAAATGCTAATAGAACTAGGCACTAAGGCAAAAAAGAAACTACTAGCAGTCCTAAATTACAGCTGGAAGAGGGGAATAGTCCCACAGGCATGGAAGGAAGCTATACTAATACCAGTCCCAAAGAAAGGAAAAGACCTGGAAGAACCAAACGGCTATCGACCTATCAGTCTTCTTAGCTGTGTAGGAAAATTAATGGAACGCATTATCAATGGCAGGCTAACATGGCATCTGGAAGAAAACCAACTCTTAACACCTCACCAAGCAGGATTCAGAAAGTACAGATCCACTGAAGATCAAATAACCTATATAGCTCAGGAAATAGAGGATGCCTTCCAAGAGAAAAAGCACACACTAGCGGTCTGGATAGATTTAGAAAAAGCATTTGATAATGTATGGAAGGAAGGACTGAAAGTAAAACTGCAAAAAATGCATGTTTGTGGGAAAATGTACAAATGGATCAGCCACTACCTTGAGAACAGAACTGCCAGGACAAAAGTACAAGGACAAACCAGCAAAATGATGCTGTTGGAGCAAGGTGTCCCCCAAGGAGGAGTTCTTTCACCAACATTATTCCTAGCATATATAAATGACATCACAGACAATTTTCCAGCCAGAGTACACACATCATCCTTTGCAGATGACCTAGCCATATGGACATCTGAAGAATATATTAGTACAGCTAACAGCAGAATACAGCAAGCCCTATTAGCGCTAGAGGACTGGTCAAAATCATGGCTAGCGAAGATAAGTGAGGAGAAAACAACATGCACAGTGTTCTCCCTCTCAACTAAAACTCAGCAACCTAAGCTGGTATTGAATGGAAAAATATTGCGCCATGAAGAAAATCCAAACTATCTAGGAGTCACCTTTGATCGTCGCCTGACATGGAAGACACAGGTTGAGAAAAATCGAACAAGAGCAAGGCAAAGAATGGCAATCATGAAAAAGCTTGCTGGTACAACATGGGGAGCAGATGAGAAAGTTCTCAAGAAGTTATATACTGGGCGGGTGAGGCCAGTACTGGAATATGGCATTGCAGCTTGGGCAACAGCAGCTAAGTCAAACTTTAACAAAATAAGTAGAGTCCAAAATCAAGGAATGCGAATCATAACTGGAAGCCTGAAGACAACGCCTATTAATGAATTAGAAAAGATCACTTGTTTACAACCAATGCAGGATAGAAGAGATAGCAGAGCCCAGCAACAAGCAGAAAAATTTAGAAGATTGACAGACCACCCTATGTACAACAGATTTAATGGTTTTGGAAAGGGAAGACTGAAGCGTAGCAACTTTGTAGAAACTGCAAAACGAAGGATTAGGTCAAGCCCATACACAATGCACACAAGTTCCCAGCTTGGAGACAGCAGCAACTGCCTGAGATGATAGAAAACATTCCTGGTATTGAGAAAAAGAACACTCAGCATGAAACCGAAAGAAGAGAAATAACCCTAAACTACATAAAAGAACATTACCCAAGCAGGAATTGGACCCATGCATATACAGATGGATCAGCCAAAAATTCAATAGAGAATGGAGGAGGAGGAATTCTCCTAAATTTAAAAAATGGAGCGAAAAAAACACATTCACTGGCAACTGGAAAATTTTCAAGTAACTTCAAAGCGGAGGTAGAGGCTCTGAAAACTGCAGCAGAAATGCTCCTGATGGAGGAAAATAAAGAGAAGCAAATAGCTATCTTCACAGATGCAAAGTCAGCTGTCTCAATACTGAAGAGCAATAACAGCACAGAACTAACTGACCTAAGAGCAGCACTCCATGGTCTATGCCAGAAATCCAAAAAAGTTGTAATACAGTGGATCCCATCACATTGCAGTATACCTGGAAACGAAGAGGCTGACAGACTGGCAAAAGAGGGCGGACGACTACCACAGCCTGACATAGACATAACCTATAATGAGGCAAAGAGGTTGATAAAAAGCACTTATAGAACCAAATGGGAATCAGAGCATCCAGGCCATCAGAAGGATGATGCATATTACAAACTCGACAGAAGAGAACAAGTAGCAATCTTCAGACTCCGCACAGGACACAACAGGCTGAAATACCACTTGTTCAATAAACTAAAGATAGGAGATACCGATGAATGTAATTGTAGAACTGGAAAAATGACAGCAAAACATTTGCTGCAGGATTGCCCAACGTATGCAGAACAGAGAAAGATATTTTGGCCCACACCTGCTTCATTTGAGGACAAGCTCTATGGAGATATCAACAAGCTAAAGTTGACCGCAGATTACTTTAACTATATACAGGTTGACATTTAAAGGTGCATGAAGACCCAGAGGCATGAAATGGAATATTGCTTGGATAGCAAATCCATTACGTGGAAAGTCCAAATCAAAAGCCCATTGTGTGGGCTTCATAAAAGGTGGAAAAGTGTCCTAGTGGCACGAAATGGAATATTGCTTGGATAGCAAATCCATTACGTGGAAAGTCCGAATCAAAAGCCCACTGTGTGGGCTTCATAAAAGGTGGAAAAGTGTCCTAGTGGCACGAAATGGAATATTGCTTGGATAGCAAATCCATTACGTGGAAAGTCTGAATCAAAAGCCCACTGTGTGGGCTTCATAAAAGGTGGAAAAGTGTCCTAGTGGCACGAAATGGAATATTGCTTGGCTAGCAAATCCATTACATGGAAAGTCCGAATCGAAAGCTCACTGTGTGGATGTCATCTGCAGACTGCATACTTCTGGTTTCCGGAAGAACAGCCTATGGTGAACGGAAGGCCCAATATACGGAAGTGAGGCTAAGCAGCCATGTGCAGGACGTGACGATTCCTTGGGTGAGCCCAGTACCAGAGCGCTATGTATCGGCTCTGCAAGTATGGAAGCCTCCTTGGATGGCGGGGAATGCCCATGGTCTGCCCCTGCCTTCCCTTGAGGGCTGACGAGGATCTTTGGCTGTTCTATATGGACCAGCTGGGATGGGGGATAACACCACAACAGTGAGAGTCAAACGTCCTAAGAAACCCCAGGGAAGGTTAACCCGGTCAACAAATGCCCGCAGAAGTCGGATGTGTCGGCCTAACGGCGCAAGAACGCAGCTCTGCTGTAAACAGGCACAACGCAATCACATCCGAAAAAAAACTCCGGATGAACGAAGAAGAAGAAGAAGAATTCACTTCTAGGCAGAAATTTGTAATTGACCTGGACTTCTGGGCTGTCAAGCCAAGGACCCTTTTATACGCCTTAAAGTGCTTTGGATATATGGTGCTAGACTCATTGTTATAGACTAGTGGTTCTCAACCGGTGGGAAATTTTAGGGTTTCCAGGGGGGAAATTAAGATTATTTCAAGATCACATTAATACAAGAACCGATTACTTGATGTTGTTTTTCCCTTCATACTGTACGGTTCTGTACATCTCACCCTTCTAAAATTTAATTGTGGACGTCTAGACTTGTTATAGTATGTGCTATTAAATTTAGCTTCTGTTATTACGTGTACTGTGTAGGGGGCGGGATTTTTAGGTAGGAAATACAAAAGGGGGGAATGATGTTCTGAAAATATGGTCAAGGGGGGCATGGGCCAAAAAAAGGTTGAGAACCACTGTTATAGACCAATCCACATATGGTAATGGCCACCTTTGCTTCCTTACCTATGTCCTGTAAAACTTCAAAACCACGGCAATGTAGATGGAACCCATGCCCAAGAGGTAAGCATCTAGCCACTATGTCTCCCCTTCCAGGTGGACTCGGCCTTAAATGGGTGCTAGGAAATGTTTTCAGAGATTAGGTAGGTGGGTATGACATGAGTACAGGACTTTTTTTTTCTTTTTTCTCGTCATGTGCCTTATTGGGTATATGGTGTATCCTGGAAATCCTGGTACACATTTTGTCTGGGCTGATCTTGGAGCACTGGTGAATGAAAAAAACATTCCAACCTCAAGGGTTCAAACCCAGGACCGTGTATTAGCCCGTATTATACTAAAAAAAAAAGTTTGCATATCCTTTACAGGACATTGCTATCAGCATCTTGTTGATTTTTTGGCAAGATTACGCTCAGTAGTTTGCCATTGCTTTCTGAGCGACCAGCTCACATACCCCGTAAGTTACCGATGCGGTTAGAACCGCTACTACCAGTTCTCGCTATCGTCACTGCTTTCTGAGCGACCAGCTCACATACCCCTAAGTTACCGATGCGGTTAGAACCGCTACTACCAGTTCTCGCTATCGTCACGTTACTTACGAGAGTATGCGGGATTACGGAGAAAGTCGCTAACACCTAGGCCAGGGAGACCGGCCGTCCTAGACTAGGTACCAGGAAATGTTCTGGGTGGTATAGGCGGCCTGTGTGATGCTGATCACATCCGTCTAGAGCCGACTCATCAATATAAATGTGGGGCTAGCACCAAAATTCCCCCATGCACTTTGAAGCATGTAAAATGGCCCTTTATTTACCCACTATACCACTTCGTAATCACCAACAGCAATATGCTTAGAGAGAGCACCAGACTTCGAGAACACCACTTTGTCCTACAAGAGAGACCCCAGTTAGTCATATACAAAGGAGATTCTACAGCAGCAAAAACTACTACTATTGCCTTCACTACTACTACTATTAATGCTGCTGCTACTACTACTACTACTACTACTACTAATACTACCACAACTAGTAATGCTGCTGATACTACTACCTTTACTTCTACATTTAACTAACTAGGTACCCGCAGAAGTCGGATGTGTCGGCCTAACGGCGCAAGAACGCAGCTCTGCTGTAAACAGGCACAATGCAATCACGTCCGAAAAAGAAAGAAAAAAACTCCGGATGAACGCAGAAGAAGAAGACTAACTAGATATTCCGCATTCTGTGTATCTTTATATTTTGTTTCCCTTATGAATTCCAGAAGGTTTATAGTTGCTTGTTTGTAGGTTCACGCATAATGATAAATATTGCAGAACAGATGCCTGAACCCACGATTTCTCTCTCTCTCTCTCTCTCTCTCTCTCTCTCTCTCTCTCTCTCTCTCTCTCTCTCTCTCTCTCTCAGTCTCTCTCTCTCTCTCTCAGTCTCTCTCTCAGTCTCTCTCTCTCTCTCTCAGTCTCTCTCTCTCTCTTTCTCTCTCTCTCTCTCTCTTTCTCTCTCTCTCTCTCTCTCTTTCTCTCTCTCTCTCTCTCTCTCAGTCTCTCTCTCTCTCTCTCTCTCTCTCTCTCTCTCTCTCTCTCTCTCTCTCTCTCTCTCTCTCTCTCTCTCTCTCTCTCTCTCTCTCTCGCTTGAGTGCTATTGGAGCTGACGAAGATGTTAGTTATTTTATCAAAATGTCGGTTATCTAAACATTTTGTTTCCTTACATTGTGGGATTTAGACGCCAGAATTCGTAATGGGATACTCTAAACTGCCTTTGCTGTATGGGCTGCACTCCTTGGCCAAGGTGTTAAACGGGTTTCTCCGTAATCCCGTTTATCCACGTAGGGTAACGCAGCGCGTGAGAATTAGAAGCGGTTCTCACTGCTTTTGGTAACTTACGGGATAAATGAGCCGGTCGCTCAGAAAGCAATGGCAAACTACTGAGCGTAATCTTGCCAAGAAATCAACGACAGTAGTAAAATGCTGGTGTTGACAGCCATGTCCTGTAAAGGATATGCGAGAAAAAAAAATGCTGCATGGAAGTGAATCTTGGAATGTATATGAACAAATTAGGAAGAACTTAGAAGCAACAGAGATGTGATTCCTAAGACGAATGTTGCGAATTCCTTGGACTGCCAAAGTAACTAGCAACGACTGCCTGAAACAGGCTAATGAAACTAGAACATTATATACAACAATAAGAAAGAGACAAACAGCTTTCTTTGGCCATGTGATGAGGAGAGAGGCATTGGAGAACATCGTAACAGCTGGAAAGATCGAGGGGAAGAGAGGGAGAGGCAGACCAAGAGAAACGATGCTGGATGGATTAAGATGGAGGAATATCATCAGCAGAGTTGATCCAGAAAACCAAAGACCGAGAAGTTGTGGAAAGTCATGAACGCCAACGCCAGTCTAATGGCACTTGATGATGATGATGATGATACTCTAACTTGAGGCTGAAAAGCAAATGTGGCACAAGAGAGAAGAACATGACTTTGTCCTGTGGTTACAATAAAAAGATAAATTTAGTCATGTTATACGATGAGGGGATTCAAATGAAAACCCTAAAAGTTTTTTGGTATATTTTCTGAAAAAGTAGGGAAAAAAATGTATAATTTTTCGATGTAGTCACCACTGCGTTCAATGCAAGTCCTCCAGCTCTGATAAGGTGCTTGGATTCCTGTAGGAAAAAAAAAATCTCTTGGTAGCGTGTGTAACCACTCATGCACCACTTGCTGTACCTCTTCATTAGACCGAAACAATTGTTTTGAAACTTCCTACTCCACTCATACATTTGCTACACTGACAAGTATGCATCACCATACTGGATCTTCATTCGCCAATGAATTTCTAAAGGTTTCACCCTTTCACTGATCAAAAAATGGGTAACAGAACGCTGCTCCTCTTTGGTGCATGTCAAAAGTGGGGCGCCCATCTTTAAGCTGTCCTTATGACATCATCGTGTTCGTCTGCATCGTGATGTCACGTGCTTGAAATAATTAACAACAATATTGACAGATGAAAAGACAAAGGCATGGTTATTGTAATTTCTATCACACTTTTTAAGGTATTTATTTTAAGCTCCCTCGTAATTAACTATATAAATTAGGAAGGGTGTGGAAGCAACCGGATATGGTTCCCTAGAGGAATGTTGCGAATGCAACGACTTTCTGGCAGCCGATTATGAAACTAGAACATTGTATACAACTTTGAGAAAGAGACGTAAGACATTCTTTGGTCATGTAATGAGAAGAGAGTTATTAGAAAACGTGACGACTGGAAAGATCTGTGGGAAAAGATGCAGAACAAGACAGGGAAATGATGCTGGATGGACTGAGACGGTGGTATGGGGGAGTATCATAAGCAAAAACTTATCCTAAACACGAAGGACCAAGTTTAGAGATATGAAAGTCTACGCCATTTGACAGGACACGTAATGATGATGATGATACAAATAACTATAGTACTATAGTATTTGTTTATTCTCCTACGATTACCTATCGCCAATATTTCAGCCAATGGGAACATGCGGCCATTTGAGAGATCATGCAACTTCTGTTTTTCATCCTACTTCTGTACTTTTTTTTCTGGCAACGCGCCATTTGAACAGAAAATATGTTCAAATTCCAAGATTATCTTGATCTTTGACAGGAGTCGCACTTTTGGAGGAACATTTTCTGACTTGGGTGAGAGGCAGTTTTCATTTTTTTTAAAGTAAACGCGTTCCATAACTTCACCATTCGTGAACGCATTTCTGGCTTGATTCCAAATACTGTATATCACTTTCCTTGAACTTAAAAAATAAATATATCGTGCCAGCAAACAAGTTAAAACACAATTTTTCAGAACATGAATTTTCTCCATGGATGGTAATCATGCACCATTTCGTAATCAATAAGGGAGAAAATTGCTGCCTTCGAGCTTAAATGTTACAGAAGTGTTTTTAGAATAGCTTGGACCAAGAAGAATAAACTTACTCAAACTCTACCAGAATGTTAGCGTCGAAGAAAACTGGCATAAACAGTATTATGTCACAGAAAATAAAATACTTTGGCCACAATGGCTTGGAAAGAACAGTGATAGAGAGGCATTGTTCCCGGACAGAGAGGCACTGGTCGGCCAGCACGAAAACGTTCACAGGATATTGCAGACATCTTGGGCAATGAAGGTGTATGAGGCGGGAGACAAGGCCAGAGATGGAGAGACATCTGTGATGAAAGCGACATTCTGGTTCAGGTTCTGCTGCATGATGATGACGTGCCACCTGACGTAGATGTGTGCATTCCGCGTGGAATATTTCATCATCATTATGTGGCATGCCGATAAGCATGGGCTGTTGTGGCTTGCATCTAGCACGATCACCATCTTGGATTATGTTTGTGGTGTTCTTGCCCCGATTATGCTATGTAGCCAAGCGAGGCTGGTGTTTATCTCTGCATCCTTCCATTTTTCCTTCATCATGAATTTTGCCAGATATCAATACGTTTTCAAGTTAATTTCTCCCCATAATGTACTCAAAAATCTTGACTGATTACGACTAATTTTCCTAATAAATTTACGCTTTTCATTTGTTTCTGATAGGGCCTTCTTGTTCGTTTTTAATTTACGTCCTGCAGTGGCACACTGGGTTATGCAAATACGGGCTGCCAGGAGCCTTTGAATATAAATGTTGTAGACGAGTTCTAAGAATGTCTTTGATACAGTAAAGAACAAATTCATCCGTATGATTAGAACTGAATATTGAAGAAGGTTGACTACTAAAGACGATAAACCAAAGAAAATTGAAATATTTTGGTCACTTGAAGCGTCAAGAAAAAGAGTGTTGAGGGGATACATAGAGCCTGTTCTTTTGTATGGATGTGAAACTTGGACAATGTGCAGTCAAGCTGAAAAACATCTGATGGCTGCAGAAATGTGGTTTCTGAGGAAAATGCAAAGAATACCATGGACAGATAGAAAAACCAATGACCAAGTACTACAAGAGACAAATGAAAATCGTAGATTGATTAGAGAAATTAGACGTAGACAGTCAACATTTTTTGGACATGTTATGAGAAGAAATGGACTGGAGAACTTAGTGACAGCTGGTAAGATCGAAGGGAACAGACCAAGAGGAAGACCGAGAGGAAAATACCTGGATGGCTTGGCCACATGGCATGGACGAGACAGGAACACAGAGCTGATCCACGACACTGGTGATCGAGTGAAATGGCGAATCATGACCGCTCACGCTTTCCGGCATGGCACATGATTGATTGATTGAAGCGTCATGAAAGTTTGGTGAGAACCATAAAGGAGAGGAGTATGTGCCCGGAAGAGAGGAAGAGAAAGGCCAAAGAGAAGATGGATGTAGGATGTGGCGGATGATCTTCAGATGGGTGTATCGGACAAGCGACATCTTGTTTATGATCAAGAAGTTTTCAGGACGGTTGTTATGGGAGCAAAATTCTGCAAAGGAGATTCTACTGAATGAATGGAGGAGGCACAGCTACTAAAAGGACGTTAACATTTTAAACATACTGTCTCATGTTTCAGGGGAGCCCACTTAAACTTCCGGCGAGCTGCTGCCGAGATAGCGGGTTCAACCCCTACACCGGTCAGTTGGATTGAAATGTTGACTTATCGTCCTTGATTTGGGGACGTAAGGAAAGCTAATCCACACGCAAGTCTCAGTCCAGTGCACTTGCACGGACTACGCTTGAGTTCAAATAGAGCGAGTGCAAGAAAAGACATTGTGGAATATCTGCTAGCCTCAGTTATGTAAGCTTTTAACTGACTCATGTCGAAGGATAATATATCGCCGAATGTCACCTCCCATTTTGCCAGAAGAACTATATATCGCCATACATGCGTCATCGTGTTATTTGTTTCGTGATATCTTCCGCAATTTCACTGTTCAGTGAATGTACGTTATTGATTATTTGGTTGTTTCGGGATTTGAAAATTTAAATATTGAGCACAACCCACTACTGGCAAAGCTGATCGTATTCTGGTATGAACCTAAGGCAGTGGTTCTCAACTTTTTTTGGCCCGTGCCCCCCTTCACCATATTTTCAGAACGTCATTCCCCCCTTTCCTTTAAAAAATTTGGCCTGTGCCCCCCTTCACCATATTTTCAGAACACCATTCCCCTGCCCCCCTCCCCTTTCGTATTTCCTACCTAAAAATCCACCCACCCCCACACAGTATGCATAATTAAAAAAATTGTTTGCATATCCTTTACAGGACATTGCTGTCAACATCAGCATCTTTCAGCTGATTGTTGATTTCTTGGCAAGATTACGCTCAGTAGTTTGCTATTGCTTTCCGAGCAGCCGGCTCACATACCCTGTAGGTTACCGACGCGATTCGAACCACTGCTGATTCTCACCGTCGTCACGTTACTTATGAGAGTATACGAGATTACGGAGAAAAGTCACTAACCTCTAGGCCAGGAAGCCGGCATACGTAATTATGGAAGGTCAATTTAATAGCATATACTAAAACAAGTCTAGACTTCCACATAAAACGTGATTTGTGGGTCTACTTACTTTATAAAATGAATTTTAGAAGGGTGAGACGTACAGAACTGTAAAGTATGAATGGAAAAACAATATCAAGTAATCGGTTCTTGTATTAACACGATCTTGAAATAATCTTCATTCCCCCCATGGAAACCCTAAATTCCCCCCCCCCCCCCGGGGGGGGGGGGAATTCATCACCGGTTGAGAACCACTGACCTAAGGCTTATCCACGTCAATATGGAAGCACTATACTCGAATTTCGCTCTCGTTTGAGCTCGTCAGTTGTGCATATCCCTGACCGGATCCGGAAACAAGCCCCGGATCACTGGCGTGTGAAGCGGGTGTGTAGCCACGCGGCACACGCTGGACACGCCAAATTATCATAACAGAATATTACAACGTCAGCCATCGTAGGCTATGCTCAAGATTGCCCAATCGCCGCGACTGACGTCCGTCAATCGATGTGGACCCGAACGATCAGGACTTATCACTGGCAAGGAACACCAGGCCTTGTTTCCGGATCCGGTCAGGGATATGCACTACTGACGAGCTCAAACAAGAGCGAAACTCGAGTATAGAGCTTCCATATTGACGTGGATAGGCCTTAGGTTCATACCAGAATACGATCAGCTTTGCCAGTAGTGGGTTGTGCTCAATATTTAAATGTACGTTATAGCGCTTGTTCATTTGATTGTGTACCATGCAAGGCACACACCCATTTCCTGTTTGGCACTGAAATTCAGTGACTGGATCAGTTAAATCTGTTTTGCCTAGACGCAAAGTAAACAGGCATAGGCGACCATGTTCATATATAACCAGTGATCTCTTGACGTGGAATGCATTGTTTACTTTTCATCGTGTAGCTTTCGCATTAGTCGCGGACAAAGAGTTGCCAGGTGGTTATTGTTTGGCTAATGCCAAACCCACTGACGTAGTCGATTATGTCTCGTTACCGCTTTTGCCCCTAGCACCGGGTAACACTGGCGTAGGGGTTAAGGATGTTCTTCGTAATCCCGTATACTCTTGTACGAAACACAGCTGCGCGATATTCGGTAGCGGATCGCGTCGCGTTGGTTACTTACGGAGGTATGTGAGTCGGTCGTTCAGAAAACAATGACAAACTGCTGAACGTAAAACTGCCAAGATATCGACAGCAGCTGAAAAATGCCGGTGTTGACTGCAATGTCCTGTAAAGGATATGCGGGGAAAATAAAACGGGTAACAGGTTTATTTATTAAGCAAAGTTCTTTCTGAGCGAAAATTTATTACTACCAGATATTGCTTTTCTCCGCCATCTTCGGTTTTTTCCCCTGTCAATTAAAAACCTATTATACATTATATACCAAGTATTTTGCAAATCAGCAGACGAGCAACCTACCCACTCACGTCACCAGAATGTTAAAGTTAGCTGCATATCCTTTACAGGACGTCGCAGTCGACCCCAACATTTTTTGGCTGTTTGTAATTTCTTGACAAGTTTACTTTCAGTAGTTTGCCATTGCTTTCTGTAATACCGGCACTGATACCATTGTATGAAAACCAACGTCTGCTGCCAAATCGCCCGCAGCTGTGTTTCGAACGCGGTATGCGGGATTACGAATGGCGTAAGTAAATTCTTCGTCATAGCGCCGGGGAGGTAGTGACGAAAAATAAAACGGCAATGTAATCTATTGAGGTCCCGTCATTGGAATGAGAACACGTTAAACCCGTTAACGAGGATCTACCACAGTTGTTACAGTTTAACTGATTAAGTGCTGCCATGGGATAATTAATCGTCTTAAGCGTCTTGCCGTATCTGCCAGTGCTTATATATCGTCGAATTGTTGTAATTGCGTTATAATACAACATGTCTGCAACCATATTAACAATGTTTACACCATAACTATGACACACCCGTACTTCCCATTCTCCGTCTGTCATTTTTCTTTGGTTCAAACCTACTTCTTGTTTTGGCACATACTCTGTTAAAAGTGTCTGTCCGCAAGTTCCGCCAATGTGACATGGTGGTAGTTGCAACAATAAAAACGGCAAACGAGGAACCTGGGGCAGATCTAGCAAACCGGTGGGGAATTTACTGGATCTTAGACAATACTGCTTACGATTCATGGAAGAAATTGGAGGAAAGGAGCTAGTCACGGACGCTGGAACTTCAGTAACCCCTCCCCCACGATGCTTAACGGCAAAAAATAGAAGAGAACAACAAAAACTTTGCATATAAAGCTCCAGTCCAGTGCCGATTATCTATACACATATCGAGCTAGTAGTGAAGGCAGAGAAATAAATACCTGGATGGTGTGACCACGTGGTTTGGTCGAGACAAGAACATATAGCTGATCCACGACTCTGGTGATCGCGTGAGATAGCGAAACATGACCGCCCACGCTTATCGGCACGGCACATGGTGATGATGAGTGACTAGAAGACGCCGACCTGATCAAAAGGATAAGCGCTCTGGCTTGTAAACTTCCGGCGAGCTGATGGCGAGGCATGCGGTTCAACCCCCTACACCGGCATTCAGTTGGGCAAACTAATTGTTAACTATGTATTGGCATCCAGACCATTTGAGCACTGAGGCTGGCATCTGTCGGAGCCAGGTTGGTGTAGGGACTTTTCTTCCTATCCGGTACCCTCTCTAGGGGACTGTGTAGCAAGTATTCCCTTACCCTCTTCAAATTCAGAAAGCGACGGGGTGTGCACGACCGGGTAGTGGAGCTGCACATTTGCGAAGATGCATTTAAGGATGTAACCAGGACATGACTGGGCACAGCACAAACATACTGGCTAGGGGTGAGGCCGGGTTACTGCAAGGTACGAGGGGAAGTCAATAAGTAAGTCACAAATGGCTGTAGAAAAATAACTAAATATGATAACAACTTGAAACCAGTTTATTTTTCTACATAAATTTTCCCTTTATTTCTAAACATAATTTCCACCAACATTGATGCATTTATCCCATCGTTTTATCAGACCTCCCAAATCGGCTTCATAGAACTGCGTGCTATGTTTTCTAAACCACGTTTTCACTTCACATTCAACTTTGGCGTCATTCGCGAAATGTCTCCCGCCAAGGTGGATTTTCAGGGGACCGAAAAGGTGGAAATCACTAGAGGCTAAGTCGGGACTGTAAGGTGGATGTTCCAGAACTTCCCACCTTAGTTAGTTAATTTTCTCATGAGTTAATCGAGCCGTATGTGGTCTGGCATTGTCATGAAGAAGCAACACTCCTCTAGTCAGCAGTCCTGGACGTTTTCTTCGAATTGCACCATGAAGCATAGACAGAACGTCAAAGTACGATTCAGAATTTACATTGTCACCTTTCTTCTTGAAATTGGTTAAAAGCACTCATTGACAATCCCAGAATACTGTCAGCATAACCTTCCCTGCTGATGGCGTAACCTTGATCGAATTTCATCAACAATGTTAGAGAAAATGTTTCTACCCAGCTATGCACCGCTTTACGGGAGAAACATTTGTTAGCATAAACAGGAAGCATTTCCTTATGAATGTCCTATGCAGGCAGTCCTTTTGTACTCCCCCCCCCCCAAAAAAAAAAAAACAACGCACAACAGCACGCTGCGCTTTGGTTGTACACTCCGTAAGTACAGTCGCCATTTTGTTTATGTGCTGCGCATGCGCATGAGACACGTAGCGCCACCTGACGAATGGGAATATAAAGTTTGAAGTTGCTGTCACCCAATGACACCTGTAGAAAACACCAACTACATTTACCTGCCATCCCACAGAACTGTGTGAATCACCAAAAAACGAGAAATAGATTGTGAGCTTTACTGATACACGATTACAAGAAACAAATTGGGCGTTGCGGCCAAAGCCTTCGTCAGCACAGAACAAACAAACTCAAACTGACACAAAACTACATGAAACACACTACATGACAATATTAAGGGTACTTATCTGAATCTGTATCCTAGCTGGGAGCAACTGACACGCGTTAGAAGACTATCAGGGGATTGAACTGTGTGATTTACTTATTGACTCGCCCTCGTACTATAGGCAGTAGATGGTAGTTGGTTATGCTTTCCTTGGTCATCAGACCTCAAGTCCGTTCCCAGAGGGAAATCACATTTGGATAACCCTAGAAGTGCTACACTCTGTTTCAACAGATCACACAAGGCGACACGACCGTCCGTCGCCATCTTGAAACCGGAAGCATCTGGTCATGTCTGTTTTGGAGTATGCAATGGCAATCCTGACTCTCAGCCATAAGCAGATAGAACGGATGGAAAGGATACAGAATGAAGCTATGCGCATTATTCTTGGATGTACAAGAGATACAGCATGCAGGGCGATGCGCTACCTTCTTGGGTTTCCAACCATTGAAGAGAGAATACAAGATTGCAGGGCACGCGCCTACCTCAGAATTAACGCAAACACACAACATCCACTGCATAGTGAAATTAGGAAGGTGAAGGGCAGCAGGTTAAAAAGAGGACGGTCGTGGATGGGTCAAGCCGAAGACATTCTTCAACAGGTGTGTTCACTTGAGGACTTAGAACCTGGCGAGGAGTGGGTGCAAGTGCCAACAGACTTCTGCACATCCTTTTCAGTTTGCATCCAACTTGACAGAAAATGCAGACAAGAAAATCCGGCTGCTGTTGAGGCTGAAGTACAAGCGTTGATTTTCGAGAATTCGCTAGACGGTGACGCGGTCATCTACACAGATGGGTCGGTCGTCCGACATGTGAGAAGCTCATGGGCCTTTACAGCTCGGGCCGGAGGGAGAATTGTGAAGGAGGACTCTGGTGCTTTTACTGAAACCACAAGTAGCCTGACCATGGAAGTCGTGGCAGTAAGTAAATCAATAACATGGCTCGAGACACAGACATTCACTAGGGCTTGTTTCCTTAGCGACTCAATGAACATGATCAAGAGGATAGAGGAGGGGTCGATCCGAAGAGAATGGTTGCTGCCTCTGGAGCGGTCTCGACTGGCAAAGATTAGTTTCATCTTCGTGCCAGGGCATGCGGGAGTACAAGGAAATGAGCGGGCTGACAAGCTCGCAGGTGAGGCTACTGTGGAGGGTGGACGCGCCATGGACCAGGCCGACATTCTGAATGCTCTACGAGAAGTAAGACTTTTGCGAGAACCAAGTGATGACTGTGAATCTACAACAATGGCCAGACTGCGAGAGCAGCAAATTAAAAGAGGTGTGGCCAAACAAGAACACTACGCAGGAAGCCAAAAAAGATTGATAAACCAACACAGAACTGGCGTCGTTAGCTGCTACACGCTGCGGGATTTGCTGAGGAGGGGATCCGAGCACTTATGGACTGAATGGTTCGATGTGCAATGAGGATGATCTGTCGACTAACTAACTAACTAACTAACACAAGGCGACAGTCTCCGCTGTGAAGCTGTTACGCCGCCTATCTCGTGCTACCAAGGTTGTGGGTTCGATTCCGGCCTATGTCGTTCGGTTAGCGAGTGCAATGTTCTTGAAGACTTCGGGGGTCGTCGCTCGATCTACGGAGTTCGTGCTTTGTGCAACCCTTTCGGTAGGCCTCCCTGTGAAAAGAGACTGAGCCGCACGGGATAAAACCCGGTGCAATGAAGTCTGTTTACTTGCCCTTTAAACCCTTTTTGTAAAATCACACAAGCAGAATTTAAATTCAGTGCACGAACTTCATAGTACTGTCTAATAGCCCAGTATGTGTATATCACGACCGAACATACTAGAAACATTCTGGTGGTGGTGGGGGTGGGGGGGGGGGGTGGGGGGTAGGTTTTTACAATTTTAAAATTTAAGCTATGCAACAAGCACACGAGGCAAGCCTCTGATTTCGCCATTATCCATACAGTCAGGCGTACGATCCACTAGCATAGGATCAGTGGGGAAAAGGGTGAAAAGGGGGAGGGGTGTATACTATCCGCAGTAAAACAAACTGCGTACAAATCCATACCGTTTTTAGCACACCATCTTCTCAAGTTGGAGGCGGGCGTCTTAATCTAAGCCACTCCATAACATTTGTGCTTAATGTGCTGACCCACAAAAGTGCGTTCCTGGGTTCAAATAAGAGTATTGCAAGGACTGTTGTTTCTGTGGGGTCGACCGAGCCTTGTAGAATTGTTAACATTGGTTTCGGAAAGTTTTCTGTAATGGAAAGAAGGCGAGAAGAAGTGATTCGATCACCATATCGCGCACAACATTTTTACGGCAGTATCTTATTAAGTGTACATTTCTCGTAGTCAGCATTTCCAGGGTGCGTCCATGTTACAGCAGTTGCAGGCGCCAGCGATAAATTGCACAAGTTGTGCAACGTGTGCAACGAGATAAACATCAAAGGACACGTTCACGAAGCTCAGCCAAAATGCATTACTTTGATGTTATATCATAATGCATTACATCTCTGTCTCTCTTTCTGTGCGCATGTGTCTGTTTGTCTATCTGTATGCCTGCCCCCCCCCCTTTTTTTTCTCCCTCTCTCTCCCTCTCTTTCTCTCTCCCTCACACACACACACACTCTCTCTCCTTCCCCCTTTCACACACAAACTTATTCTTCTTCTCCTCCTCATCTTCCTCCCTCCTCCTCCTCTTCCCCCTCCTCCTCCTCCTCCTCCTCCTTCTTCTTCTTCTTCTTCTTCTTCTTCTTCTTCTTCTTCTTCTTCTTCTTCTTCTTTTTCTTCTTCTTCTACGCAATAAGCGGAGCATAGGATCTCAACCACGTCATTTCAAGCTCTTTTATCTTTCACTATCTCCTGCAGCTGCCATCCATGTGTAAACAATATAAAATAACGCAAAGTAATCCAGCTTTACAGAACACAATTACGGCAAACTTAGGACGTTGCGGCGACAAGCCTTCATCAGCAAACACATCCAATATTAATGTTAGTATCACAGCCTGTGATTCTCAGATAAGTAGCACATTATTTTTTTTTTTTTTTTTCATTTTTAAAATTGTCTTTTCATTGTTCCCATTTTGTTTGTCATGTTTCCATTCCTCTCATCCTGTCCTTATGCCTTAATGTAGTCACTGTCGTGTTTTCGCCGTGTTTATATGTTGCATTTTGTGTATTTGTGTGCTGATGAAGGCTAGTCGCCGCAACGATCTATGTTTTCCGACATGTTATTATGTAAAGCTGCATTACTTCGTGTTATTGTATATTGTTGAATGTCCACAGCTTTACGACAGTTCCACAAATCTTCTGCCATGTATGGAAGAGATTGCCGGTACTACTGAAGCCAACTTACACAGCGCATTAGAATGCGCGCACAGGATATCTCTACATCTCCCCTAACGCTTCACTTGGATAGATTGAAGAAGAGAAAAAGATCAGAGGTACTACAGTATTAACTTATTAGTGTCATGAGATGAGTAATCGTCTTAAGTGACTTTCCATATCAATCAGGGGCTTATATATCGCCGACATGTTGTCATTGCGTTATAATACAACATGCTCAGGAAGATAGAGGTAGGCTGGGTCCGAAGACAATGGTTGGTGTCTCTGGGGTGGTAACGGCTGACAAAGATTAGTTTCATTTTCGTGCCAGGGCATGCGGGTGTACAAGGAAATGAGCAGGCTGACAGGTTTGCAGGTAAGGCTACTGTGGAGGGAGGACGAGCAATAGACCAGGCTGATATACTGAATGTTCTACGAGAAGCAAGACTTTTGCGAGAACCAAGTGATGACTGTGAACCTACAACCATGGTCAGACTGCGAGAACAGTTAAAAGAGGTGTGGCCAGACAAGAGTACTATGCAGGAAGCCAAAGAGGATTAATACCAACATAGAACTGGTGTCGTTAGCCGTTACACGCTGCAGGATTTATTGAGGAGGGGATCTGAGCACTTATGGACTGAATGTTTCTATGTGCAGTGAGGATGATCTATCGACTAACTAACTTCTAACAATAATACAACATGTCTGCTACCATATTAACAACTTTAAAGTCATAATTGTGACGCACACACACTGCCTATTTTCCGCTATCCATTTTTATTTAGTCCAAACCTACGTTTTGTTTGTCATAGAATCTGTTAAAACAAAGTAAGTACACAACTATTTTACGTGACACACCGTGAGCTGTACACGGCATATGGTGTCAGACCGCGTGTGTTTTATAGACTAAACAGCATTTGAGGGATGATGTGGCGAATATAACACCGGCTGATTTTACTTCCAATTACGAGGGTAAGTTAATAAGTAAGTCACAATTGACTGTAGAGATATAACTAAATATGATAACAACTTGAAACCAGTTTATTTTTATACATACATTGTCCCTTTATTTCTCAACATAATTTTTACTAACATTGATGCACTTATCAAATCTTTTTATCAGTCCTCCCAAACCGGCTGCATAGAGCTGCGTGCTCTGTTTTCTAAACCACGTTTTCACTTCATATTCAACTTCGGCGCCATTCGCGAAATGTCTCCCGCCAATGTGTTTTGTCAGTGTTTATGCTGACGAATGTTTGTCCCGTAAAGCGGTGTATAGCTGGGTAGAAAACGTTACGAGGGCGAGTCAATAAGTAAGTCACACAGTTCTGTGGGATGGCCGGTAAGTGAAAACAAAGCACGCAGTTCTATGCAGCCGGTTTGGGAGGACTGATAAAACGATGGGATAAGTGCATCAATGTTGGTGGAAATTATGTTGAGAATTAAAGGGGCAATGTATGTATAAAAATAAACTGGTTTCAAGTTGTTATCATATTTAGTTATTTTTCTACAGCCATTTGTGACTTACTTATTAACTTATCCTCGTACAATTCCTGGTACCTACTTTAGGCTGTTCCGATCTGGATGCCTAGGTCTTTTTAACAAATCTGCTTCACTGGGGGTTCAAACCCATGGCCACAGAGCCGGCAGGCAAACAGGCTAATCACTGCGCATCCGCAGCTCCCCGGCTAGTGTGTGCTCACTTAACAATAACTTAAATTTAAATACTTAAAGCGTACAAATCCCTGATCTGTTCTCTGGCTCTATTTTTGTCTGGCAACTTCGATTCCCGGTTCCTTGAGAGAGCAAGTCAGATTGACATAGCAACGACGCAGACACGATAATGTGAACAAGGCCGGGTGTGTGTGCAGGCTTGAGTCATCCCTACAAGCGTCTTGCAGATCCAATCGATATCTCGATTTGGCCTGGACGTGTAAACACAACGGGGGAATCGCTTTGTTTCTGGTCTTCTGCCATAACACAGCAGAGCGCTTGAGCATACGATTGCATATCCCACTCCCCTGTGGAGATGTTTGTCTCTTGCTAGAATGTTTTTGTTTGCCAGGTTTGTATTTCTACCTGTTTGATTCTCCTTCCTTCCTTCCTTCCTTCCTTCCTTCCTTCCTTCCTTCCTTCCTTCCTTCCTTCCTTCCTTCCTTCCTTCCTTCCTTCCTTCCTTCTGACCCTTCCTTCTTCTTCCGGGGGTGTGGGGAATGTATGTGTGGAGGGGTTGTGTGTGGGGGATGTGTATGGGTTAATGGATGATGTGTGGATGTGTGAAGGGATGTGTAGTCGGTGGTGGATGTATGTGTGTGTGAGGGATGTGTGTGTGTGTGTGTGGGGGGGGGGGATATTTGAGAGGATAGTTGGAAGTATGTGGGTGTTGGTGGGTTGGGAGTGGGTGTGGGTAGGGAGTGTGTGTTTGGGTGGGTGAATGGGTGTGTAGGAGATTGTGTGGGTTGGGGGATGGGTGTGTAATGGGTGTGGGGGATGAGTGTGGGGTGTCTGTGAATGGGATATGTCTGTGTGGGTGGGAGTGTGTGAGTGTGGATGGGGTAAATGTGAGTGGGTGGAGGATGTATGTGTGGGTGGTGAGGATGTTTGTAGGTGGAGGATGTGTGAGTGGGTGGGGAGATGTGTGGGCGGGGATGTGTATGGGGAATGTATGTGGGGGATGTGTGTGTGTGTTGGGGGGGGGGAATGTGTTTATGGGTGGAGTTTTGTGTGGGAGGGGAGATGTGTGAGAGGTGGGGGAGGTGTGGGATGTGCAGGTGATTGAAGGATGTATGCGAGGATGGGGGATGTGTGTTTGGCTGGGTGGTTGGGGTGTGTGTGGATGGGAGGGTAGATGAGAGATGCATGTGTTGACGGGCGCGTGGGTGATGTGTGGGTGTGAGTGGTTGATGGATGAGTACGTGAGTGGGTGGATGTGTGTGAGAGATGAGTGTATGGGTGGGGGGAGATGTGTAGTTGTGAGAAGATGTGTGTGAGCGGCGGATGTGTGTGGGTGGGGTATATGTGGGTGGCGTTGTGTGTGGGTGGGAGGTGGGTTCTTCCATTTACGGAAGAAAGATTTTAAGCGAAGAAACAATAAATAAAAGATTGGTCAATTTGTTAACTGGCAAATTTCGCTGCATCTCGTCATTTCCATCCTGCTTTTATACAGGGTGGTTGTAAAGCCCCACTACACTTTGTATGTAGAACAAATTTGAAAAAAGGAAGTACATGACGTCATCAAAACTATGCTCCACAGTCCATCGTGAAGCAATATGCAGCGAATGGCTGTCGTCTGCTGGAGTAATTCTTTGCACACCAAACAAAATGATGTTATCAAAGGAAGAAAACTATTTTTTTTTTTTTTTTGGGGAGGGGGTGTTGAACAAGTGTTTCAAAATGGCGGTCGATACACATGGATGGTTGTTGAAAGATTTATAGCAAGATTTCCTGATAAACAACCTCCTCATCGTATTACGGTTAGAAATTTGTTGAATAAGTTTCTTGCTACGGGAAATGTGGGAGATGCACCGCAATCTGGTAGGCCTGCTGAGTATAAAAAAAAAAAAAATCTAAATCTATATATATCAAAGACAGAATCCTGAAAAGTCCAAGCAAATCCTGGAGGAAAATGACGCAACAAATGAAGTATCAGTAAGCAATGTGCACAAACTTCTTAAATAACGATGACATTTTCTACAGTACAAGATTTCTGTTGTGTCAGAACTAATAGAGTGTGATAATCAATTCAGAGTCAACTACTCCATGTGGTTTCATGCATTTTAGCTAAAGAAGACGAGCCGATTCTCGATGTAACATTCTTCTGTCATGAGGCATGGTTTCATCTATCTGAATACGTTAAAACCAAAATAATCGTATTTGGGGCAATTTTAATCCCAGTGCATTTCACGTAGTGGGGTATTGTGGGCCGTCAGTAGAAAATGTTTTATTGGACCAACTTTCTTCAATAACACTATAAATGCCCATTGGCACCTTAGTGGCGTTCTTGAGCCTTTTGTTTAGAACAGCTGAATGATCGTGAAATTAAAGAAGCGTGGTTACAGCACGACGGTGCAGCTGCATAACCAGCTAGACCATCACTGAGTATTTTGGAAGAAATGTTCGCAAATCGCATAATATGACGTGGAATTTAACCTGCTCGTTCTCCAGATCTAACTCCGTTATGGGGTTTCTTGAAAGGAAATAATTACAAAAATAATGTACACACAATTGAGGACCTGAAAGAAGCAACCAGAATTATCATTCAAGAATTAACAATAGACATGTTGCAGAAGGTATTTGACAGAATGAAAAGACGTGTACAGTCATGTCTTTAAGCCCGTGGTGGATATTTCCAACACCTGTTATAATGAATGCTTCATTGGTACTTTCCAGCTCCCCAAAATAGTGTTAGACAAAAGCAGTGACTATTGTAACTAATTTGATAAATTATTTAGCACATTTTTATGACGTCACGTACTTCATTTTTCAGATTTGCTCTACATAGAAAGTGTAGTGAAACTTTACAAACTCCCTGCATATCATATGAAGTGAATATTTGAATTATATTTTATACACAACACACGCAGTTACTGATCCTGTTTGAATGTGGAGCATGAGTTATCTCCGCGGTAATCGCAGGTTCACGATACATTTTTTCTGTCTGCATAAGATTGGTTGGAAACACCTAATGTCTGCTGCCTCGGCATATTTTAGCAATCATTTATTTTCAGAAAATATACCAGTATGGATGGAAAAGAGAGTTAATCAGCTTTTCGGAAACCCCATACAGTCACAAGGCGATTCAAGCTCGGCCATCTCTCAATAACTGCTAAATTGTGGTCAAAAAGTGAACATTGCACAAGCGTTTCGTATATTGTATATTGTATTCAACACACAATAAATATGCTGGCTTCAGCAGTTAGGTGTTTCCAACGAATCTTGTGCAGACAGAAAACAAAATGTATTGTGAATCTGCGATTACCGTGGCGATAACAACATGTTTGCTTTCCCTAGCCTTTGATTGCCCTCAGTTAAAGCGGCAGGTTTGTGCATCTCTTCGCCTGGTCTCTAACCCTTAATACTTTTCCGACATGGGAGACCATCCCAGTAGCTAAGCTACTGTCGGCAGATATAGTTACCATTTAAAGATGGAGACACAATAGAAGTGCAACATGCAAGCTGGGCTATGACAACAGATGTATCACATATCAGAACTAAGCACGTTTGCTTCACGTGATTCGATAACTGCTGCATTTATTCATCGAAGCCAAATGTCAAGGTCCACGCATGAAAATAACCCGGATATGTATTTTTGTTTTTGTATGCGTTTGTGGGAGGGAGAAGACGGAGGAGGCTTGATTTTCCAGCATTTTAGTTTGGATTTCAAATGACTTCTTCTTCTTTCGTTGGCTTGAAATTTGTCTACATCTGCATTGTTGTCTCTTGTATGAATGTCATTTTTTTTTTTTTTTTTAGTTCACTTAGTGGTCCATAGAGTTTATCTTCCCTGTTGTTTCTCTAGGCTAGAAGGTTTGCCTAGATATGTCGTATATTTGGCAGTCTTGGAGTATGTGATCTGCTACCTGCGACGCCAATTCCACATGTGCATATGGCTCATTCGCCAGTCTTGAATTTTGCATACATGTGGTTGCGAAATCTATCGTGTCCTGTTCTGGGACGCAGAATAATGATTTGTTCTGGTTAATTAAAAACTCTGGACAATGTGGCAGTTTGATAGCACCGACAAGAGTCTGAGTTAGACAGTCAGTTAGTTAGTGTGTCAGATCTTAGTCAGATATGTCTGAGCTACCGTATGGCAGTAGATGGTACTACTTGCTTCTGTTAGCGCCGAATGTTGGGCGGTGCTTACCAAACCCTACACCCCACATTGTGCCAATAGCTTCGGGCGGAGGAGAGCAATTGGGAGGGTTATTCTAGTATGAGGAAATGCAGCCTAAAGACTAAACGTCATGGCAGGGCAGACCAGGCCCTAAGACTTGGTTGGTAAATGGTCTAAAATAGTAGTTCCGACAGGCGGATAGTTAGAGCATTGCTTTGTTAATCCGGCAGCTTCAGCAACTTCTCTTGTTCCAGATGTATTGGTGTTACCTTTCCTCTGGAGACAGGCCGAGAGAGGGGTCATGCTGCATGGGCAACACAGTCTCTAAATTCAGCTCAGACTTTGTCTTATGGAGAGGTATAACTCCATTTTACAGACTATCGTCTGTTAAAACGGCAAGGTGCCAGTCAGTTAGTTAATTAGTTAGTTAGTCAGTTGTTTAGTTAGTTAGTTAGTCAGTCAGTCAGTTAGTTAGACAGCCAGTCAGTCAGTTAGTTAGTTAGTTAGTTGGTTGGTTGGTTAGTTAGTTAGTTAGTTAGTTAGTTAGTTAGTGGGTTGGTTGGTTTGTTACATTGTCAGGACTGCCGTTTGTTCCACTTTTCACATGGGGTAGTGAGGAGCATTTTGTGTGATATTCACTGACACAGGAACGGGCCACTATGGGGTGACCCTTTGCCATGAAGTTAGAACAGCGAATAATGACTAACAAAACTGTTATCAGATCATCCTCATTGCACATCACAAGTGCTAAGATCCCCTCCTCAGTATCTTCTTCAGTGTGTAGCAACTGACGACACAAGTCCTGTGTTGGCTAACTTATTTTTTAGCTTCCCGCATGGTGCTCTTGTATAGCTGGAGTGCGAGTTTGTGCGCGCAAGGATTATTTGGACATTTTATAATGACTTTATATTTTACACAAACAAATGATTTCAACATGCAGAGCCACACGGCATGTACAAATGACAGGTCAAAAGGTTACATTACGGCCCTTTTTACAGTAGTATAAAAATTAGTTGCATATCTTTTTCAGGACGTCGCAGTCAATCCCAATAGTTTTGGCTGTTTGTGATTTTTTTTGACAAGTTTACGTTCAGTAGTTTGTCACTGCTTTCCGAACAGCCAGCACGCATACCGTTGTATGAAAACCAACGCAAGGCGGTCTGCTGTCAAATTGCCCGCAGCTGTGTGTCCAACCTAGAGGCGTAGTAAACATTTGCTGCTAGCACCATGTGAACTGCACTAGTAATGGGTACTGTCGGACGGCGGTTAAGTCACACACCGAGCGTGTGAGACGTAAGATGGTGCATGATGGTGGAAATGACCACGTGTTCACATGCACCCACTGTGAACGGACATTTACAGCGCGAATTGGCCTTATCAGTCACATTCGCTACCGCCATAGGTAAAAGTTATTATGCCTTTTTAAAGCACAAACTATCGTCTGTCAAGATGGCAAGGTGCCAATGAAAGCGGACGGCGGTTCCACGCCTGGACTCGTCGCTTGCCAAAGTGAGGGGAACATTGGCCACCTATTCCTCCTTGCTCTCAAGCCTACAAAATATTGGCGCTATCCACCGTAGGCCCGTAGAGGAAAACTGCGTTAGACAATTTACTTAATTTGTCTTTCCCGTGTGTGTATATTTATAGTTTAGTTTAGTCGACGGATCAATATTACGGCACACGGGTGTGACCCATAAGTGCTCCGTTCTACTCCCAACTCAAGCCTGAATCCGGAGAAACTCAGCTCAGTTCAACGAACTCCGTAGTACTGGCCAGGATCCTGAAATACTTTAGGTAGATTTTTAACTCGAAATTGTGCCCAGGCAGCGCCGATAGGCTGCTCTTTTTTTTCGATTTCCAACTGCCAAGAGATTTGTTACGACGGGCGTCCGATCTCACTACCCAGAGACCAGGGAACATTTTGTTACTAGAGGTCCACGTGAAAAAAATCCTGGCCATCACCGGGGTTTGAACCCGGGACTTCCAGCACTCCAGCACTCGAGGCGGACACCATACCTCGAGACCACTCACCCCCCCCCCCCTATATTATTCTATATTTATAAACCAATGGGAACTCGAGTGGTGATAAGGTGAATATCAATTCGGCCGCATTTACTTCCAAATACATTTCTTTGTAGCCATTTAGGATGAGTCGATCTGGGTGTCCAGATCAATTTTTAAAATCTGGCTCGATGCCGACTCGAACAGACGGTCACATGGTCGGCAGGTATGCGTACCTACCGTGCTCCTCAGAAGGATGAACTCCCCACTTTAGCGGAGGCAGCAAGCAGAGAAAGATCCGTGCAGTCGCCTTGTCTGCCAGTGGCTGGACATGACATGTTCAGACAAGGCCGGACAGATGCTATCATACGAGCATCGTCATCTTTCAGTGCCTTAACGGCTGGCGTTGACGATAATGTTTCACAGCTTCTTGAGATCTCAATAGCATGTATCTATCTTTTCGTGCGCCGACACCCTTCCGTGCCATGACACAAGCCTGTGAAGAATCTTCTCTCGCTGATTTCCTTTGTCTCTCTTTCCACAAAACTGTGCAGTTGTCACAAAATGTTCTAGTGTTTGTGTCCTCATAATGTGGCCGATTATATGATGCCTGTCTCATTCTGATGTTGATAATAAGTTGTCTTTGTTTCCAAGCCTCTTTCACAAGGTTTAGATGGCACATTGTAGGCTGTCCACTGAACTTTCAAGCGGGCGCGTTAGTGAAGTTGATAGAAAGCAGAGTTGATAATGTCAATAGCGCGGTCGAACGCACGTTCGACACCTGAACTCGTCGTCTCACTAAGCGAGGGAAAGACTGGCCCCAAATTCCTCCACGCATTCAGGCAAATAAAATATGATGGCTCTATCATATAACTGGTCCATAGCCGGAACTAGATTCTGGACAATTAAACATTATGAAACGGAATGTTACAGTTACAGCATTCTTGACACGAGCACACGCTAGCTATTATTGTTACAAGGAACATCATTTGGTTTCTTTTTCTGAAGATCCGCATAATCGTGGGGTCAACAGATAAGAGATCACTGAAAGATATAGTGTCGCATTCCACACATGGGATTGTCTGTGTACTTTTATGCGTTATCTCTTTCATTGACGCAAGTTATTAGCAAACGTGTCTGAACAATATTCCACATAATTAGATTGTAGTTGCGTCAGGGTCACGTGTTTCACAGTCGTGTACTATAATTTACCATTCATGTTATACTTCTTCTTCCTCTGCGTTCACCCGGAGTTTTTTGGACGTGATTTCGTTGTGCCTGTTTACAGCAAAGCTGCGTTCTTGCGCCGTTAGGCCGACACATCCGACTTCTGCGGGCATTTGTTGACCGGATTGACCTTCCCGGATTCATGTTATACTATATTGGCAGTAAATGACAGTTGACAGTTAGGTTATACTATCACCATCGACAAACCCGTACATCGGCTATTCCCATGCATGTCCAGTCCTCCTATGCAGTAGCCATTTCAAAGCCTGTTTCAACTTGCTGTTCCAATGAGGAGTGGTTGTGATGTCGCTTTTCTTCCCTTCAAAAGCGGCGTTGTCTCCCAATTCGTGTAGTGGAACAAGCGTTAGAGAGGCCTCGCTATCGGTCAGCTGGGTCCGTATTGCATTAACGATATCGGCCCTGCCCATGCTTCTTCCTTTGTGTATTTGTGCAGTATGCCGGCTGGTCCAAGCGTTCTGTGCCCTTTACTCCGGATATACCATTCATATCGTTAGTGTTGCCACGTTGCAACAGAAAGCCATCGACATTGCTAAGTACATTATTCATCACGTGACAATAGTTTGTGTCGGAAGGGTGACTAATATATGAACATGAAGTGCCCCAAGGACATCTGTTGTGATGGAAGTTGGTCCTTCAAGTTGCACGCCGACTCGTCCAGGACATAATTTATGATTTATATATTCTACCAGCATCTGCTTATTTAGTTGACTGAGCATTGCCTAGGACTGCTCACATTATTTCGTAGCCATCTGGCGAAACTGGAGTTCACACTAAACCAGTCCACGTGAGTCATTCTGGGTTGAACAAGAGATACGCACATCGTGTGTATGCAGCCTTGCCAGCCATTTATGATAAGAACAGAGTGCTTCTGGAGCCGCGGTGGTTTAGTGGCTAGGAGCTTGCCCTCCGTTTAAGTAGTCATGGGTTCGAATCCCCATATAGGCGGATTTACTTTAAACAAAAACGACCTGGGCTCCCAGGTCGACCCAACCTAAAATTGGTACCAAGAAATGTCTTGGGAAAGTAAATCGGTCGGTGTGACATTGACCACATCACCTCTTGAGTGCTAGTTTATACAAACATGGGTCCAGCATGATATATATACAAACATGGGTCTAGCATGATATATACAAACATGGGGTCTAGCATGATATATACAAGCATGGGGTCTAGCATGATATATACAAATATGGGGTCTAGCATGATATATACAAACATGGGGTCTAGCATGATATATACAAACACGGGGTCTAGCATGATATATACAAACATGGGTCTAGCATGATATATACAAGCATGGGGTCTAGCATGATATATACAAACACGGGGTCTAGCATGATATATACAAACATGAGTCTAGCATGATATATACAAACATGGGTCTAGCATGATATATACAAACATGGGGTCTAGCTTGATATATACAAACATGGGGGTCTAGCATGATATACATAAACATGGGATCTAGCATGATATATACAAACATGGGTCTGGCATGATATATACAAACACGGGGTCTAGCATGATATATACAAACATGAGTCTAGCATGATATATACAAACAGGGGGTCTAGCTTGATATATACAAACATGGGATCTAGCATGATATATACAAACATGGGTCTGGCATGATATATACAAACATGGGTCTGGCATGATATATACAAACATGGTGTCTAGCATGATATAATATAAAAACATGGGTATAGCACCATATATACAAACATGGGTATAGCACCATATATACAAACATGGGTATAGCACCATATATACAAACATGGGTTAGCACCATATATACAAACATGGGTATAGCACCATATATACAAACATGGGTATAGCACCATATATACAAACATGGGTCTACCACCATATATACAAACATTGATATAGCACTATGTATACAAACATGGGTATAGCACCATATATACAAACATGGGTATAGCACCATATATACAAACATGGGTATAGCACTATATATACAAACATGGGTCTAGCACCATATATACAAACATGGGTCTAGCACCATATATACAAACATTGGTATATCACTATATATATATATATATATATATATATATATATATATATATATATATATATATATATATATAAAAACATGGGTCTAGCACCATATATACAAACATGGGTCTAGCACCATATATACAAACATGGGTATAGCACTACATATACAAACATGGGTATAGCACCATATATACAAACATGGGTATAGCACCATATATACAAACATGGGTATAGCACCATATATACAAACATGGGTATAGCACCATATATACAAACATGGGTCTAGCACCATATATACAAACATGGGTCTAGCACCATATATACAAACATGGGTCTAGCACCATATATACAAACATGGGTATAGCACCATATATACAAACATGGGTTAGCACCATATATACAAACATGGGTATAGCACCATATATACAAACATGGGTATAGCACCATATATACAAACATGGGTCTAGCACCATATATACAAACATGGGTCTAGCACCATATATACAAACATGGGTCTTAGGCGTATAAAAGGGTGCAGAAGAATGGTGGCTCCAGTCTAAGTTGTACCTTAGGGAGCACCCCCTGTACGAAGCTTTAGCTGATACCGAGCGACATAGGTTGACGAGAGACAACTCTTTGATGGCGCCAGCAGAATACACACTCAAGTCTGTGGTATTGGTAAGATAACGAGTAGAGAAGAATAAGTCGTGGTTACGCCTAGCAATGAAGCATTCCATAAAGTTATTATTACATTGGACCGGGGATGCTTGACTATGTGTGGGAATGGAATGAGTGCAGTAATGGCGATTCTGTAACCAAGCATTGATCAAGTATAAGTACAATTTAGAAGGAGGAGGAGGACGTGGAGAAAGTGAAGAAGGAGAAGAAGTGTCATGGGATTACCATTCTGGTTCTAAGATCCGCTCTCGCACAATCGTCCACCTGTAGCTATCACTTCAAGAACACCTTAAATCTAGCTATCACTTTAAGGTGTAGTAGTTTCACATTTCTATCACCGACTGTACTGACTGTTACAGGTTATCTCCTATTCAAACTTATCTAATGTGAATTTATGGCGGGAACACACGTACGCCAACTTTGAGTACAATTGCGTCATGGTCACGTGATTGGTAATCTGATTTTATAATCTAGCATTGATGTCATTAGTGTTGCATATAGTGATATAAAGTCACGGTCACTATCTACATTCTTGTCTGATTAAGGAAACCATGCTGCTTACACCTGGACATTGCGTGATCAGTTCGCATTTTTGTGTGGATCAAGGCTGGATCCATATGAAGGTTAATGCACCATGTAATCTCAGACATTGGTGGTTTTGTCTTTATATGGAACACAGACTGACGTGGCATACCTTTTATGATGAGCAACAGTAGCAGGACCAATACAAGAAGAAGAAGAAGACGGAGGAGGAGGAGGAGGAGGAGGAGGAGGAGGAGGAGGAGGAGGAGGAGGAGGAGACGAAGCAGAAGAAGAATGAGAAGCAGGTTTAGATAAGGAGGAAAGAGAAAAGTAGGAGAAATACGAATTGAAGAAGAAGAAGAAGAAGAAGAAGAAGAAGAAGAAGAAGAAGAAGAAGAAGAAGAAGAAGAAGAAGAAGAAGAAGAAGAAGAAGAAGAAGAAGAAGAAGAAGAAGAAACCATTAATATTTGTGAAGAAGAAAAGCCAGCGTGAAAGATAACTGGTCACCGTATATTATAATACCCTGCACTAGTTTATGTGAAGGACTATAATTTCACAACCCTGCGCCGGTATTCGCCAAACAATGTCTTACCTTCTTATAAACAAAGAGGTCAAATTGTTTTGTGGTGATTGTCGTTTGTGAACCATTCTCATGAGCGAGTACCTGTTAAACGATGATTGATGATTGATGGCAAGTCTGCGAGACACTCGATAAGACAATAAGACTATAGACAAGACAAAAACATCTAGTTATTCAACAGCATATCGTGAACTCGATGGAACAGCGAACTCTTCAACACAATCTTCCTACATACTATGCCACCAATGTCAAACCTGGACAGTGACAGGAAAAGAGAAACGAAAAATGACAACTGCGGAAATGAGATTCGTGATAAACAATACTCTATGTATCAAGAAGAGAGAACATCAGAAATGAAGAAATCAGGACTAAAGTAGAGGTTATAGCAGCGCTAGATTTAATTAGAAAACATCGAGTTAAATGGTTCGGCCATATAACTAGGCTACCAACTAACAATATACCACAACAAGCAATGATGTGCAGACCAAATGGAACAGGAGAAGAAGCCGACCATGAAAACGATGGACAGAGGGAATAACAGAGTTCATGAGAATCTCGATACACGAAGCCCATAAACGGGCACTCTCCCGCTGTTTATGCTTCACCTCTACACCGCAAAGTACAAGAGGAACAAGATTAGATGATAATGAAATGAAGACACAGCGAACTGCAAAGACAGCAACTGAGTCGTGTAGTTGGGAAATAACATGATAGCCTAGGGCGGAGGGGCGTGGAGGCTGACGCCAGTGAGTTATTGAATGTTGTTAAGGAAAGGAATTGCTTAAGACTGCATTATTGTTGTCGTCAAAGTGCATTATTATGTACTATTTATAGAATTGTGTAGCAGCATTCCAGACAAAAACAAATATCTGTTTAGTCAGGATGTTAACAGGCTTTAGTATGCATTGAGCAGGCGCTACGGCGAAAGGGTTACGAACACAATTCGCAATCCCGCATACCACGTTCGAAGCCCGGATGCAGACGATATGGAAGCAGACCGCATAGCGCTGGTTTTCATACAAGGGTGTGAGTGGGGGTCGTTCAGAAAGCAAGGGTAAACTATTGAACGTAAACTTGCCAAGAAATCACATTCAGCCAATACATTATGGGGTTGTCCACGACGTCCTGTAAAGGATATGCAACTAACTTTTTTATGCATTGATTGAGACTTAGCGACAAGAATAGATATGGGAGAATACAGCTTTCTCTCAGAGATTATGGACGAATACAGCTTTCTCTATAGTCTTTATCATTATTAACATCATCGTGTGTTCATTTTGTGTGTAAAATATCTAAGGTAGGCAGCATCGTTTAGATGCGCCCCCCCCCCACCCCCACTACATGTTGGTGTGTTGGGAGATTAGCAGGCGGACAGATCGGCTGGATTTGCACCTCTGGCACTGCTTTGCGTTGATCGAGATGAGATAAGACGTCGGCCGTTCAGAAGGCAATGACGCACCACTGAACTAGCAATCATTGTCTGGCAAACCGCAGACAGCCAATAAATGCTGGGATCGATTACAAGGTCCTGTAGGGGACATGCGAATAGCTTGCATTATAACTTAACTACAACCCCTACAACAATCCTGTAAAACTTCAGAGGTGAAACTTAATACCCGAGGACCTAGAAACTGTCCGTTGGTCTTTGGCTTGTCTTCTCAACTTGGCTGTTATCTGGTTTCCTTTCTAACAGGCATGCCCCTGTCCGTGACTATAGGCTGTCTATGCGGTTGCACAGTGGTTAGGATGTCTTTGATTACATGTAGAATTTCTCTTCATTACCGATAATATCTATTTCTCGTAATCCGACACGATTATCTTTTAAACACAGAAGACGCAAACAATATGTTGCAGGATTTTTGCCTGGCATATTTCGCTGCATCTTGTCAGAGAGTTGTGCTTGCTTGTGTTCGCTGGCTGTGAACTCCAGCGCGAAGTCCTGTATGTCGGATGAAGACATCCTGTTGTCCAACATCAGTGTGATGTCATACAGGACCTGAGGTTTGCGTGAGTATCCGTTGTCCCATGTCTGGCTTATTGGTGTGCAGACTGGTGGTTCCTCGCCGTACAGGCAGACACTCTCCGACTTCGGAGGAATCAGCGATCCTACTACGTTAGCCAGGACCCCGAAAAGACCTATTGCCCAGGACGCATGACTAGGATGTAATATGAAGTGAATAAATTAATAATACTTTAGCTGAAACATTAAAACACAATGTTGCAAGTATTTTTCGAACATGGGGTATTTGTTATCCCCGCGGTAATTTCAAATTTAAAACGAACTTTTTTTTCTTTTTGAGTAAAACTGGCTGGAACCGCCTAATTCCTACGAAATACTGGCGAAGGCTTTGGCGGCAAAGTCCATTTTGTTACTTGCGATCGCGTTCTAGAAAATCTTGCTGCTTCTACTTCTGGTTTCTTGGTGATTATTTATGATTTTCTTTGGATGTATTTTGTGAGGCGTATATTTACCTGCTGACCTGACCTAACCGCTGTCTACTTTACTGCATGTCTTGCTAACAACATGTCCTTAAACCGAATGCCTTATCTAAGATTCAATTAATCTACCTTAATATCATCTGCATGATGATAGACATAATGTACAAGTATTGCAAACACAGTGATCCAGATTAATCTACAGTATTAACACATTTAAACGCTGAGTCACATTAACGTTGCATTAACAATATAATATATTCAAGTAACAAACTTAAACGTATTGCAAAAGGTGGGATATGACATGTTTAGCAAAATAATACTGCGTTACAGATGAACTACCATGGACTTTTTAGTGCTGGGTGAGTAATACAGTGGTATTCCACGTGTCACGCAGAGCGCCGCAGAAGTGCTTGTCTCCTCACGACCATCTGTTGCCAATATTTGTATTAAGTTCAAATGTTGGTTGTCTTCCAACGTAGAACATGTTAAACATTGTCTCTCTTTGTCGTCCTCTGACTTCAGCACTCATAATATTCCCGGTTGTCAAGAGATAGCTTTGAGTGATCGCTTTTCATAATTAATGAATAATATTTCTCGTTTACGAAACAACAAAACCACCATAATTCTGTTGTCTTTGGTCCATGTATAATCTTTGTATTCAGTACCTATTAGTCAAACACATTTTATCTCTATAGAGTTCTCAACTAGCTCAAGTTGACTGCTGCTTTCTTTGGATGTATTCATATTGACCTCTGAATGTGTACACAGAGGAAGAAGAACAAACACATACAGCTGCGTGTGCATTATACAGTAAGAGTTAAAGGAGGAAGAAGCCATTGCTATTCATATAGAATAGCCAACTTTGTGCAAACAAAACAATAGGATAGTCAGGATAGAATTACCGTGATAGACAATTTTAACTACTGTGGGAATGTGTGTGTTATGTATTTCAGCTTGAATGATTTTTCTCATTACTTTAGTTTATGTTACAGTATGTGCGTAACAAGTTGCAGCGACAAGACCCAGGCAATAAATTGTGCAATCTATTGTTTGTGTCTTCGTTATTCAAGTTCATCATGGTAAAACATTGTTTTGAAATTAAGATACTTGTTAAAACTTTTATGTTTCAGGATATATTGTTTTTTATGCTCTCTCATTATGTTCTCTCATTCAACGGAAATTTACATTTCTTTTGGGGTATTCTGCTTGATATATCTCCGCTGATGGTTCACATTCAGACAAGTCTTTCTATTTGTTTAATAAATACATAAACTACATAATATGAAAACAAGTAGCTGGCTTTTGCAGTTTAAAAGTATTGATAGACAGTGTCCAGTTGTAACTTTAACTTGTCTTATGCTGGTCTTGTTCTGTTATTCGTTATTTTGAAAACAACTACGCTGAGTACTGAGTACACTGGCAACTTGCCGTCTTGACAGCCGATAATTTGTTACATTGTGCTTCACAAAAGGCACAATAACTAGGACCCATGGCGGTAGCGAATGTGACTGATCAGACCGATTCGGGCGGTGAATGTTCGTCCACAATGAATGCTTGTGAATTAAAGGTCATTTCCATCAGCACGCACAATCTGACGGCTCACACGCTCAGTTTCTGATCTATCTGCAATCATTTTCTCCTTTGTATTTATTCCATTTCTGATATTTGCCCTCCATGGAACGCGATCAGCGGCAACTTGCTCCTAGTGTGTAATATATATGCCTGTGTCAATCATGTCCGGCGTACACACATCTTTGTATAGTAGGGGCCGACCCCGAGATCTTTTAGATGTTCTTTCAAAATGCATCCTATTGATCTAAGACTACGAAGACTGAGCATGGAACAAACCGTTACACCACCCGATCTTCCCAATACTTTGCTATGTGTGACCTTCACAAACGGTTACTAATAATACACTTAACAAGAACTAAAGCCAAGTCAGCGTGGCCGAATGGACTAGACAGTTCGTTCTTAAACATCCGACGTGCTGATTCCGAGTTAGCGGGTTCAATTTGTACACCCGTCTGTTGGACTAAAATGTTGACTTCTCGTCCTTAGCTTGGGAACGTAATTTACAAGTACCTCAGAAGTCGGAGTGGGTTTGCCTTATCGCGAGGGATATTGGTATCAGGGAAAGCTAACAGACACGCAAAAATCAGCCCGGTGCACTAGAAGTAGTACTGCGTATATGGACTACGCTTGAGTTCAATAAGAGAAGCTTAAGTTCAAAGCGAGCGAACGTTAATAAATAAAACACAACAACAACAACACTAAAGCCGTGCTATATAATCATGCATTTTTAAGTAACGAATCTACACGGTCAATCATAAACGGTATAGATTATTTCAGTATCACTATCAACATTATCCTGAGTAAACTCTAAGGATTGTTGTCGTCATGCTAGCAGCAGCAGCACTCTTGTGCTCTGAATGTCAGTGGGAATTGCTTTTCCGCACTCCAGATTTAACATTGTAACTGCTTCCTTGTCATCTCCGTGTATGGCGAAATACTTTTATTCCAAAGCGTGCACTTTGATTTTCTCGGTCACCGCCTCGTAGTGAGCACTATTGACTAATTTTACTCTAGTTAACGGCACATTTCAGACGAATTAGCTGATTACCTGGTCTCTGGCTGGGAGCAAGGTGGCGCAGTGGCTTGTGGCGTCTATCTGCCGGCTCGGTAGTAATGTATTCGAAACCCCATCAAGACATATTTCTTTCAATCGACATTGGCACGAACCAGCTTAACACGGGAACTAGGAAATGTTCAGAGAAGTAAAGACGGCCGATATAATACTGTCCACATCTTACATTAGTGTTGATTGGCCGAGCCTCCTTACGCACTTAGTATGCTACTCTTTCCTGGCGACCCCCATCTCAAAGCCGAAGACGTGTATTCTAGTTATTGGTGTACCATATGTATTGGTTAACCATATGTATTGATGTGCCATCTGTATTGGTGTACCATATATGTATATTCTTGTGTCATACGTATTGATGTACCACCTGTATTGGTGTACCATATATGTATATTCTTGTGTCACACGTATTGATGTACCACCTGTATTGGTGTACCATATATGTATATTCTTGTGTCACACGTATTGATGTACCACCTGTATTGGTGTACCATATATGTATATTCATGTGTCATACGTATTGATGTACCACCTGTATTGGTGTACCATATATGTATATTCTTGTGTCATACGTATTGATGTACCACCTGTATTGGTGTACCATATATGTATATTCATGTGTCATACGTATTGATGTACCACCTGTATTGGTGTACCATATATGAATATTCATATGTCATACGTATTGATGTACCAATGCTGATACATTCAGTTACAAGTCCTGGTTAAGTCCGGACTCTCTTAGGGCGCTCATGAATTCGACCCCAAGTGACAGCATGCTCTCCCCACGGAAGTCTAAGCTTTAAAAGGAAGTCCTTCTGTTTGCGTAGCAACGACTGGAATAGCTTAATCGATAATGCTTTTATATATTTAAGTAACCAATTATTGGAGGAGCGGCTGGCCGAGTGGCTAAAACGCCGGATTCTCCTTCGGGAGACCCGGGTTCGAATCCTCGGTAAGGTGTGGGAGTTTCGGGGGCTAAAAGAAAATCCTAACCTGCACAGTTCGCGGCGACTGCACTAGCCATGTACACTACAAGGTACTATATTGGCAGTAAATGAGTTTTTGACAGATTTATTGTTCGCCCAATAAAGTATACGAAATGCTTCTGATCGTCAGAAGTAGTCCCCTTTCACCGGAATGTCGGAATGTTAGGCCTTTTACCTTCATGTCACTTTCTGGGGGAGTGCCCAGACGGGTTATGACTCCGGGTGTCTTTCTCCTGCTCTGCGTCTGAGCGAATGCGCCAGGAAGACACAAAGCAGATGTTGAAGACGCATTACAGCGACTTTCAATGCAAAGATGTCACTGGATGATGATGATGATGATGATGGTGATGATGATGATGATGATGATGATGATGATGATGGTGATGATGATGATGACAATTCCTCAATGTATATCACGCGTCAATGTTTATGACAACTCACATACTACTTTAAACAACTCGCCGGGAGTCTCTGTAATGAAGTGGTCAAGCCGTCTGTCCCGCGTTCCGAAGGTTGTGGGTTCGATTCCCGGATACGTACGTCGGTTCACGAGCGTATTTTTCTCGGAGACTCTTGGGGGGTCGTCGCTGGAGCTACGGAGTTCGTGCTTTGTGCGACTCTTTCGGCAGGGCGCCCTGCGGAAAGAGACCGAACCATATGGGATAAAACCCGGTGCAACGAAGTAGATCCTCTCGACTTTTAAGACTTTTTTAACTCCTCGGGGTAACTTAAACCCACTCAACCTCCGTGTAACTTTAAGCCACACTACCAACCTGTATCGTTAACCTACTCTAGCTCACTAGTTGCTGACACCCACTCAACAACATGTGTTACTTTAACCCACTCTAGCTCACTAGGTGCTTGCACCCACTCAACAACATTTGTTACTTTAACCCATTCTAGCTCAATAGTTGCTTGCACCCACTGCCTTGCCAGTGAGAAGACTTGATCGTTCGGGTCCACATCGATTGACGGATGTCAGTCGTGGCGATCGGGCAAATCTTGAGCTACAGCCTACGATGGGTGACGTTGTAATATTCTGTTATGATAATTTGGCCGTATCCAGCGTGTGCCGCGTGGTCTAGTATTTACACACTCGCTTCACATGCCAGTGATCCGGGGATTGTTTCCGGGTCCGGTCAAGGATATGCACTACTGACGAGCTCAAACGAGAGCGAAACTCGAGTCTAGAGCTTCCACATTGACGTGGATAGGCCTTAGGTTCAAACCAGAATACGATCAGCGTTGCCAGTAGTGGGTTGTGCTCAATATTTAAATCTCAAATTCCGAAACAACCAAATAAATCAATTTGATTATTGCTCGCTGGACTTTAGGCGGCCTGGCGTTCCTTGCCAGCGAGAAGTCCTGATCGTTCGGGTCTATCCCATTTGTTAGTGTAACCCGATTTGCTACATTCAGTTATTCCCATTTGGACAAGATTTTGCTTTCATAGTATCACAAGTTTACATGTCTGAGGTAAAGAAAGTTTAAGGCTGAGAGAGAGAGAGAGAGAGAGAGAGAGAGAGAGAGAGAGAGAGAGAGAGACAGAGACAGAGACAGAGACAGAGACGGAGAGAGAACGAGAGATAGTGGATATTGAGAGAGAGTGGATATTGATTGAGAGAGAGAAGATTGAGAGAGAGAAAACTGAGAGAGAGAGAGAGAGAGAGAGAGAGAGAGAGAGAAGAAGAAGAAGAAGAAGAAGAAGAAGAAGAAGAAGAAGAAGAAGAAGAAGAAGAAGAAGAAGAAGAAGAAGAAGAAGAAGAAAGAGGAGAAAAACGAGAGCTGGAGAAGGAAGAGATATAGGAAATTGAGAGGGGAGAGAACGCGAGAGATAAGAGAGAGAGAGAGAGAGAGAGAGAGAGAGAGAGAGAGAGAGAGAGAGAGAGAGAGAGAGAGAGAGAGAGAGAGAGAGAAGAGGAGCGAGAAGAGAGATCGAACGAACGAATGAGCGAGCTTTATTTTCAAAGGGTTAAGAATCTCGTCTAACATCCTGCCCTTTTATCACTCTTTTACACATTATTTCTTTCACACACCATTCACGGCTAACTGAGAAACGTGCAAAATACAATACTATACGGCTCAATAATATTAATGATATGGGGAATATACTGGTCTACCAAAAGGGGACTGGCTGTTATCTCTCATCAGGTTCCTCTTGTACCTTGCGGTGTCGAGGTTAAGTATAAAGAGCGGGAGTGTCCGCTTATGGGCTTCATGTATCGATATTCCCATGGACTCTGCTATTCCATCCGTCCATCGACGTGGTCGGCCCCTTCCTCTGCTTCCATTTGGTCTATACATCATTGCTGCTGCTGGGTCTACAAGGTGTGGACTGCGCCTGGCCCTGCAGTCAGCAAGGTTAGGATCTGCTAGCCTCTCCCGGGAGGGGTGAAAAGTGAAAATTAGTAGCCTGCCGAATACCCGCAGACTACACAAGTCAACCCCCACCTCCAAGTGGTGTAGACCGGGAAACCATGACCGCGAGGTCATGGGCTAATGGGGCTATGGCTCTCCAGGGGGGACGGGCTCCCTATGGTCAGATTTTTGTCCTAAACCTGCGACTGGCCTAGAAAGCCGGCAGGGGATCTTCATACTGCTCGCAGAAAAACTAAAAAGTATAAACGGACTGGCTGTTATACTTTTTTTTAAATGTTGCATATCCCTTGCAAGAGAACTACTGGGAAGAAGGAAATACCACAATGTGATATACGAGTAAATGGGCATATTCTTAAGTAAGTTAATCGGTACAGTTATCTAGGAACAGTCATAACATCTGATGGGAGATGCATCGAACAAGAATTGCCATTGCGAAGGTAGCCTTTTGCAAGATGAAAAACATACTGACCAATAAAAAGATATCAATTGAAACGAGAAAAAGAGTGTTGAAGTGCTACATAGAACCTGTACTTTTGTATGGATGTGAAGCTTGGACAATGGGCAGACAAGCTGAAAAACATCTGATGGCTGTGGAAATGTGGTTTCTGAGGAAAATGCAAATAATACCATGGACAGACAGAAAAACCAATGAACAAGTCCTACAAGAAACAAATGAAGATCGTAAATTGATTAGAGAAATTAGACGTAGACAGTCAAAATGTTTTGGGCATGTTATGAGAAGAAATGACTTGGAGAAATTGGTGACAACTGGCAAGATCGAAGGGAACAGACCAAGGGGAAGACCTAGAAGTAAATACCTGGATGGTTTGGCCACGTAGCATGATCGAGAAGGAACACAGAGCTGATCCACGACTCTGGTGATCGAGTGAGATGGCAGAACATCACCATACACGCTTATCGGCATGGCACATGATGGATGGATGGATATCCCTTGCAGGACGTTACAGTCAACACCAGTATTTTCAGCTGCTGTTGATGTTCTAGGCACGTTTTTACGTTCAGTAGTTTGCCATTGCTTTCTGAACGACCGGCTCCCATACCAACACGTTATAGCACAACGCGACACGGTGTGCTGCACAAATCGGTCGCGGCTGCGTTTCGAACGCCTGGTAAGCGGCTCACGTTCGCAAGTCTTTGTCCATGGATACCGGCTGTTATTCTAGGATTTATTATTATTATTATTATTATTATTATTATTATTATTATTATTATTATTATTATTATTATTATTATTATTATTGTTGTTGTTGTTGTTGTTGTTTTTAGGGGGGGGGGGGGTAATCCGTTCTGAGATAGTGTTCGAATAATTTGCGATTATATGTTTAGGGATTGGTGATGTCTTTAATTTCTTGAGGAAGATTGTTCCACAGCTGAGCTGCAGAGAGAGGCAGAGAGAATAAAAAGAAGGTGAGAAGAGGGAGAGATGAGCGGGGAGGAGAGCAGAGGAAACGAGAGGGGGGGGGGAGAATGTGAGAGGGAGAAACAAGAGAGAAAGAAGACAGAGAGAAACAGAGAGAACGAGAGAAACAAAGAGAACGAGTAAGAGAGAGAGAGAGAGAGAGAGAGAGAGAGAGAGAGAGAGAGAGAGAGAGAGATAACCACAGACAGAAACTCCGTAGTACACACAAATCTGCAACGTGTACACACTGACAACCACCCCAATCTGCAGATCACATACAACACTGAGGCCACTGCTTGGCCCAGCAGCCTTGATTCCTCAAACAGTAGCTAAAACATTACCCATATACACCAGCAATGGAACTGAAGCAGTAAACAGTACAAGAACTCGACATGCTAAACACTGCATAGACATCAGCAATGGAACTGAAGCAGTAGACAGAACAACAACTCGACAGACACGCCAGCAATGGAACTGAAACAGTAGACGGAACAAGAACTCGACATGCTAAAGATTGCACAAACACACCAGCAATGGAACTGAAGCAGTAGATAGAACAAGAACTCGACATACTAAACATTGCACAAACACACCAGCGATGGAACTGAGGCAGTAGATAGAACAAGAACTCGACATACTAAACATTGCACAAACACACCAGCAATGGAACTGAAGCAGTAGATAGAACAAGAACTCGACATGCTAAAGATTGCACACACACACCAGCAATGGAACTGAGGCAGTAGAGAGAACAAGAAGCCGAAATGCTAAAGATTGCACACACACACCAGCAATGGAACTGAGGCAGTAGAGAGAACAAGAAGCCGACATGCTAAAGACTGAACATACACGCCTCTTCATCATGAAGCACAGTAACCAGCAAGTACTCTTCCACGTCGCCTTTGCCTGCACTAACTTAGAACTTAGAACAAACCTAATCACCCCGTATACAACTTGGCCCCTGAAAACAATGACGGACTGGCCAGGGGATCAGCTTGCCCGTTGTCAAATAAGCCCCGTGAGTTCCTAATGAAGCGGACCCCTTAAACCATATGTTAAAATGTTACTGACCTTTAAGTCCAGGCCACCAGTATATTTACACCCAGTCCCAGTCTGCCTGTAAAAAAAAAAAACCCCCATCATATTCCCAACTAAAATTCTGAACCCATCTAATAATGTAAATATTTCTTTGACACACAACCTTGACCCAGCCGAGGAGGTCAGGTACTTCTCCGTTTGAAATGCCAAATAAATAAAAATGTGACATGGGAAAGGACAGGGACGGTAGTGGGAATGGGGTTGTTGTAGGGACGCTGAAAGGGGGGGGGGGGGAGAGAAGTAGGAGATCTTTTCCATCCACACTAAACTGTAAAACATAAAGCCGTTCTGTCTATGCCTCATGCATGTTTTACATATATTCATGCGCTGCGACAAGCTGTTGACAGGTATCCTGGATCGAGTCCAGGTATTAGAGCATGACACACTGGCACGTGAAGATGTACAACGATTATTGGTAAGCAAAAATGTCAGCTATGAAGACCCTTTAACTCATTGCATACCGAGACCATTATTTTAACGTGAAACACGACTGGACACTTTAACACTTCAAAACACGCATAAAGACCAGCGCATTGTAGATTTTGCCGTTGGGTGTGAAGTATATACAGGAATAAAACTTTATGAGATGAGGAAACAGCTCCATTCTCCGCCATTTGTTTCCTGGAAACATTCATGGCGTTTATTTCATTGGGTGAGGTCAGCGAGGCCGAATGGATAACAACGCTTACTCTGAAACTTCCGGTGTGCTGATGGCGAGGTAACGGGTTCGACCCCTACACCGTTCATGTGGACTAGAAGAAGAAGAAGAAGAAGAAGAAGAAGAAGAAGAAGAAGAAGAAGAAGAAGAAGAAGAAGAAGACCTACTCTATATAAAAAATACAGGACTAATTTTCACGCTCTGAGGCGTAACCGTGGTGCGTCGTGAAACGTAGGCAATTTCCAGGACATTTGATCAACGTAACTGAACAATATATTCTGAACAGCCAGTCGTTGTCAGAGCCAGTGAAACATCAAACTGGTTTGAGGTGAATAGGGGATTAAGACAGGGTTACAGTCTCTCTACATACACATTCGACACCATTGCAGAAAATGTCATGCGAAACGTTAACGATGTTGAGACCCGTGACAATTGTGGCCCATCCACAATTGTTAGACATCCAATTCCAATTCTCAGCGGCCATATTCTTAAATAGAACAAAGGGCCTCAATTAGCCAGTGTTAAAAGCTCTGCCGAGGAGCAAGAATGACGGGAGGCTTCTGGTCGTCAGAAATTTGTTTTGGGCCCTTCAGATTAGAAAAAAAAAAATGAGTACTTTGCTGTTAATTCATCCCAAGCAAAAAAGCATCCCTTACAAGGTTTCATTAGTTTGGGGTAAATTAACAGCAAAGTACCGAAAAATGTCCACAGATAAAACTATAGGTTAACCAAAAAGTAATAACATGGGATACATCGAAACTGTCATAAATTAAGGATATCTTGGCTCCACAAGTCAGAACAATGCACCTTGTTCAGAAGAAAACTGATCATATCAATGCAGAGATTGAGCAGTAGTAAGGGTCTATGGCACAACCACAGCAAACACATTAACGTCGTATTGTTGAGAGCTGGCATCTTTCCTATGGCAACGTACAGAAGTGAGCCATGGACACTATCGCAATGACTGATATCGGAGTCGATTCGCCTGAGGGGAGAGACACTGGCAATAGGGAAAGCTATTCCACACGCAAACAATCAGTTCAATGCACTAGAAGTATGAAATACAGTTAGGCATACGTAACTCCTGCGAAAAGATGAGACATACTAAACACGGACACAATGTACATACCTTACAACGGATCCATAAAGGTGAATATAAATCAATGAGTGAAAATCCTCAAAACAAAAGACAATCAAAAAGTATATAATGATAAAATAATAAAATAAAAATAATTATTCTAGGACACAACAAACGACGTTTCGATTATATAAATCTTCATCAGGGACGGGACAACACAAACAGATCTAAATAAAGAACATGCAATTATAAAATAATATTAAAACATAACTCCTTCGTTGTCAAGAAGACACAAAAGTTGGGTTCTACTTCGGTTTTGAACGGTGCTCTTTTTCTACAAAGGTTGAGTCCAATTCAGCTATGAAAGTGCTAAATAAGAAATGTGTGGCCAAATGTGTGCAAGCAGTCAGATATTAATACATAGAGAGAAGTCAGCAGAGTTATACAGTATTGATTCCCGCTGGATGGATGCATCCCAGAGAGTTTGTTTACTAGAAGTACTAGAAGTGGTAGTACGTGAATGGACTACGCTTGCATTTAAAGCGAGAGAAACTAAAAACTAAAGAAGACAATTGCGGGTTTGAACTTACATGTTATTAGAATGCCATAGACCAAGAAGACGAACAATACTGACATTCTACAAGATCTAAACATCGAATAAAACTAGCTCATGAACAGTTTCATATCTCAGAGACTGTTCGACTTTGGCCGTGTAGACTGCCACAGTGGGCTCGAGAGTACAATACAGGCATGGTTGCCGGGAGAAGAGGCAGGGGTCGAGCAACACGAAGGTGGACACAGGCCGTTACAGGCACATTGAGCGTTACAATACATGAGGCAGGGCAACTGACCAGAGACCCCTCCGGGCGGCGGTGATACCGGGGACATGCTGCATGGTGGGGGGATGATGATGATGATGATGATGATGATGATGATGATGACCAGCCCAGGAGCGGAAGTTCCTGATGTTTCATATCAGGTAGAAACAGACAGACTAGGGGTTAAACGACTTTCTCCGTAATCCCGTATACTCTCGTGAGTAACGTGACATGCGCGAGAATCGGTAGCGGTTCTCTCCGCGTCGGTAACTTACGGGGTATGTGAGCCGGTCGCTCAGAAAGCAATGGCAAACTACTGAGCGTAATCTTGCCAAGAAACTAACAATCAGCTGAAAGATGTTGATGTTGACAGCGATGTCCTGTAAAGGATATGCGAACCAAAAAAAAAAATAGACAGACAGACAGACAGACAGACAGAGATAAAAAGTTAATAGTAAGAAGGATGATAAGAATGACGAAGTGAAATACATAAATAAATACAGAAAGAAAGGAGGAGCAAGCAAGAGGGATCATTTTTATGGCGTTCGCTCGGTTAGAACTAAAGCGTAATCCATGAAGGTTACTATTGTTAGTGCAATGGACTGGTTTTTACGTGTGGATTACCTTACCCTATTTACAGTGTCCCTGGCCGTTAGGCGAACCTACTCGGACTTCAGAGTTACTTGTAATTTACGTCACCGAGTCAATGACGAGAAGTCAACATTTTAGTCCAACTGACCGCGTAGGACGAAATGAAACAGAAATAAACAGAGAAAGAAAAAACAAAGAGCAAACAAGAGACAGATAAATGAAGCGAGACAAAAAGAAAGCAGATATAGGAGGCGTGTACTTGCCTGCCCCGCACAAAGGTCACGAGAAGGACAGCGGGTCCAGGTGAAGGGAAGTTTGTGGCGGCTGTTGACACAGGAGTAGGCCCTACCTACGTGGCCCATTGTACCACATTGTCATCACGTCGGTTTGAACAAGTAAGTAAAGTCCAAACCCCGCCAATTAACCCGTAGGCATTTATGTACACATTAACCGTGTTCTCAATTTTTTTTTTTTTTTCACAAATCCTTTTACAGGAAATTGCAGTCAACACCAACATTTTTCAGCTGCTGTTGTTTTTTTTTTTTTTTAGCAAGTTTTACGTTCAGTAGTTGCTGATCTCCCCTCTCTCCATATGTTTAGGGCCGGTCTCTCTGGCTAGGCGTTACCGTCTTTCTCCGTAATCCCGTATATTCTCGTCAGTAACGTAACCTGCGAGAGAATCGGTACAGGTTCTTGCCGCGTAGGTAACTTACGAGGTATGTGAACCGGCCGCTCAGAAAGCAATGGCAAACTACTGAGCATAATCTTGCCTAGTACATCAACAGCAGCTGAAAAATACTGATGCCGACTGCAACGTCCTGTAAGGGATATGCAACAGAAAAAAAGTTTGCCACTGCTTTCTGAACGACCGCCTCACATACCACCGTAAGTAACCTGCGCGACGCTATCAACTGCCGAATCTCGCGCAGCTGTGTTTCGTACGTGAGTATACAGGATTACGAACAAGGTCCTTAACTCCCTTCGCCAGAGAGTCCGTCTGTTCACATTTACAATTCATAAATAAACGCACATATATTGTTTGGGGTTCAAGAAGTGGAAGCAAGAAGAATAAACTAGAGGAAGCACTAGACATCATAAACATTGAAAGCTATAGTTACCACATCGAGATCCGAACCTGTCGATTCCAAATGACGACAGCGCCTCACTGCAGGAACAAATGCACTTCGAAGCGTGACCAACTAGACACGTCGCCGACGTAGATGGGCGAACTATTCTCGGAGACCTCTGGGGTCGTGGCTGGAGCTACCGAGTTCGTGCTCTGTGCGAGAGTTTTGGGCAGACCGCTCCGCTAAAAGAGACCGGGCCATGTGGGATAGAACCCGGTGCAATAAAGTTATTAGAACAACAATCGCAAAACATACTAACCAATAAAATGATGATATTTGCAGCGAGAAAAAGAGTGTTGAAGTGCTACATAGAATCTGTACTTTGGATACACAAGTTAGATGTTTAAGAGCATGCATCTTTCCCATTGCAGCGTGCTTCTGTGGGATCTGGACACTTGCTGAACATGCTGGGCAGATCCTGAATGTCTTTGACGGGTTCTGGGAGTGTCTTGGATACAGAAAAGAACAAATGCATCCATACAACAAGATGTGAATATTGGCTACTGAAGACAATACAACAAAGACAATTGAAATATTTTGGTCACTTGAAACGTCATGAAAGTTTGGAGAGAATAAAAATGGAGAGATTTATGTCCGGGAAGAGAGGAAGAGGAAGGTCAAAGAGAAGATGGGTGCAGGTTGTGGTAAATGATCTTCAGATGGGTGTATCGGACGCAGGACATCTTGCTTATAACTGAGAAGATTTCCGGAAGGTTGTTATTGGAGTGAGGTTCTGCAAAGGACATGCTACTGAATAAATGAATGAATGAATGAATGCATGAATTAATTAATTAATTAATTACTATTTGCCCCGAGAACCACAGCAACGGAGTGGCTAGTCGCCCGCCTGTCTGACCCGTGTCGTAGGCTCGAATCAACAAACAAGCAAAATTATTTACAAGTGACATGGACCCGCAGGACGATCCAGTCTTAAATGGGTACCAGGTAATGTCTTGGGGAGTCAAGGCGGCCGGCGACACGCTGACCACATGACCTAGCAGGCGCCGATTGGTCTATAGAAATAGAGGTCTGGCACCGTATTCTCAATGCCGGGTCTACACGGCTGGGCGGGGTATTGGTGCAGACGTGGACGGGACTCTATGGGAGCGTGTGTATAGTGTAGAATAAGAGATAGATCTTCATGGCCTGGAAGGAATCGTGCTGCAAGGAGTGACCAGAGGATCTGATCGACACTCAGGACTCCGAGACGGACATATATTCAGATTACAGTTGGTATAATTCGTATTAGGACTCTTCGCTGGTTGTTGAAGATGGTGACGGAGCACGCATCGAAATGTCCAGTGTGCGGTGACTCAACTCAATTCATTCTAAATGCGTCGTATGGCATGTACGAAGGAGCTTCAAATGAAAACCTTGTGTGTGTGTGTGTGTGTGTGAGAGAGAGAGAGAGAGAGAGAGAGAGAGAGAGAGAGAGAGAGAGAGAGAGAGAGAGAGAGAGAGAGAGAGAGTATATTCTGAAAAAGTACCAAACAAATGTATCATTTTTCAATGTAGTCACCACTGCGTTCAACGCAAGTCCTCCAGCTCCGATAAAGTGCTTAGATTCCTGTAGGACAAAAATACTCTTGGTCGCGTGTGCAACCACTCATGCAACACCTGCTGTACCTCTTCATCAAACCGAAAAGTTTTGAAACTTCCTACTCCACTCATACATTTGCTGGACGGGCAGGCATGCATCACCATACTGGACCTTCATTGGCAGATGAATGTCTATAGGTTTCCCCTCTTCATTGATCAAACAACGAATAACATAACGCTGCTCCTCTTTGGTACGTGCCAAAAGTGGGGCGGCCATCTTTAAACTGTCCTTATTAGTATTACGTCACCGTGTTCGTCTACATCGTGATGTCACGTGGCTAACACTCTTGACATCCTTAACAACAATATTGACAGCTTACAAAACAATGGCATGGTTATTATAATTTCTATTACACTGTTAACGTTTTCACTTAAAGTCCCCTCGTAAAAGGATTCTGTACTTAACCAATTGAGTCATTAGTTGCTTCATGCAGAGATAACCTTTACATAAGCCGTTCTTTGTCTTCTTCTTCTTCTTCTTCTTCTTCTTCTTCTTCTTCTTATTATTATTATTATTATTATTATTATTATTATTATTATTATTATTATTATTATTATTATTATTATTTCTTCCACTTCCTCTTCTTCTGACCTTTTCTCTTCCAAAGCAACATAGGCCCCCCAACGAACTCAGTCAAGCCCTTTATTGACGTGTTCATGATTGGCGGAATTTTGCAGCTGAAGTGTTCTATAGGATAGGTAGTCAGTCTCACTACAAGCCTCCTTGGTCATTTCATACGACATGCATGGTGATGTGCATTGTTGTTGTCCTGTGCTTCACTTAAAGGTTCTGGTGACACACAGGTAACTTCCTTCATGAGGTAACAGAAACAAGGTAATACTGCGGAATATACCGCCACCGGGTCGTGAAGATGGGTTTATATAGACAGTTTCCTTTCTCGACGCCTTTCCTTCCCAAACAAATTATTAGAACAGTCTGAAAATTGTCGGGGATCTACTTTTATTTAGTTTCTTTCTTTATTTATTGTTTTATTTTTTTTTGCGCTCGATCGCTATGAACTCAATCGTAGTCATTACATACCACTTCTAGTAGTGCTAGTGTCCCTCGCCATAAGATGAACCCACTCCGACTTCAGAGGTACTTGTAATTTACGTCCCCAAGTCAAGGATGAGAGATCAACATTTTAGTCCAACTGTCCGGTGTAGGGTGTAGTAATAGTAGTAGTAGTAGTAGTAGTAGTAGTAGTAGTAGTAGTAGTAGTAGTAGTAGTTGTTGTTGTTGTTGGTGTTGTAGTAGTAGTAGTAGTAGTAGTAGTAGTAGTAGTAGTAGTAGTAGTAGTAGTAGTAGTAGTAGTAGTAGTAGTAGTAGTAGTAGTAGTAGTGAGTAGTGGTGGCTACAGTTGTAGTATTGGTTGTTGTTCTTGTCGTTTTTATTACTGTTGCTGTTGTTTTTGTTCACAGGGTTATTGAACTGTCCACTCTTGATCAATCAATAAAGTGCCGTCTCCACAATGAAGGTTGGCTGCAATGGAGATCCAACACTGCCTGTCTCTCGTCTTGATTGTACATTCTGTCGCAGTCAGACTACTGTTGGACCATCTCTCGATGTTATCTGTCCACTTGTTTCATTTTCTACCCCTTGCTCGCTTGTCTTCAGCCTTACCCTCCAGTTAGGTTTTTTTTTTTTTTTTAAATAGCGTTCCATCTTTTAACGTGGCCGAAAAATGTTACTTGCCTATTTCTAATTTCTCTCAACTCTACCATTTGTGGAAGACTTCGTGTAATAAATCTCTCGTTATACAGTATTTTTATATCTTTAGTTGCCAGTTTGTCCTAACATATTCATCCTAGTAATATACATATCCACATTTTTCACGCTTAGATGGCATTACTAATTTTTTTTTTCCACGACTGGTTCATAGTTCACAAGTCAAATTATATGTCTGCATTTAAATAATTAGAATTGTTTAAGCATATACACCTGTTTAGTTTAGTTTGGTCGATGGATCAACATCACGGCACACGGGTGTAACCCATAAGTGCTCCGTTCTCCTCTCAACTCAAATCTGAGTTTGGAGAACCTCGGCTCAGTGCACGAACTCCGTAGCCCCGGCGAGGATACTGAAATACTTTGAGTAGATTTTTAACTCGAAATTTTGCCCGGGCAGCGCCGTTAGGCTATTCTTTTTCGATTTCCAACTGCCAAGAGATTATTTATGTGCGCAACAATACACACGGGCGTCCGATCTCACTACCCAGAGACCAGGGGACATTTTATTACTAGAAGTCCACGTGAAAAAATCCCGGTCCTCACCGGTGCTTAAACCCGGGACCTCCAGCACTCGAGGCGGACACCATACCTCGAGACCACGCAGCTCCCCAAATATACACCTGTGAAGCTTGGCAGTATATATCACATTCTATTCTCCCAAACATCAACTGGTATTGTATTTCCACATCCAGAATGCTTATTTTAAAAGCAATGTAGTGTCATGTCAAGCACTGTTTCCACTACAAATTCATCCAGCCGTCTTGCAATAATTGATATATTATTTGTGGAGTGTATCAAGATATGTATGTGAACATTCTCACAGCCGACTACATCACAGATAATAACGTGCAAACTAGATGGCGTTTACCAACAATACCATTCGTTTTTTACATTTTCTGTATTCACCAGCAACGATGCAAGATTGAAAAGAAGATATAAATGTAATGCAAAAATAATAGCGTCTATGTCACATGTAGGGCGGGGGTGGTGGGAACATTAGCGCAGTGGTCAGCCTGCCAGCAGGCCTGGTGGTCTTCCTTTCAAATCCCGATCGACAGGCTTGGCCATGGGAATGTTATTCCCATTGGAAAGGTCCCATGGGATGGGATGGGATGGGACAGCACACATTTGTATTTCCCATGGGACAGTAGCCATGTCATAGCAACTTGATCTACGTCAGAGCTACCCTTAATTTTTTAAAAATATTTTTTACCTTTTTTTAAAGCTTTTTAATCCTTTTTCTGTATATATTTGTATCTATTCTTTATCTTGTGGTGGGGCACCGGATAAATAAATAAATACACATAGCCTTTTATTATATAAGATTACATTGTGGTGCCTCACCAGCAATTAAAATTATAAAAGTGTGACATGACTGCAAAAGGTTGCAGAGCACTAATCTACGTAGCAAAAATACGTAATGCGCACTGCTAAGCAGTGTCGCCAGTTGGGCAGATTTCACGCCAAATTGAGCTACTTTTCATGACTACTTGCGGTAAATTTAACGTGTTGGCGGGATGCGGTTTTTTGGGCTAGTTTTGGTAGCGTGTGTGGATTTTTAGGCGCGTTGCAATAGTGCAATACATCAATGTAACATTTCATTAAAAATTAAAAAATTATCGAATTTCGACTATCTGTTGTGCAAAGTTATTGTTGATATTGACGAAGAATATTCCAGCAGCATGGTGAAGAAATATTGTCAGAACTTTCAGAAAATTATTGGAGAAAAACTTGGATCATAATGCGGCAGTTCTCTGGCAGTTACTGCAGCATTCCTTACTGGAGTTGACATTAAAGCCAAAATAGAAGACATGGTCAAGTCAGTTGTTACTAAGAATAAAAGGAATGTGGACACCAATAAATGGGCCAATGATTGGATCGCTTTTTCTAAGTCTGTTGTTCCAACTGTTATTTCATTCATCAAGGATTTAAATCTTTCTTCTGTATCATCTGCTGCATGTGAAGTAGCAGGAGATGTAGAACAAAAGCCGAAAAGTGAATTTGACTTATGTTTTGATTCTTTAACAAACAAACCTTTTAAGTTTGATGACCCCAGAAACAAATGCCTTGAGGATGAAGTCACCATGTTTCAAAAATGACGGCAACCAACTTCACAACCATTAAAGTTTTGAAAAAAATGAACATAGGTTTCCACTGCTCAAAGCAAGTGCGAAAATTGTTTTGGCCATACTAGTGTCATCAGCAGCAGCAGAGCGCTTATTTAGTGCAGCTAGATTGTTGTTGAGTAAGTTACGAAAACAGATGTTACCAGCTCTCGTTATAAACTCTGTGTATATCAGATTTGCATGTAATATGAAAACTGTGGAAATGGTTCAGGGATTACCTGACTTATTAGAAACAGCCGATCAGCAGGAAATTGATAGTGTGCTGAATGAACAGAGTGACTCAGAAACAGAATGAGAGGGTCAGAATGACACTCAATTGTCATATTTAGATTAAACTTCCTTTTTAAAAAAAAAATAAAAATACTCTAGAATATTAAAATTAATAAATTCTGTCGTTTTACATGTCTCTTTGTACATGTAGTCCTGTTTAGTAGACACTAAACCTAGATTTTCATAAATTTCATTTGAACTGTATTCCATATTAATATTATAATGAGAATCCCATGGAACGGGATGGGATGGGACAGACATAAATTACCATGGGATGGGATGGGATGTGACAGACAAATATGTCCCATGGACAAGCCTGCCGATCGAAAAGGAAATTGATCAATTTGGCCATCTCTGGATTTGAATTTTAAATATTGAGCACAACCCACTACTGGCAACGCTGATCGTATTCTGGTATGAACCTAAGGCCCATCCACGTCAATATGGAAGCACTAGACTCGAGTTTCGCTCTCGTTTGAGCTCGTCAGTAGTGCATATCCCTGACCGGATCCGGAAACAAGCCCCGGATCACTGACGTGTGAAGCGGGTGTGTAACCACGCGGCACACGTTGGACACACAGCCAAGGAAATGTATCGAAAAGGAAATGTTTAAAATGTTAATTTCCCAGGGGTTTCAGGGCGACCTATCCACAATGGATACCAACAAATGTTCTGGGGTGGGGGGGATAAATTCGACCGCCTTAATACCGACCACATCACTCAGCGATTGTTGAGTGGTCAATAAACATAGAGAGCTAGCACCACACACTAGGCGTGCTAAAGGATTGATTACTATACTATACTATACTATACTATACTATACTATACTATACTATACTATACTATACTATACTATACGCCAAACTTGCGTTCCGTAGGTTTTGGGTTCGATTCCGGTTTCTGTTGTTCTGTTCACGAGTGCAGTTTTCTCGGAGACTCCTGGGGGTCGTCGCTAGAGCTACGGAGTTCGTGCTTTGTGCGAGGCTTTCGGAAGGCCGTCCTTTGGAATGAGACCGAGCCATACGGGATGAAATCCGGTGCAGTGAAGTCGACGCTCTTAGGCTTTAAAAGCCTTTTACTTTACTTTACTTTACTTTACTTTACTATACTTTACTTTACTTTACTTTACTTTACTTTTCTTTTACTTTACTTTACTTTACTTCTTTTTACTTTACTTTACTTTACTTTTCTTTTCATTTCTTTTCATTTCTTTACTTTACTTTACTTTACTTTACTTTACTTTACTTTACTTTACGTTACTTCTCTTTTCTTTTCTTTTACTTTACTTTACTTTACTTTACTTTACTTTACTTTTCTTTTCTTTTCATTTCTTTTCTTTTCTTTACTTCTCTTTTCTTTTCTTTTCATTTCTTTACTTTACTTTACTTTACTTTACTTTACTTTGCTTTGCTTTATTTTATCACAATACACACAATATGCAACAAGGCGTGCAACAGGTACCTTGACATATTTGTTTCATCATCATCATCATCATCATCATCATCATCATCATCATCATCATCATCATCATTATCATCATCATCATCATCATCATCATCATCATCCTCCACTTCTGCCGTCAAGCGTCGTGGGGAGGAATAATTTGCGTTCCAGCGCCCGGTGGGCGGCACTGGATAGTGTCATTCCGTTTACTTATTTTACATATTTGTTTACTTATGTAAAATAACATTACCAAATAATACATCACATTTTCAAGCATAAAGAAAGAGTTATGTAACCAAAAAATATTGACAATGTGAATATAATAGATCCCAATTTCGAGGATGATGAACGGCTTTGCTAACATAAGCATTTGACAATGTGAATAAAAATAGTTTTGAGAGCATTGGAAAAGGATATAACCTGCCTATTGAAATAGAATTACGTGTTAGTATACTATCAGACAGACTGTGGGATCAACACCTTGTGCCACATTTATTGACAGACAGAAGATCAAGTGGTTTGGCCATGTCATTAGAATGCAACATCAGCAACTACCATCACTGGCCTTACATCAAAGATCATCTGCGACGAGACCACGAGGACGTCCAAGAAGAAAATGGATTGACGACATCAGAGAGATTGTACAACCTCACGGAATGACACTATCCAGTGCCGTCCACCGGGCGCTGGAACGCAAATTATTCCTCCCCACGACGCTTGACGGCAGAAGTGGAAGATGATGATGATGATGATGATGATGTTAATTACAAACTAAAGAAGGACTAGCAGAAACACCTACTGTTGAATTATTCCCACACACGATAAACAATGTAGCCAAGAAACATGCAACAACAAATGTTCACAAGTTGAATCGTCATTCGTAAACGAATAAAAGAAGGCGGGAATTGGCAATAAGCTCGCAGTGAAAAGTAAGCGATAATCTATCCTATTACAATGATCAAATCTATTATCACGTTTAGTCCCTGCTTTGCAAAGTCTCTTTTCTTAATTCACTCTTGCTTTTAGAATAGGGGAGCGTGGGGTCTGAGTTTTAATTCACAGGCGAGATTTGTTGCCGTAACTGCGTAATATCCGTGTTTGTCAGAGCACCTTGCGATTGTTCATAATTTTGTTTTTAGTTTTTCTCTGGCTCTATTACCAGATCTGTATCGAATATATGTGCTTATCGGTTATTGATCGTGTTAAGTTCTCATGACTTCGAAACTGTTTTACTTCTTGTCTCTGGATAAACTCTATGCAGCTGTAACACCAATGGTATTTCTTTTGTGGTCGTTTCGCATTGTCTCTTCTGGAAACCGCAGCAGTCATTATCAAGCAGCGTAAGCATTTTCTTTCCCCTCAAAGATAATCACTGCTACTCGACCAGCAGGGAAATCAAGATCTGAAGCTGGCATCATCTGATACTGTGTCTTAGAACCCCAGTGTTCCTGTTGGGAAAAGAGTGGAAAATAGGTTGCTCGTGATGCTGACGTATTGAATGACAACACAAACTGACTGTGTGGGACAAGTCTGTAGATGACCGTTGGACGGGAACTTACCTCAATTACGGTCTGTTAATGACGTGTATAAAGTAAAGAAAAGGGTTATGGACCCCGTTGAGTGCCTTGAGGTATATAGGACACACTGATGTAAACAAACAGTTTAAACCAATCGGCAGTCGTTGGGTGATGTGGTAAATATCAAGCCGACCGCTTTACTTGTCCGGTAAGTTGCTGGTACCAAGTTTAGGCTGGGCCGACCTGAGCGCCGAAATCAATTTTTAAAATTAAATCTAGCAAGGATTCGAACACGTGACTAAGAGGCCAGAAGGTTGGCGTGCCAGCCACTACACCATCGTTTACTTCCAGAAGTATACAAAGCTCAGACAAAATGTATTAAGTCGAGTGTCTGGCCTGAAGTCGCCGGGAGAGGTCCATAGAACTCCAATTGGGCATAGTACGAGGCGTGATCGAATGAAATCCGTCTCAATGGCTTTATTATAAACGTATGAAAGGCAAACCAACATAATTAAATAATGCAACTGTTAGGAGGTAAACATGCACCTGGGCAGATCAAAGGTCGCCGTAATCATTCAGACACACCTCCCACTGATTGGGCGACAGTGGACACCGTTCCCGAAAAAAAAACTGCGGTTGATCATTGAACCATATGGTCATCGCAGTCTGTATCGGTGTGCAATTTGTATCCCTTTAGAGCCTTTTAAGGGTCCGAACAAATGATAGCCTCATGGCGACATATTAGGACTGTAGTCTGTGTGTTGCAGAACTGTCCCACGTATTCTGTGCTAACGCTTCCTGGACAATGTTCGCAGTATGCGGATGAGTGTTGTCGTGCAAGAGAATTACACCGTGATCAATTGAAACCTTTTCCGCGAACGGTATCTGCGGTCTCCCTAAGCAGTGGCATGCGTGTCTGAAGCCTACTGAAACTTCTTATAACGTGCCCAGGCGCATACTTGCTTCCTAACACAGTACTGTACTGGTACTTTGCCGTCTTGACAGACGATAGTTTGTTATATTGTGCTTTAAAGGGCATACTAACCACTCCATAGCACAAAGCCTGGGCTGAAATGTAGAGATCGTGTGTTGCCCATGCAGCACGATTCATGTCTCGACCTGTCTAGTTTACTCCAGAGGAAAGGTAACACCAATATGCCTGAAACATGACAAGCTGCAGAAGCTGCCGGAATAGCAAAGCAATGCTCTAACTGTCCACCTGTTGGAGCTACCATCCTTGATCAGTTGCCGAATAAGCTTAGAGCCTGGTCTGCACGCATGACATTTAGACTTTAGGTATAATTTCCTCGCACTATCGTTAGGCCTGTAATCACCGAATTGAGCGCCTACGCCCTAAACCGTTGGCACAATGTGGGGTGTCGGGTTTGGTGAACTCCGCCCAATATTCCGCGATAACAGAAAGTAGGTAGTACCGTCTACTGTCATACGTTAGCTCAGCCATACCTGACTAAGGCCTGACGAAACCTAAGACCTTCTTTAATTCTGCTACACCTGCTAATGTACCTTTCAAACATTTGGGGTGTGTTCCATTTGAATACGCCTCGTGGGTGAAATGAAGACATTTCACAAACTGCAGAATGTCCCGTCAAGAACGAAGATTCAGATCAGATGCACAACATGGAGGTTGGCTGCAATGAATCATCAGCACTCTCCGTCTCTCGACAGAATAATATGGTGTAAACTCCTCTTTCCAGTCCATCCCTTGATGTTTTATCTCATTTAAACGGAAGTCTTCATTGTGCACGTCTACCACCCACCTTCCAGAGTGAGTTCCCTTGAAGCAAGATGGCGGGACATTTCTTCGTCCCGTAAAATGGAACGTGTTTTTTTCGAAATGTGTATGGATTCAGTGTTTTTTCGTGGTGAATTGGAGTTCGGACCGTGCAACGGAGTTCGTGCACGCGCGCCCGGACTTCCTTCGGCGTATCATCAGCGCCCGGTGGCGATAGTTAAGCCTAACATGATGACCAGACTACCGACAAGGACACAGCGTGGGAAGAGGGCAGGTGCACGCAGAAGGCGTTTAAAATGTGACAGATTGGGTATCGGAAACGTTCGAGTACTGTACTGGAACTGTGCATCATTTAATCAACGCCGACCCATTCTTGAAAAACTACTCTACGGAAACGATATTGTAGTCTTACAAGAAACACAGCTCGGCGACGGAACAGTCAATGTCGCAGGATTTCAGGGATTCTTTAACAGGCGGCACCTCGGACAGGCCATTCTGGTCCGCGACAACATACTAGTGTCTGAGATCGATATGTCTTCCTGGAACAGTGATGCCCTGCAAGTGCAGGCATTAAGAATAATGACGCCAGTGCAGCTTGTAATCGTGAACGTGTATGCGTGAAATGGGAAGGTCGACTTGCGACAATGGCAGAGTTTGTTCGTTATGGATGAAAGGCATATCATCTACTGTGGGGACTTCAATGCCAGAGGCAGTCAATGGGGGAATTGCATCACCAATAGACAGGGAGAAGATCTGGAGGACGCCTGGCATCTGTTGCCCTAATCTGTCTGAATGATGGGAAGATCACTAGAATAGCCACTCGACCAGGTGACTCTGACAGCGTCATTGACCTGGCTCTGGTGTCGCCCACCATCGCACCAAGGTGCCGGTGGGGCACACTGGGATACCACGATAGTGACCACTACCCTTGTGTCATCTTGATCAAGAAAGACAGGGCCATGAGTCAAAGAAACAAGACAAATGCCTTCCCGTACGACAACACTGGTCAAGACGCCATAAGCAAGATCAGAAGAAGAAAACCAACTTCCTCCCGCAGGAGACAAGAAAGATGGTTGCAGCCACCATGGTGGAATGGAGAGGTCGAGAAGGCATGGCTGGGAAAGAGGCAGGCTGTCAAAGACTGGCAAAAGGCCAGAAAGGCTAACATGCCACAGGTTGAGTTGGCGAACCTGAAGACTGAGGTCGATAGGACGACGACTTTATTCAAATCCTGCGCCAAACAGGCCAAGGCCGAAAAATGGGACAAGTTCTGCAGGAAGGTGTGCTCCGAGCGATCTCTTACGACATTCTGGCGCCCCCAACGATGCCGCACAACGTAGGGGTATTCCAGACTTTCAAGGCACAGACCTCACATGGAAAAAGTCGGATGCGGATAAAGGTAAGGCCCTTCTTGCACGCTACATAGAACAGACTGACCAGAAAGACGAGCCCGCCAGACAGAGGACCACAACGATACTATCTCAGTTGTGCGAGGGGGTCGGGACAGACAAAGAATGGATAATCACAGCTGAGATTATGCGTGTGATGCTCAAGAAATCACCTAACACCGCCCCAGGCCCAGACGGCATCCGATATGGTGACCTACTGGTGATATCAGATGATGACATGGAAGAACTGGCCAGAGAATTCAACACCAGTATCCAGAGGGGTCAGATCAAAGAAGAATGGCTACACAGCTACTTGCTGCCGCTGCCAAAACCGAACAAAGACCATGCCAAGATAAGCGGCTACAGAATCATTACGATGCAGAATACTGTTGGCAAGCTACTGGAGAAAATTGTAGCACACAGACTTACTTGGGTCTTGGAACAGCTCGGCTGCTTCCCGCCCACACTTGGAGGATACAGACGCAACAAAGAGTCATGGCTGAATGCGGCGGTCTTTGCTCAAGATGTTTACGAAGGATTTCAGGTCAGAGAAGAGACATGTGCGGCCGCCATAGACTTAGAGGACGCATATAACAGAGTATCTTTCGAGCACTTGATGCAAACCCTCCTCAGACTGAAAGTGCACCCTCACCTTGTACGATGGATAGCTGCAGTTCTGCTCCAAAGGAAGGTGGTGCTAAGATGCGGGAGTTGGTCTTCTGAGCCGATAACGATATGTCCAGGATTGCCGCAGGGTTCACCACTGTCACCAGTACTATTCAACGTGTATACGGTGCCGATCACTGAACAACAGTTGGATGGGAGGGGTAGGACTCTGTCATTCCTTGACGACATCCTCGTGTATCGACAAGGTCGAGATAGACAGGCGGTTGCCAATGTAATGCAGGGCGAACTAGATCGAATTTCCTCATGGTGTGCTGATGCCGACGCCCTTGTCAACCCTGCAAAGGCATCGGTTACATGGTTCTCCCTAAACAACCATATTGTGAAAACTGACCTGCCGGCAGTAAGAATGGATGGGAGCATTTTGAGTAGAACCCAGTCAATGACATATCTTGGCGTGAGGATTAATCGTAGCCTGTCCTTCAGAGATCATGTCGATTATGTCATAACGAAGGCTCGAAAAGGTTTGTCAGCAATGAGAGTCATGGCGACTGCCAATATCGAGCAAAGACTGCTAATACTTCTGTTCCAAGGACTTGTGCTTTCACGCATTGAGTATGCCCTGGCCATCCTCACTGTCAGCCCTACACAGATTGGAAGACTTGAAAAGGTACAAAACGAAGCCATGCGCATCATTTTGGGCTGCACGAGAGACACCAGCTGTGTAGCAATGAGATACCCCCTTGACTTCCCGACAATGGAACACAGGATCAAGATCTGGAGAGCTCGTGCATACTTAAAAATAAGTGCAGATGAGCAGCACCCTCTGCATGACGCTATATTCAGAGAAAAGGGTGACAGGCTAAAGAGGGGCAAGTCATGAATGGGTCGGGCGGAAGATGTCGTCAGACAGGTCTGCAGTCTTACCAGTATCAACCCCGGCAAGGAATGGGTGCTGATGCCTCCAGCTTTTAAGTGCACTATCTCCTGCATTATCACACTCGACAGACGGTGCAGAGAGCAGAACCCTTCCGCTGTCAATGCAGAGGTTAACGCGCTCATCTATGAACACTCAGATAGTCCCGAAGTGTTCATCTATACAGATGGATCTGTTGTAAAGCAGCAGAGAAGTGCGTGGGCATTTACAGCTCGTTCAGCGGGCCGAAACGTTCAAGAATCCAGTGGTGCCCACTCTATGACCACGAGCAGCATGACGATGGAGGTGATGGCAGTTACACAGGCTTTCATATGGCTGGAATCACAGCATTATACCAACGTGTGTGTACTAAGTGATTCAATGAGCATGATTCAGAAGGTCGAAGCTGGATCTGTTCGTAGACAGTGGACTGAGTCGCTGCGGAAGTCTGTTGTCCGTAAAGTCACCTTCATCTTCGTCCCGGGACATGCGGGAGTCGAGGGAAATGAACGAGCTGATAAATTGGCTGGCTCTGCACCCCCTGTAGATGGCCAGCCCATGGATCGTGCTGATGTTATTAACGCCCTTAAAGATATGGCGAGAACAGAGGACTTTGACGTCAGTGATTCCACATCGCTTTCCAGGATGAAAGACCTGGGAGTAAGAATCGGCACTGCCAGACGCGAGAGGTACATCGGGAAAACAAAGCGCCCCGTCAACCAACACAGAACTGGCACTATTAGCCACCGGACGCTGATGCATATGCTGGGGGGGGGGGGAGGAATTAGCACCTATGGACATGTCCGGAGTGCAATGAAGATACCTCAACTGATAACTGATAACTGATAACTGATAACCATCCACCTCCCCCCAAAATAGTTTTCATCTTGCATGTCTGCTTTCCACACGTCCCTACAGTATGGACTCCCTTTTTTCGTCTATTTTCCATTCTTCCCTCCAGTCTGATCTTCCTCTTGCACGCCACCTTTTCACGCTTCCCTCCAGTCTGATCTTCCTCTTGCACGCCACCTTTTCACGCTTCCCTCCAGTCTGATCTTCCTCTTGCACGCCACCTTTTCACGCTTCCCTCCAGTCTGATCTTCCTCTTGCACGCCACCTTTTCACGCTTCCCTCCAGTCTGATCTTCCTCTTGCACGCCACCTTTTCACGCTTCCCTCCAGTCTGATCTTCCTCTTGCACGCCACCTTTTCACGCTTCCCTCCAGTCTGATCTTCCTCTTGCACGCCACCTTTTCACGCTTCCCTCCAGTCTGATCTTCCTCTTGCACGCCACCTTTTCACGCTTCCCTCCAGTCTGATCTTCCTCTTGCACGCCACCTTTTCACGCTTCCCTCCAGTCTGATCTTCCTCTTGCACGCCACCTTTTCACGCTTCCCTCCAGTCTGATCTTCCTCTTGCACGCCACCTTTTCACGCTTCCCTCCAGTCTGATCTTCCTCTTGCACGCCACCTTTTCACGCTTCCCTCCAGTCTGATCTTCCTCTTGCACGCCACCTTTTCACGCTTCCCTCCAGTCTGATCTTCCTCTTGCACGCCACCTTTTCACGCTTCCCTCCAGTCTGATCTTCCTCTTGCACGCCACCTTTTCACGCTTCCCTCCAGTCTGATCTTCCTCTTGCACGCCACCTTTTCACGCTTCCCTCCAGTCTGATCTTCCTCTTGCACGCCACCTTTTCACGCTTCCCTCCAGTCTGATCTTCCTCTTGCACGCCACCTTTTCACGCTTTCCTCCAGTGTGATTTTCCTCTGGCACGTCTGCCATCCACCTTTTTCCCAATATGGTTTTCTTCTTGCATGTCTGCCATCCACCTTTCTCCAAGTATAGTTTTCCTCTTGCACTTCTGCCATCCACCTTTCTCCCAGTATGGTTTTTCTCTTGCATGTCTGTTTTCCATACTTCCCTCCAGTATGGCTTCCCTCTTGACGTCTGCCTTCCGCCCCCCCCCCCCACCCCCAGTAATGTCCTCCTCTTGCACGTCGTCCGCCCTTCCCACCAATAGGTTACTGAGTTCGTGCTCTGCTTTCGTCAGGCGGCTGGCTAACTACCATGCTGAGGGAGACTGTGAAAGAAATGCAGCACAGCTGCTTCTTTATCTTATAACCCAATTTGGGAAGATTTTGAGGAGTCTGGATACGGACAATGTCTGGTTTACTTTACCCATTTAATTGTTTGGCTGGCTTCTTCAACTCGAACACAACAAAAGGATATCCGATTTTAAATCAGTCACCCCGCTGTTGACCGCATTGTTTGACAGACATATTTGTATGGTGTTGTAACAATGGACAGCTGTTCGCTATATGACTTTGTCAGTCTGTGAACTAGTTCTGTAGACAGACATCAGTAAGGGAAAGTGCAGTTTGTCAGTCTCTGTCTATCTAATAAAAAATTAAAAAACAGTTTGGTACTCAACTCCTGCGAAAACAAATAGGAGATAATAACCACAGACACATAAACACACAGAGTACCTATCTTGTACAGACCTTTCTCGTTCATTATGGGTTTCACTGTTTACAACGTTTGCCACCATGAATTCATTAGCAGCCGATCAACATCTTGTATCTCTACATAGTTCGTTAAACTTTCTCCACTTAACTAAAGAAATTATGAAACAGCATCTTAGAGCTTCATTACTTTTTCCATTCTGCTGGATAATTAAACAGGTATGTTTGAGTTTACCTGTATCTGACCTCAAGGTTGCTCACGTGTTGCAGGAACATCAAACACGTCAACGTAACTATGTAATTAGGTTGATGCCGTTGCACGAAATCAGAAACTAAACTTGCTTAAGTTGCGAAAATTATTTGATTTTGTTGATAAGTGCACAAATGTGCAGACGTTTTAATTTTGGTTGTTCTTGATTACAAGCCTGCATTATTATTTACATACTCTGCCTGCCTGCCTGCCTGCCTGCCTGCCTGCCTGTCTGCCTGTCTGTCTGTCTGTCTGTCTGTTGTCTCATTGCCTCAGTGAGCCATTTGTTATTGATTATTCTTCATGCGTTTTAATGCTTATTGTTCTTTTGTTGTAAAAAATCTGCTTCATAAGTGATGTTGAATGAAAGAATGTGTGAGAGGAAATAGAGAAAAAGGGCTGAATGTCAGACGGGCCTGCGTGCCCAATTCTTAACCCTTTGAAAATAAAGATTTTCGTTCGTTCGTTCGTTCTGTCTGTCTGTCTGTCTGTTTCCACCCCTTCTCTCTCTCTCTCTCTCTCTCTCTCTCTCTCTCTCTCTCTCTCTCTCTCTCTCTCTCTCTCTCTCTCTCTCGCACAGATAAAGAGTCAGTCGGTCGGTTGAACGGTCTAGTAACTAAATAATTAGGTATAAAGGTAT